>JAJTUV010000111.1:290000-640000 GCA_021653895.1 Mastomys natalensis | reverse complement strand
TAGAGGGTGATTAAGAAATACCATGTATGTGTATAAAAACGTCATGATGATACCTGCTGTGGAATGTTAGTAACACACACCAATAAAGTAATAATTTAAAAACTTCTTTCAGAAAGAACCTGTTCCCTGAGTTAGAAACATGAGATACACAGCATCTGTCTCATACACAGTCATGGTGGTGGGTACTGGATACCAGGACTTGTGTTCTGTGGTACAGTGGTACCTCCCTCAGTCCTGCTTTGTTTCTTATTCACATCTCAGCGTGATTGTGAATTTCAGGCCAGCATGTTCGTGATTCCAGTGATGTGTCTCTTTAGAGATGTCATCTGAGCTGGGTGTGGTGGCCCATGCCTTTAATCCTAGCACATGAGAGGAAAAGGCAGTCAGATCTGTTTGAGGCCAGCCTGGTCTATAGAGCTAGTTCTAGGACAGCCAGGGCTACACAAAGAAACTCTCTCAAACAAACAAACAAACAAATAAAATGTCACCTGGAACTTACAGTGATCCTCCTGCCTCAGCTTCCAGAGTGCTAAAATTACAGTAGGCACGGACCAGCATACCCAACCTCCTAATATATTAATCTTGTTCAGATTGGTGAAATAGTATCTCAGAATCCCTACCATGTCACCAGACATCTCTGCTTACCTTCCTGAAATGTGTCTGAGGCCATCCCACTCCCTGCTGGAGAGCCTGTGTCTGAGGCTATCTCACTCCCTGCTGGAGAGCCTGTGTCTGAGGCTATCTCACTCCCTGTTGGAGAGCCAAGCCACCTCTTTGTTACAGCTCTGTGCTGTATCTCCACCCTGCCTCTTCTGCTCAGTGCCTGGTTACAGTTCTACTGTGGGTCTATCTGTTCCGCTAGCCTGCTCTGTACTGCCTCATCACTGGGCCCTGGCTGTTGCATCTGCCTTCACCAGGCTGCTTGCAGTGTGCCCTGGGCCTACAATATGGTTCCCTGGCTTCCCCTCCATCTCTAATAACATGGGGCTCTGTTCAAGTGTCTACTGCTCGTGCACAGGACCTACCTGCGCGCAGTCCCCAGCATCCAGCCCATGCTGGATGGTTTGCAACTGCCTGCAATTCTATTTGGGGGATCTGACACCATGTCCAGGCCTCTGAGGACACTACATTCATGGACACGTACCCACACATGAACACACAAACACATTATCAATTAAAAATAGTAAAAAAATGCATCTTTAGAGTTGTGTCTCACAAGTTGAGAGAAACACAAATCACGAAGAAGAGGAAGGGCTTGGCAGCAGAGACTGCCACTGTGAGAAGACACTGAGAGCACGGAAGACTGAGGCAGCTGCCACTGTGAGAGACACTGTGAGAGGACTGATCCGTGAGAACACTGTGAGAGACACTGTGAGAGACACTGTGAGACATGTGAGAGACACTGAGCTGTGTGTTGCTGGCCTCCTGGTGCCCAGTCATGTTTGTGTCCTGTGTTCCCTGCTGCAGGTCTGCGTGGTGGCCTACCTTGGACTGTTCATGCTTTGCGTCTCATACCAAGTTGACGAGAGGACGTGTGTCCAGTTTTCTATGAAGGTGAGTTGTTTTCCTGTTTTCAGAATCACTGTGTAGAGAGGAATGTGACTGCAGGCAAGAGAGTGCTTAAGGTGCTACCTATCTGGTGGCACCACAAACTCCATTTTCAGGCGGACAGAACATGTTCTAGGAGGGCATTGGTCCAGACATAGAGGTAATGCTTGGCCTTTTAATTAATCTCCATGAGTTGGGTTGGCCTACAACACATGAAGTGGGACGTTTAATGCCCCCCAAACAAATATTGAGCAGTCCAACAAAACACTTGGCCGGGGAATGGTGTCTCTCTGGGTGCCCATTTCCATATCTTGGGGTATTTGGAATATCACAACAATGAAACAGTTTGACTGTATGTCCCCTTGTAGGTGGGAGAGCCAAGACAGAAAGGGTTCACTGGGTGTGTCCAGCAGGCCCTGCTTATATTATAGTCAATGGAAAATGGCTAGGCTGTGCATGGCTTGGTTGTTGTATGCCTTCCATTGCTATAAACTTCTGTCTGTCAGGGGCTGTGCATTTGGTTGCAATCCTTTCAGACACACAGCATCATACTGTGTAAAATATCATCTCCAAGGAGAGGTTTGGGGTGTCTCCCCTCAGAGGTGAGGAGAGGCTTAGCTACTCCCTCAGAGGTAGGGAGACAGTTATACAGCCATTCAAGGGTAGGGAGAGACTTAGATACAACTTAGAGATGGGAAGCATAAGATCGACTGAGCAGTCCCGGCTGATGGGTTCAGTTGGCACCATAATACACTTCTGACCAGAATGAGAATGTTCTGTATGTCTCTCTTGTCCGTCTGTAGTTGACCTTCTTAGCATATCTTTGCCTCCTAAAACCAGGAGATATAAAGCCCAAGAGTAAGTTGATAGTGCCATTTTAAAATCACACAGATTACAAAATAGGATGTGCTTAGAGTATGGAGATGTAACTCACTTGGTAGAGTGATTGCCTAGTATAAATAACCTATAAACCCTGTGATGTTTTGACCAACAGACAATTCAAAGTTCAAGACGTAACTCACCACTGAGTGAAGTAGAAAATTGGAATCAGGATTTCGAAGAGTTCAGAGGACGGACTCAGTGCATACGAGTTGAAGGCGAGCAAAAACAATGGATCTGTTGGAGAGGGGGAGGAGGAGGAGGAGGAGAGGGGAGGAGGAGGAGGAAGAGGAGGAAGAGGAAGAGAGACAAAGACTGAAGATTGAAGAAGAAGAAGGAGGAGAGGAGGAGGAGGAGGAGAGGGGAGGAGGAGGAGGAAGAGGAGGAAGAGGAGGAAGAGGAAGAAGACAAAGACTGAAGATTGAAGAAGAAGAAGGAGGAGGAGGAGGAGGAAGAGGAGGAGGAGGAAGAGGAAGAAGACAAAGACTGAAGATTGAAGAAGAAGAAGAAGAAGAAGGAGGAGGAGGAGGAGGAGGTTGTATACTCAAAGATAATGGTATAAAAAGCAGTATGCTCACATTTTTTAAGAATAATTGTGAGCCACCATGCAGATGCTTGGAACTGAACCTGGGTCCTCTGAAAGAACAGCAAGTGTTCTTGACCCCTGAACCACATCTCCAGCCCTGAAATTCACCTTTTTGATATAAGGTCTTTGGTCTTTTTTTTTTTAGAAGAAGCAAGAAGTGAGCAAAGACTAGCTCAGACTCCTTTTCGGTAAGATTGACCAAATAACAAGGCACGATGATGAGAAAAGAGAAAGAAAAAGAAAGCCAAAAACCTCATAAGAAATACCGTGCCAAGTCTTAGCTTGACCCAGAAAGTCAAACCACCCTAACCTGGATTTTTCTCCAGTCATGGAGAGCACCTAGTCCTCTCCCTTGCCTCAGTTTCAGTGAGAGCCCCAGCAGGCTTCTCAACATCTGTACCTTAAATAAAAAAAAATTAAAAATATATAAAAAGGAGATGGGGAAAGAAAGAAGCGAAGCAACCTTCAGTGCCAGCCAGGCTCCCCACTGGGAAGACCTCATTAGCTCCATCCTTTCTTCACCCATGACAGACACTGACAGACGGGAAACTCTTTATCTGCTCCTGAAGGTGACCTTCAGCCAGGCTGCTGCCAGCAATCCCAGACATTCTCTGTGACATCTTCAGTCCAAAAAGGGCTTCATCTGGGCTCCAACAGGGCATAGCAGATGTGGATGTCCCCTGAGCTTCCCACTGTGTTTTAGGGTGAACGAAGGGGGCCTTTAGGTGGGACTCATTACTGCATGGCTACATTCTAGCCCCCTACCCCTAGGCACCCTGGCCTACGCTCTTTATGAGAATTTATTGGGTACCTAGATAGACAGGGCAAGCCAGCGTGCTATAGTGATGGACTCTTCTGTTCTCTCTCTCTCTCTCTCTCTCTCTCTCTCTCTCTCTCTCTCTGTTCTCTCTCTCTGACACACACACACACACACACACACACACAAACACACACACTGCTCTTAGACTCCAGAGATCACCAGCAATTTCCTGCTTTTTCCATGGACTCTGCCTCTGGGCCTGGCAGGTCACTGGGTGTAGACCCTCCTACCTGCCCTTCTGGGTGGCCCCCTTTCTGTGGGCTCTTGTGCATTTGTTGAGCCCTTGAAGGTCGTGTGCCTGCAGACACCTTGCTGGCATTTCCTTGGGCTGCTCTGTGACAGCCACTTTCCCAGCAGCAGCCAGGCCTTACCATTCTGGCCAAGGGGGAGATCATTAAATCCAAACAGAACCCCCCTCCTCCTAGAGCCACCAACTGGGAAAGCCACAGCGGGTTCCAATTACAGCAGGGCAGGAGCAAGCCTGGGGGTTACATAAACTCAGAGCTGGCCTCTAGGGATGTTCTGCAGGGACACCCACACAGGCTGCTGTCAAGGTCCCAAGGTGACTCCACACGCCTGCCTTCATTGTTTATTCTTGTCATGTGGGCAAAACAAGGCGCTTGGTTTTAAAGTATGGGTTTTACTGCAGGAGCCTGTTGCTGTCAGACTCAAGATCCTGAGAGGAAGGTACCACCAGGTGCCACTAGCAGATCTGAGTGTCTGTGACCTGAAAGACAGGCAGCTTGTCTGACTGAGAGTCACTAAGTGTGAGATGTCACTTTGCTAAGGGATGAGGGTTCTTTCCTTCTGTCCTTGAGCTGCTGGGTTCTGTATAGTTAAGGAGCTAGATCACAATTAAGCAACCACTATGTTTGTGTTCATGTTTACACCTTTCTGCAAGCCAAGTCTGCGTTGTTCCTCCCACAGGACAGAACAAACAGGCAGCAGATCCCTGCTGGAAGATTCTTGGAAGTGGCAGTGTTCCTCCCTTGATGGTTTAATTCACCAATAGCCAGCTAGGGCTCCTGTGCCCTTTGGAGGTGGCAAGTCTCGGTCCTTGTAATGACAATGTAAAGTCAGAGTTACGGGTATCATCCCAAATTTACAAGTAAAGAAATACTGCTTCATATGTGCAGTGGATGTGCTCCCCTCCCTTCCCCCCAGGGAGCACTAGGGAGTCAAGCCTTAATTTAGGTGGCCTGGTTTGCTGGCTCGCGTTCTCATGGTCGTGTACATGTTAAATGGTCTTTGGGAAATAAGTATTTGAGTCAAAATGTGTCATCTAATTTTTTAAAAATTATACTTCGTTATCCATTTATTTTTTTGTGTCTGTCTGCTGTGATATGAGTGTATAGAGGTCAGAGGTCATCCTGCAGAGAGTTGGTTCTTTCCTTCCACCATGTGGGTTCCGGGTATTGAACTCAGGTCATTAGACTTGGTGGCAGGAGTGTTTACCCACTGAGACATCTGGGTAACACTGTTTTCTTTAAAATAGACAAACTTCTTATGGTCAGTAAATGGACATTCCCAGTGGTATTATGATAGCTACAGTTTAAGGACATGCGTGTTCATCTGGACGTGACTGCACTTATGTGCATGTGGCAGGGTATATCAGTAGATAGGAGAGCAGTCACATGGTCTATCTGCTGCTCGCCAAAACGCAAAGCTAAAAACGGTGTGGCAGAAGTTCAACGTGGGGCCCTTCTACTAAGAGGATGACTACCCAGAGGGTAACAGCCACTTTAACTGGGTCTCTCCTGCTAGTATTGTCTGTGGCCAGCACAAACCGGCTTTTCATACAAGGAATTTAAATTCAATCACCAATCTCAGATTCCAGAATAGTCCATAATACTCTCAATGTTCTAGCCCATTCGCCTTACACGATATGTCCATATTTTAAAGTCTAAACACTTCACCTCTACATAAAATATAGTCACTGAATGCTCCGGGGACAGGAGCAGAGCAGTCCTTTTAATATCACAAATTACATAAATCCTGTCTTAAGTTTTATAATGCTGCCATTTTGCATCTGTCTGATCCTTTCCCTCCAAGGAACACTAAACATGTCAAATACAAATTATTCCTGCTACATTTCTAAGACACAAGATATTTCAGCTAAGCATGGCGGTACCTGCCTGAAATCCCAGAACTTGAGGGAAGCAGGCAGGAGGATCATGGGTTCAAGACTGGCCTCAGCCACATGGCAGAACTGCTGCTGGTAAGGGGTAGCTTTTGTCTCGGTGGTAGCATAAATCTTGCCCTACAGACTATAGACAATAGTTCCGAAGCCTGTGGAACTGGCCTTTATCTGGACCCCATGCTATACAGTGGATCTTATTGTGGCTGTGTCAGTGAGAACCTACAACTTTTTTTTTTGCTCACAGTGTTCCAGACATAAGTAAACTAAAACAGAGACGTTTATGGAGAGTCCCTTGCCAGCAGTTAGGACTTCAACCAGGCATGACCAGTCCCAGAGCTAACACGTAGGCCGAGTTGTCTACCTTTTCAGCTGTATTTTGTTTTCCTCACAGAGGCCCCTTGCTCAGGTGTCTTGACTATCACGGCTGTAGTGCCGTAGCTGCCAAACCAAGCACATTCAGTCTTTTATTAACCCTTATCGTTAGTTGATCGATTTGTAATAATTTTGACCAACATGGCATTTTCATCATAGAATCCTGGTTTTTGCTTTCATATCTTGTTTTCATCCCATGACTGGCATTTCTCAATTTTAAAGATAAGTGTGGGGTGCCCTCTGGGAGAGAGGGCTTGTTTGGAATTCGTTTATGTTACTTGCTAAATCTAGACATAAATAGTCCACAGACAAGCTAACAGGTCATTGCAATCCATGGGAAAGGCCAGCTCTGCATGACAAAAGGGGTAAGGACTGTTTCCAAATAAATCACTCAAGCTGTCATGGCGGCACACACCTATGATCCCAGCACTTGAGCACTGGAGGCAGGAGGATTGGGAATTCAAGCCCATCCTCAGCTATAGAGATAGTTTGGGATCAGCCTGGGGTACATGAGACCCTGTTGCAAAAGTCAGTGATTTAACTAATCACTGTAAAGTAATATCCATGTCTTGGGTGTTAAGTTTTGAGGAGAGAATGGCCCTTGGGTGGGAGAACTCAGTCAAACAGTGTTCATTAGGTTGCTTTGCAGTTGGCCAGTCCTCTAGTAACAGGAAGCATTTCTTCTCTCTTGCAGGTGTTCTACTTCCTGCTAAGCGCCCTGGGCTTGATGGTCTGCATGCTGGCTGTGGCGTTTGCCGCCCACCACTATTCCCTGCTTGCGCAGTTTACCTGTGAGACCTCCCTTGATTCGTGCCAGTGCAAGCTGCCTTCCTCCGAGCCGCTCAGCAGGGCCTTTGTTTACAGGGATGTGACCGACTGTACCAGTGTCACTGGCACTTTCAAATTGTTTTTAATCATCCAGATGGTTCTAAACCTGGTCTGTGGCCTCGTGTGCTTGCTGGCTTGCTTTGTGATGTGGAAACACAGGTACCAGGTCTTTTATGTGGGTGTCGGGCTGCGATCCCTGATGGCTTCTGATGGCCAGCAACAAAAGTCCTAACAGGTTGGCTCAGAGGGAGACAAGCTCAGAAGCAGCACACCCACCGACTAGCCAAGATGAAAACCACAATTTATTAAAGGCAAACTTTTGACAACAAATACTTTTTCATTCTCTAAATGTGTATTTTTAGATTTTTTTTTTTTTTCAGAAAACAAAGCAACTTTTTTTTTTTTTTTGGATCTCTATTGTACTTTTTAAAAAAAAAAAAAAAAAAAAAACTTCTTGTGAAGATAGGGGTGGAGAGACGGCTCACAAGTGCTCTTGCAGAGAACTGAGTTCAAATTCAATTCCGGAGCCCATGTTGGGTGGCTTACAATTCCGTGTGTCTCCAGCTCCCGGGACATTGGGTGCTAAACGCACGCACGCACACAAGCGCACATGCGTAATTTAGAAAAAAAAAAAATCTTATAGTTCTAATGAGAAACAAGATTCAAATTGACTTGGTGAACATGGAAAGGAAAAGAAAAACAGACAAGGAACGGATGACCTAGAGCCGATGCTACGCTCTGGTGCTTATCCCTAACGCTCTTACATCCTCGCCCCTCCTCCGACTTCCGGTTAGTCCAGTGCGCTGTGTGAAGTGGCATCCCAGGCCACTCCCTAGACTCTGGATTCTTCTAGCTCTCTATACCACCTGCCATTACCGCGTGGTGTCTTTAAAAAGGTCTAAGGAAAGTCGGATCTCAGTTGAGTGCTTTTATTTTTCACAGTGGAGATGTCTTCAAGGTATGAAATGGCTTTAAAAAAATAAACTAGTAGAACAGGAAGACTGAGTGATTCTGAACACCTGGACTGGGGTGCAGCCTTCCGGTTGCCTTAGCTCAGATCCACGAGTGGGCTGCAGCCTCCGTGAGGTCTGATTCACCATAATTGAAAGGTGGTGCTGTTGCATTCTTAACAATGTAGAAAGTTTAAAAATAATTATATTATGCCTCTAGTCTGTCATCTAAAACAAATCATTAAGACTAATTTCCAGCTAATTGTTCATTATAATTATGCTCGGGATTCTGTTTAATGAGCTCTGGCTGTTCTTAGGCAGCACCGTTGGTGTTAGGAAAAATTACAGCCACAAGGGAAGATGTCTGAAGATCCGCTTTCCTGGAAACCGACCACTGCAAAAAAAAAATCTTGTAAAACATTAACACTCAGGTTTAAAGCACTATCAGAGGGAAAAAAAAAAAAAAAACAAGAGCATTTGTCATAGGAAATGCTTATATTAATAGCACATTCGTGATATGTTGAAAAGCTTCTCCCTTGACCACCAAGTACCTTTGATGGGGATTGGCTACTACGAGTAAGTCCTGTCATATACATGGACTTCCTGTGAAATCCTAGTAATGATGGCTTTTACAGTTGACCTAGAGACAGAATGTCTCAAAGTCCTTGTTTGGGTGATATGTCCACAGTTAGGGTATTTAGTTTCAGTTTAGACTTTAGACGCTGTACTTGGTGAAGACAGGCTTTGCTATGTAATTGGGTCAAATTCCACCAGAGGAATGGGGTGGTAGTGGCACACGGCTTTAATCCCAGTACTTGGGAGGCAGAAGCAGTATTTCTGTGAGTTCAAGGCCAGCCTGATCTACAAAGAAAGTTTTAGGACAGCCAGAGCAGACAGAGAAACCCTGCCTTATAAAAGCCAAAACTAAACAAAAACAAGAAAAAAAGGACTGATTTCAGACAAAATTCCATGAACACAACACTAAGCCTCCTGGTACTAACCTGGGAAACCTTTAATGTTTGTTAAGAATAACCAGCTCTGGGCTGTGGAGGTTGCCCAGTTAGCAAAGTCCTTGCCATCCCAGTAAGAATTTGATCCCACGTAAAAGGGCCAGGCATGGTGGCATGTGCTCCTGGCATTGCAGAGGCAGAGACAGGTAGATTCCTGGGGCTTCGTCACCAGCCATCTTTAATGTACCAGTTAACTCCAGTCCATGATGAGAGAGTTTGTCTCAAGGGAAAAAAATAAAAAACACGAAAAATAACCCAGAGTGGATAGCTGACTTGTGGTCTTCACACATGTGTACACGCACAGTTGAGACTAGCAAATTTCATATTGACTTGTGATAGTTTTCTATAGAAACAGGAACATGATAGAGAATCCAGGATGTCACGGGCTGTCCTTTCAAAGTGAAGCTGTTTTCACGTCTGTCCCTGTTCACCCAGCCCTGCTGGAAGCACACACAGAATGTCTTTATCCAACAAACTCAACAGGTTTTTGGTTTTTTAAATGAGAAAAATTAAGACTCCCCATGCAGTTAAGTTGTGCTATGCTTTACAAACGACTCACAGGGGCATTTTAAAGGGTAGAGTAATTTTAGCCTGCAGGTTTCTTACTGTCTAACGCAACCAAGAGTTGCGATGGTTTCAGCTTATAATATTATGTCTGCGTAGAATGGGGATTTTACTATTATGATCAGATTATTCTTTCTTAACTCTCCAAAGAGGGGCAACTGAACAGAAGGAGCACAGCCAGATGACGGGACCCTTTGCTAGAAGCTCACTCTATGCTGGTATGTGTAAGGATTGTGTCGCATGAGTAACAAATGGCTTTGGGCTGGATTTGAAGTATTTTGACGTTATGTTTTGCAAATATTGAAGCTTCAGTAAGGGAAACAGAGAAGGAGCGGGCGCGCGGCTTCTCACTTAGCAAAATGTTACACTTCAGATCTGTCGCAGAGCCAAGACGGTGACTGTGCCTTCCAAACTGTAGAACAGTGAGGTTTGCACAGCCCCCCTCCCATGCCTCCTTCAGGAGAATTAAATGAATCAAGACATTTTGAAGAGGAGAAACGGCCAGGGCTTGGCAGTACTTGGAATAGGAATACGGCCGCCTGGGTGTACAGACTGTAACCGAGCCTGCTCAAGGGTCTGTGCCTTTACGTGACTATCATCTGTGGCTCCAGCTATATCCAAATTGGTGTAGGCAGCACCTTGGAGCCATGCCTAGACCATAGCTACTCTAAAGCCCTAGAAACTGTAGTTAAGTAACAGGTCTCACGTCCCCCTCTTTGGATTGAGAGCTAAGGTAGTCTCTTCTGAGCGCCTTCCGGTGTGTTCCCCCAGTGGAATTCTACTCTCTATGTTTTTCATCCATGTCCAAGACATGAGGATTTCCTGACACTCCTTCACTCTCTTCTGTGTGCATTATATCTGGGGCATATTTATGAAATTGTAGTCTTGATAAAAGCGATCGAGGGTTATTAGGAAGGGCAGCTATGGAGGGGCTACTGAAAGACCGCCAGAAAATGAACTTGAGAGCTGTCCATCATTTGCAAGCATGAGCTGTGTCTTCATATTTCCTGGTGACAATCTTTGAACTATCACTGTGTGGTCATCTTTGTATAAATGTGCCACTGGATTTTACTCTCTTTAACCCAGAATGTGCTTTAGCGGTACAGTGTGAGTTCGGCCTATCTGGTGGCCAACTGCTTAGTGTTTAAGCCACTGAAATGAATGCATGTCTTCTAATTTTCATGTCTCAAATGAGCACTGCCCCTTTCAGAACTATGGGTCTGCGTATGGTGCTGCAATTTCCTTTCCTGGCCTTGATCAAATCAAGAGTAGAAGATGGAGTGTCTCTATACATTTGAGGTGGTTATTTTTAAAGGGTGTGTGTTTCCTTTATTAATAAACGTTTCATAATCCTCAATGACACAGTGTTGAGTATGTTTTAAATTGACCAGGTGGTGCATGTGAACTTGTGTATGTAAAAGTCTTTCCGGTTTGAGTTTGCTTCAGAAACACACACGGCTTAGAAACCTCAGGTCTTTATCCTAAGTGAAATGAGCCAGGTTCAACAAAACCAATACTGCATGTTTTCTCATGTATGTGGAGACTAGAACTTTGTGTGTGTGTGTGTGTGTGCACGTGTGTGTGTAGCTCATTAAACTTCAAAGGACTATAAGGGAGGAGGGAGAGATCTTAATGAGGAGGGTGAGGGGAAGAGGGGAATGAACATGGTGACTGGAAAGGGAAGAGAGGCTTATGGGGAAAGGCAAGAGGACCAGGAAAAGGCAAGTAGGGGACAGGGGAAAGGCAGAGATGGGATCCGTATGAATTAGAACAAAATATGTATGTTTTAATGATCATAATGAAACACATTTTATGCTAACTTTTAAAGATGTGATTTAGAAAAAATTTAAAGAATGAAAAGGAAAAAAAAAAACTGGCTTGAGAATAGACAAGAAGCAGCACACACCATAATACTGATTTAGCCCAGGCAGTCTGTACTTCACACTTTACATTAGGGTAGAGGTCAAGGTTGTAATTGGTCCCCGGGTAGAACATGAGCTGGAGGGAATCTTTGAGGGGCACCTGGGATGCTGATTCCCAATTTCTCTCAATCAATGTCAAATAAAGCTGACCGGAGAATGGGATACACATTCATAAATATTCCACATTTATATATGTGTGCACATAGGGAGGTCTTCTCTTTAGATCTGGATGCAAGGGCTTCCTCTTACCAACTCAGAAGCCTTGTAAGACTCTGTTACACTGTGAGTGCAAATCTTATTGGTTAGTTAGGAAAGCGTCTGAAACGCAGAGAGCAAGAGGTAAGTACGGCTGCGCATGCCGAGCTGGATTTCAATCTTGGTGTTAAGGCCCAGGGTTAGAGGTCTGACGGCTATTTATTGCTGTGACGTTGGGCAGCCATTTTGTTTTTAGTTTCTGCATAGCTAGTTTTTAGTTTCTTACCTAAGAAACTTCAGTACATGCTTTCTTCCTTCTGTGTTGACACAGCCTATGAAGCTCTTCAATGGCATGGTTCTAGTTCCCCACATCTAGCTACAGGGGTAACTTCAGTATAAGCTGGTCATTGTGAAGTATAGGACATGTATTACCATGTAGTTTTAAAAATTCAAAGTGTAAGCAAAACTTGAACTGTCATCTGGAGAGGGCAGTTCTGGTGCAAATACTCATTCATGTCTTTCCAGCAGAATTTATTATACATGTGCCCTGTGATCGCTTAAAAAGTCTGGGAACTTAAAAGCTGCTGTTTTGGTTGGGGACGTTCATTCGAAGGATTCTTAACCCAAGGGATTGTGACATACAATCACATGACTGTTGGGAAGAGTAGAGGCTATGTCGTCACTTCAAGGTTCCAGGGACCCCAAGCTTTGGTGGAATCATCCATCCTCTGTGGCTGCAAATGGGTTAGCAGGCCTAGAGTCTCCTCTGTGCAATGCAGGCTAGTCCTTAATACTGAAGTAGGAGACTGAAGGACAAGAGGGAAGAGATTCCATTGACTCTGGACCTAAAAGCATGGGACTACTGCTCTCTAGGTGAGATGTCTCTATACTCAGTTTAACTTCCTTCCAGACCTTTCTCCCCAGAAATAGTCACAGTGTTGTCTCTGCCTGGTCAGGCGTGGTTCTTGGCAAGAGGCTGACTCAAGGACGAGCGCTGGGATCAGAGATGACTGTTTTCTTGTGAATCCACCAGTTGTCTCCTCCGCCTTCCTAGACATGGGTCTCTCAGGTCACTGGTGTCCAGAGAGGACCCAAAGTCCGTAAAACAGGCAGGCGAACTGTCAGACTCAGAAAAGCAAGACAGGAAAGCATGTGACTGAAGTTATTTTAAGTTCTTCCAGTCAGGGTAGAATCCATATACTCTTACAAAAGGGGCTGTGTCTCCTCAGGCAGCCTCTTCATGTGTCTTTCATGTTTTGGGAATGTTTAGATTGCAGCAAGATGACAAAAAGATGGTAAATAATTTTCCAGGGAGAAAGGGCTTTCTTCATTTAAATACATGGGAGCTTAGGTTTTCAAACACTGAGTTTGACCAGAAAAAAAAAAAAAAAAAAAAAAAACCCTCATGTAGGGGCATGACATCTTGGGCATATTTGGGGGCTAGATGAGGGAACCACAGAGAAACCTGTATTCCGTCTGGCCTGGCTTGGATTAGAGCAAAACCAGAATCCCTGGAACAAACCCTCCACCTACCATGCAGTGTCAAAAGCTGCTCCATATAACTCTGGGGAAAATGAACCAAGGTGGTTATTTTTACTTGAGATTGATTCTCTTTTCTTGTGGGGCTTTCTGCAGTCTTCTGGAGAGTGTGCGTAACACACACACACACATCACACACCACACAGGAAAGAGAGAGAGAGAGAGGAGAGAGAGAGAGAGAGAGAGAGAGGAGAGAGAGCAAACCTGCCTCTCCTTTCTCTGATAAGGTATTGCGAACTGAAATATTAGCGGCTGACATAGAGCGTCCCTGAATACAAGCTACACATTAATAGTTATGAGGTGTTTTGTTTTGTTTTTTTTTTCCTAAAGACCAACAAAGTTTTCAGATCTAGAGAAATGAATCGTGGATGCCAGAAAGTGGAGACCTGGCCAGCTGCTTTAAACCCAACCATAGAGGTAGCCACCTACTCTGTCTCGCCGGGATTTTGACAGAGCTCCAGAGTTGGTGGGACATGGAGACTATTTCCCATCAGCTATGGCTGTGCTATTAGCCCGCAGCTAAACTGGCTGCTGGTTATAAGAGTGACCCATTGAAAGGAGACTACCAGAAAATGAAGGGGAAGGGTTGTTTCTCAACCCGTGCAGAGGGCTTTTACTGTGAAGGGGTGGTGAACGGAAGAGGAGAATTCATGCAGTAGCTCCCGGCCCCTGACTGGTTCCAGGAGCATTGCTGAAAGCACACCAAGGTTGACTAACTTTTCTCAGACCCCAGGGCTTCTCTTCATCTCACACACAACACCCTCAGAGACGCTGGCCTGGCTCCACACCAGCCCAGAGGAGGAGGCCAGCCAATAAGCAGGAAAAACTCCCAAATTGTAACTTAACAGAGTGATATTTTTTTTTTTTTTTCAAATTCCCAAAATGTGTTTTCCCCAGTCCATGAGCACAGATCTGCGGTTTTTGTCTCCCCCGGCTTTTACAGCCTCTGCTCAAGCCAAGAGACTTGGCTCTGCTTCCCCCTGAGTCAGAGTCTCGGCTGGTAGCTGAACCCAGGAAGCCCTGGCCCCCACATCTCTCCCTAGAACCACCAGACCACACTGCCTCCTGTGCTCTCAGTCCTTTTGGCTGGGTGTCCTGCCTCCTCTTTGTTTGGAAAGCGCCATCTTACGTAACTCCAGAACCTACTAAATGCCCCATTGTCTCCACAGAACAGCCTATTACTGACCTATGACTTATCACCAAGATAGAATCTCTTGCCCGCATCTCCTCAGCCTTGGAACCAGCCTCACCTGCCTCTCTACAATCAACAGCCAGGCTTAATGCTTGTGGTCTTTGGGGAATTACAGGGTTCAATACAAGGCCCAGGGAATACAAAGGCAGGTTCACCCATAGGTCAGGTGGTTCGCTCCGTTCAGGCCGCACAGGAAGGCCGTTCGTAACTCAAGACCAAGGCGGGCATAAACAATTCTGATCTGATTATTCCTTTATAATCTGATTTTGATAAACAGCTGATGAAACGGGAGGTGTCTTGGCCCTCGGAGAAGAGATACCCAGGCGGTTATAATCAGGTTCTCTTATCTCGCCAGGCAGGGGTTGATTTCAAGACTCCTATTAATAGCTCAGGCTGGCAAGAACTGTGACCTCTGCCCTGGATCTTCCGAGCCTTGAGAGCGAAGTGACAGCAGCCGATTGGGTAAGGTCTCTTCGCCCATCTTTATTTTCTATGAATCTCTGATTGGCCCTGCTGGGGATTCTAGTAATTACTGTAAGCTGGCACCTCCAGAAAAAGAAAAAAAAAAAAAAAGAGAGAGAGAGAGAGAGACCTCTTAGGATTCAATTAAAAATTAAAGGGACCTTTGTGTGTGGTTACCAAGGAGCTTTCACGGTACAGGCGGGGTGTGACCTGCATGAATCAAAGACTCGCAGGTGACATTTCCATCAGGTTCTGCCACTCAGCAGCCTCAGGAAGAGAAGTTCCTGAGGGGACAGGAGAACAGGCTGTCGCTCTTCTCCTCCTACGGACCTGTGGTCTTCCAAGGGTGCTGCGGGCTTCTGTTATTTCTTCTCCTGTGGGACTAGCTAGCTGTGTGCTGGGTTCAGGCAGAAGTGTGCTCTTTGCTCTGTTAACGGCATGGGACCCTAGGCAAGGCTCTCGGGGCCACTGGAGTGGGCTGGGCTTGGGGGACAAATGTGCTTCAGCTTGACATATTTATTTACTGAGCTTCAAAACAGAGACCTCAGAATCTGGAGAGATGTTTCGGAGTCAAGGGTGCTGTCTGCTTTCTCAGAGGTTCAGACTTGGGTTCCCAGATTCCATTCTGGTAGCCTCTGCGGATCCAGCGCCCTCTTCTGGCCTCTACGGGCATCCAAATGCATATACTGGCGCAGACAGACACACTCCTAGATAAAAATACTTAAAAAAAAAAAAAATAGCTAAAAAGAATCTTCCCATCTGGATGTAAAATGAAAGATGTTCTCAAGGATTGTTGAAGACCCATTCAACAACTGTTGGGCCGAAGCTTCTTGCAGGAAGAGCCGTCATCATCTTACAAGGCAAAATCTTAGAGCGTCTAATTTGAACCGCCCACCCTGTGTAATACGAGAACATCTGCTGACTTTGATACTTTTTCCTGACGGCAAGTTGAAGTTCACTTAACAGGAGGTAGTTAGGTTGTTTTGGTTTTATTTGAATATAACTTTGAATTCCCAAATGTGGATAGGTAGCTAGGTATAAGCAGAGCTGCACACAGCTTGGGGAGGTGTCTTAGAGATCTGCTCCTCATTCCCTGATGTCTGGCCATGAACAGGGTCAGTAGACATGAGTGGGAAGCTCCAGACTGAATGGGTGTAACATGGAAGAAATCCTCACAGGGACTTGGGGAGTGTTTATGTCTGGAGGATAGACACCGTCCTCTGAACACCCCCCACATGGCATCCAGCTCTTTCTGCAGCTGCTTCATTCCCACAGCACCCAGGAGCTGTGAAATGTCTACTGCTGAAAACAAGGGGATTAGCAAGCCAACAGAGACGTCAGATGTCCCACTGCCAACAGAGACTTCATCAGATGTCTCCACTGTCGTCGCTCTTTTATATTTGTTTCCTATTGCATATGTGTGGGTGTTTCCCCTGCACGTGTGACTGTGCACTATGTAAAGGCACTGTGTCAGGAGGGCAGAATAGGACATCACATCCCCTTTAATGAATCACAGGAGGTTGTGAGCTACCATGGGGGTGCTGAGAAATGGACCCAGTCCTCTGAGCAGCAGCCAGTGCTCATAACCACTGAACATCTTCCCAGACCCTGTTCCTATTTTTTTTTGTTCCCACAGTCTCTTCTTATTTCAAAAGCACTTTGACTTAGGGAATAGTGAAGATAAGATCAAAAATTGTGGATTTAAGGGATTTAGTAAAAGACTAAAATCGAAATACCAAGTATTACTTCAATGGAACAATATAATTTAAGTAATAAGTTGCCTGATAATGGTCTGCATATATATACATATATGTATATACATGTGTACATATTCACACACATACATATATACATACATACACACATATATACATAATATACATATATACATACATATACACATATATATATACACATACATATGTATATGTACTTTTTTTCTCAAGACAGGGTTTCTCTGTGTTGCTCTGACTGTCCTGGAACTCACTCTGTAGACCAGGCTGGCCTCAAACTCAGAGATCCACCTGCCTCTGCCTCCCAAGTACTGGGATTAAAGGAGTGTGCTGCCATCACCATATAGCCTGCATATTTTAACACATAGAATAATATGCAGCCGGCAGTGGTGGCACACGCCTTTAATCCCAGCACTTGGAGGCAGAGGCAGGCGAATTTCTGAGTTGAGGCTAGCCTGGTCTAACAGTGAGTTCCAGGACAGCCAGGGCTACACAGAGAAACTCTGTCTCAAAAAACCAAAATAATAATAATAATAATAATAATATGCAAAAGCATGTAGTCTTGGGAAAGGTGCAGATAGTATTTGGAGACTCCCTTCTCTGTATATGAACTTAAGAGGTCATCCCTGACAGTTGTTCTGTGATAATTCTGGAATCAAACTATCTGTGTCTGAATTCCTGCATGAGCTAGGGCAGACCAACTAATTTCTTTGTACCTCCTCTTTGAGCCTCAACCGAAGGGTGATAAAGATGACTTAGGATGGTGCCCACAGCCAGCACTGTGTGAAGGATGATGATGATGGTGATGAAGTTGGTGACGGAGATGCTGCTGCTGATGGTGACTGTGTCACCAGCTGTCAACTTGATCTGGAATCAACTAAAACACAAGCCACTGGGTACTCCTGTGAGAGGTTTTCTTGATCAGATTATCTGAGGTGGTAAGACTACCCTAAATATGGTGTTGACTTCTTCTTGTAGTCCAGATAAAGGATGTGGACGAAGGAAACTGCTTTTTGCCTGCTGGCCCTCATCCTTGCTGGCAAGTTCATCTATCCTGTTGCTGAGGCATTCCTTCACCAGAATTAAAACCAAATTACTATTTTTTTCTTTTTTTAAAAGTTACAATGGCATTTTTAAAACTTAATTATTTCTATTTCATGCACATTGGTGTTTTGCCTACATTTATGCTTGTGTAAGGGCATTGGATCTCTTGGAACTAGAGTTACAGACAGTTGTGAGTTGCCATGTGGGTGCTAAGAATTGAACTCTGGTCCTCTGGAAGAACTGCCAGCGTTCTTAACCACTGAGCCATCTCTCCTTAGAACCTAGAGCGGAATTCTTAAGGGTTCCAATACAGACTGAAGACCAGCATCTCTCTAGGAATCCTCTAGGCCTCCAGAACCATTCTGGGATTTCTGAGGCGTCCAGCTTCATGGCCCAAAAAGCTACAGGACTCTTAGCATCTCCAGTGAGAGACAGCCATTGTTGGATTAGCTGGACCGTGTTATATAAGCCACTGTACACGTGTGTGTGTGTGTGTGTGTGTGTGTGTGTGTGTGTGTGTGTCTGTCTGTCTGTCTGTCTGTGTTCTCAGTTCTGTTCCCTTAGCACTCCCTGGCCAATACATTAATGATGGCGGTGGTGAAGAGATCTGTGGTAACCATCTACCTGTTAAAATCACAGACACAGCAGGCAGTCAGAGAAGCCCTTTAGCTCCTGAAGGTCCTCTGGCACAGCACTCAGCCACCATAAGCACAGTTGGTTTCTGTCTTCTGAAGTTGATAACCAAGTTGCAACTCTCCCCTCGGCTCCCTGCAAACACCGCATGGAATTCTGATGACTGTCTTGTGTTCCTTCTGCGAATGTGCTTTCTAATCAGTGAAGAAATTGAAGCAGAGCTTGCGAGCCCTGGCATCTGGAAGCCCCGAGGCTTGGTGCCCTTGGGGAGCAATGCCACACCAGATGCGCAGAGGCCGTTAGATAAGCACTTTGAAGGCCTTTCAGGGAGTGAAGAGATAACTGCTTGGAAGGACGGCCCTGCCACCTCTGCTCTGGAGGCCTGGTAGGTCTGTGAAGAATTTGCATGGATTTATATGAGCCTTGTTCTTCAAACGCAGCTGGGAGTATTATGGTTTGGATGTGAAATGTTGCCCACAGGCTCAGGTGTTTAAACACTTGGTCTCAGTTGATAATGCTGTTTTTGGAAGGTTGTGGAACCTTAGGAGGTAGGGCCTCTCTGAATGAAGTAGGTCATGGGGGCATAAGGGTTCATTACCATGCCCCATTTCTTGCCCATTCTTGAGTACTGACTCCTGAGTTAGTGTGACCGGCTGCCTCATGTTCTGGTTACCTTGTCTTCCCTTCCCATGACTCTCTCCCTACCTAAAGCATGAGTCAAAGTAAAGTCTCCAGTCTTTAGTCACACTTGTCTGTTATTATGTCACAGCAACAGGTAAGTAACGAATACACAGTCACCCTCTTCTTACTCATTGCTGTCTCTGTCCCTGGACCTTGCACAGCAGTAGTAACTCGGATCCCATAGCGGGGCAGCTCTTTGTGAAAGCCTACTAAGTACCTTTCTGGGCAAACCAGAATTCCTGGCATCTAGACAGTCAATCTCAGCCCTGGAGTCCAAGAGACCCTTTCCAAAGCATTAAGGCCATTTTGCCTGCCCGAGGCACCGTGGTTTGGAGTAGGAGACAAACTATGCCAGTCCTGTCTGTCAGAATCTAAATGTAGAGGCTTGTGCATTTACATCCCGTAGACTCCAAGGAGCTAAAACAGATACGCTGTAGATTCACAGCACGCTTGTAAATTAAAAATAGACATTAACACAGCACTGTGTAGCAACGGAGGGAAGAAGCCCTGGCCTTCCAGAGGAGTCTCATGGATCCGACTTGACCATGAGCAGACAGCATAAGGTCAAAGGGCATAGCCACACCATCACACCCCAAACCTCTGCCCCTCCCACCCCAACAGAACTTGCTGCCTCTGTTTTTTCTTTCAAAACCAAACTATAGAGGAGGGTCCATAGCATGAAAACCCTTAGACACCCGCACACAAGCATTTTATGCTTGTTTCTCACAGAACACAGCAGCAGTTTCTGATCGAGTAAAGGTCTGTCAGCCTCCCTCCTCCCCCAGAGCCCCCATTCCTGTTGTAGTACACCTCCATGCTTCTCATCCACATCTTCAAAGAGGAAGGTCTGTTTTAATTCCTGATTTCAGAGACAGTAGATGCCACAATCAACTCTATCCGTTCTGGATCCGGCATCATGGTTGCAGGACTGTGTGGCGGGAACTGCATGATGGACAGGAAGCAAGGAAATGGGTGTGGAAAATGCCAGGACAGGATCTAGTCCCTAAGAACACAGTGTTCATGGACTCATTTTCTCCAAGGATGCGCTGCCTCTTGCTTACAATAATAATAATACAATCTCTTACAACAATAATACATCACATTGTGAACGTGTTAAGGCATCAGTTCATTGATTAGGTCAGAGACCCTAGGACCTAATCACATCCCCAAGTCCATCAGCTGGCAATCCAGCTCGACAAGAGGAGCCTGTGGATACCCTTCAGGTTTACACCATAATGGAAGGCCACATGAAAGAATGAGTGTCATACTTCCACGGGGCACTCAGGATTTCCTGAAAGGGTCACAAATTGCTTTGTAAGAGAGGCTTCTGGTGGGGTCTAATGAAATTAATGGATTTTAATACATATATTTTAGAGACAACATTTTTCTTTTTTACACCCCCATTCATATAAATGAGGGGTATAGCTAGGACCTTGACAGAAAGCAAAAGAGAAATTTTTTTCTCCCAAATTTTTTCTAAGTTGCGGTCTTGTTACTAATAGTCAAAGGTTGTTTTAAATACCTGTTTGAGTTGAGAAAAAAAAAAACAATACAAAACCAAAAGGAATTATTATAATCTCTTTAGCAAATTCCTGCACCATTTTTCTTAAGGGGATAAAGATACTTCTCACTCGATATCAAGGCTGTAAAGCAAGAAGCTTCTTAACCGGACACGTTCATTTCACACATGATCAAACTGGAGAGGGTGGAGAGTGTCTGCCCAGGGTCTACTCGACCTCACCCTGATTACCCTAGGTACACTGATTGCCCAGTGTAGACTTATGCTAAAAACTGGCATGTTTTTCCTTTCCTTTATTTTTATTTTACCTTGGGAACTTAAAGTGTCTTCCTGTTTGTCTGGGAGCTGAAATTAGGCATAGTCAATCTCGGTAAGCTCAGAATTCCCGGTCTGTGTTCCCGGAACAGGGCTCAGCCATGTGCCTTCTAAGGACTCTGTGGTTCTTCTACACGGTTATAGTCATTAATCCACAGACAGTCCTCCTCATTTGTTTTCTTTTTCTTTTTCTTTTTAAATAAACATGTCTTCTGCAGCCATCCTTCTGCCTTGTGTCGATCACTCAGGAGGTATCACTTGGAGTCTAGGACAATTAAAGCTAGAAGAGAGACTGCCTTAGTTAGGGTTTCTATTGTGAAAGCATACCATAACCACGGCAACTCTTATAAAGGACAACATTTAATTAGGGCTGGCTTACAGTTTCAGAGGCTCAGTCCATTATCATGGAAGGAAGCATGATGGCTTGCAGGCCGACATGGTGCTGGAGAAGGAGCTGGGTGTTCTACATCTTGACCCACAGGCAGCAGGAAGAGACAACTGATTGAGCTTCCCCAAAGCCCACTTCCTAGTGACACGCTTCCTCCAGTACGGCCATGCCTATTCCAACAAGGCCACACCTCCTATGGTGCCAGTCTACAGGGGCCATTCCTACTCAAACGACCACAGGGACCTAGACAAAATTTCCAATGACAGTCAACTGGACTGACATTCTGATACATTCTGAGGGCCACCTAATGCCAGGGAGGAAAAGAAACTGAACTGGAAGTCCCGAGGTTCATGCTGCAGTTTCCATCTGCTGGTTCTGATTTTATTGTCTCTGTTACAAACACTGGGGCAGCACAGCTAACATGCACGTTGACTGGAGGACGGTGGGCTGTGCTCATTGTATACACTCTTTCCAAAGAAATCAGATCTTATCCTTCCCCACGATTTCCAGGGAGGAGCCAAACAAGCCATTTAAAGCTAGAACACCAGAGTTTGGAGTCAGGAGGCAGAAGAGAAATAAGTACCACCATTGATTGTCATTGACCATCGTCGGCCATTGTTGTCTGTCATTTGCTGTCACTGGTCATCATTAGCTATCATTGGCTGTTGTTGGCTGTCATCGGCCATCACTGACTGTCCCTTCAGAACAGCTAAGAACATTCTTCACCTGTTCAACTTAAAAATAAATTTGAAAAAATACTTGGCTCCAGCTTATCTTAGCAAGTGACTCATGTGGGCTCAACTGTGAGGCTGACTGTGGCCCAGTCTCTCCACCACTCCACACTGGGATTTTGGCAACAGGACAAGAGGCCTCAGGGGCTGGGCGAGGCTGGACCCAGGGAGAGGGAGAGAATGGTGTGAAATTCAATGCAGCTGTTGAGATTTCCTTTCATTAACTTAAATTATATCAATTTCGAGACTTCAGATATCTATTGAAAGGCGAGCAAGAAAAGCACTAAGGAGACAATCTAACTGCTTTTACCCTAACTCAAACGAGCAATAATGGAAGTAATTCAGGCTGAGGCTGAGATGGGATCCCGGGTCCTGCTGTTCCCTGCCTCCTTTCCTGCCTTGCTAAAGGTTTCTATTTCAGCTCTCTGCTTCTGAGGTAGGAAAGACAGAGCTAGGAAAGCTGTCCCCAGGACTGTGTCTCTGGCCTTGCCTCACCCTTTACCCAGTATGACTCACCGAAGTAGTCCCTCACAGACTCTGTAGGAGTGAGTGCCATATCGCTGTAATAGCCTGCTTAGTCACACTGCCCCCAAACTCTTCTATTACACATCAGCAGTAGTGCCTGGACTTCAATTATTCATGCATTTCCCATTCCAAGTATTTGTTGTGGGAAGAGCTGATAAAAAGGTGTACCCTCACTGTGCTAGGCTGGTGGAGACTGAGGTGGGTGGAAGGAAGTGGGGGGTGGGGCAGAGGAGAACTGTTAGCCCACAGTCTCACATCAGTCCTGCTCACTGCAAGGCTAGTGCGAACAGTTTCTTAGGGAAGAGGTGAGAGGTGAGTAAAAACCCGCAGGGGGCGGGTCTCTCGCAAGAGCTGGCCAATGATTGTAACTACAACCCTCTAGCTAGCTGGGACAGGAAATGTACCGGAAGTGAGGTAATAGGGGAGAAAGGTGATGAGGTTCCTGAACCAGAGTGTTGTGTCGCAGGGGCAGGTGCTACAGACCAGGATGCAAAGCCAGTGCTGATGGCGTCACGGAGACACTGTGCACCATGGTCAGTGGTTTGGGCACCGCCTATGTGTCTGAAAGCTGTGGAGGCCACAGAGCTTGTTTCCTCTGCGTAATACATGTGATATACACATGTGTACTTACACACACATGGGTTCTTACACAAACACACACAAAGACATTCTTTGTTTGGGTTATGAGATGGATTCTTCTTTTTCAAGTTGGCTGGATCTTAGAATCACCTAGGAGACACACCTCCGTGAGCGTCTGTAACTGAGGAGGGAAGAGCCAGCCTGAGAATGGAACATGCTAGACCAAACAAGGTGGAGACACGAGCAAGAATGTGAGATAAGACCTAGTGTTCACTTCCCTTTGTGACTGCGGCCCAGCGTGATAAGTGCCTCCTGCTCTGACCACTGCTCCTTCCTACCCCCCCCCCATAAACCGTTAAGTCACAATTCAAAATTAACCCTTTTGCCCTTCAGTAGCTTTTGTTGAGTGTTTTCTCACAGCAACCAGAAAAATAACTAGTACAGGTTAGGAAAATATGTTTTCCTAATTGATTGTGTTAGCTTTGTATCGTTGTGATTTAAAAGAAAAATTATATGTTATAAGCAACTTGATGGAGAAAAGCTTTATTTTAGTTCATGGTTTCAGAGGTTTCTGCCTATCGCTATCTGTTTTTTTTTTTTTTCTATAAAACATGATTTATTTTGTTATATGGGCGCTTTGCCTGCAGGTATGTCTGTGTACCTCCTACCTGTCGGCTCACAGAGGTGATAAGAGGGGCTCTGGAGCCTCTGGAATTGAGCTTACAGGAAGTTGTGAGCCATCATGTGGGCGTGGGGAATCACACAGGTCCTCTGGAGGGCAGCCTGTGCTCTTCATGACTGAGTGCTTTCCCTAGCCTCTCTCTTAGTTGCTTTTAGACTGTGGTGAGGTAAAACATCATGACAAGGAGTATGCAGTAAGGTGGGGCTGCTCACCTCATGGCAGCCGAGAGGCAGGGAGGTGAGAGGCAGGGGCAGGCACAAGATACTTTAGGCATGCACTGGTGCCACATTTCCTCTTCCAGGCCCAGCCTCCTAGCTTCTGTTTTCCAATAAGGCCACCAAAGGCATGACTCCATGTCCGGTTATTCCTCTGACTTTGTCAGAACATCCATGATCCAATCACTTCCCCCAAGTCTACCTCCGAGCATTTCATAGGGGGCCAGGCCTTCATCCCTGAGGCTTCTGGGAACATTTTCTATTGCTGATGATTGCTCCAACATTGACATTTAGAGGGATGGATACTTTCTCAGAAGTATGAAAGGAAGGGCTGGTTTGGAAAAACACGTGAGCGTTTCTTTGAATCCCTTTAATAAAATTAATGCTTAAAATGGAACAGCACTGCACACTTGACATTGACCTTTCAAAGACAGTTTTAAAGACATCGTGTCATGGGTCATGATAGGGAAAAAAAATATGGCATGTGTCACAAACATACACGCGCGCACGCACACACACACACACACACACACACACACACACACACCTGGGAAGAAATGACACAGCTTGGCTTGAAGAAGCAAAACCCTAGAATCACCACTGGCATGGTTATTCATGTTTGCTAAAAGTACACTTATTCCTCAGAAGGCTAGACAGGACCCCCATTCTATTGGATTTTTTAACCACAGTTTCTCTCTCTCTCTCTCTCTCTCTCTCTCTCTCTCTTTTTCTCTCTCTCTCTCTCTGTTCTGGGAGACCAGTGACACCCTAGAAGATCCACTCTTTGAATGGACTCAAGGTAACTGAGAGCTCTGAGGTATCGACCGTGAAATGCTTAAAAAGTTTCCTTGTGTGATATTCTGCTTCCCTTTAAGAGAAAAATCTTAGAGGAAGGAAATTATAGAGGAATTTTAACCCATCAACATGACCGGTCTAGCTGTAATATAGACGCGCCCTTAGTACACACCTTCAATCCCAGACGATGAAAGTAAAGTTAATTGGTAGAAAGAAGCAGCCATGTTTGAAATGTGACTTCTAACTGAGGGGCAGAAAAAGTGATGAATCAGAGAAGATTTGACAGAATGAGTTAGAGATAGGATACGACCAAGTCTCATGAGAAGAGACAGGAAGGAGAGGTGACTTGAGAGAGCAGTGCAGAGAGAGGGCAAGGGGTAGTTTTACGGGACAATTACAGAGAGACAGGCTGCAGAGAGAACAAGCTAGACACAGGTGAAGATAGAACCAATCATGGAATGAGAAGGAGCCAGAACATTGGAACAGATTGCCAAAGTTAGTTTGAGGCCAAGCAGAGTATTCAGAGGCTGAAGAGAAGCCAGATTGGATTGGTCGGCTTGGAGAGGACTTTGAGCCAGAACAGCTGAGTTGACCAGCCAGCCGGGATCAGAAAGAACTCAAAGGGGTGAACTTATTCAGCAGTAAGTCTCAGAGGGCTGAAAATATTCTAGGCCTAGATAAGATTGTACAGGCGCTAGAAACTTCCAGGACTAGGCCTAGGTTAGCAGACAGAGTCTGTGAGCCTTTGAGAAGAAATTACATTAGACAAATAAAGGTATATTTACAGGCAACATCCGAACACCTATTTTTACCTGCTTGTTAACAAAAACAAACCAAAGACTGTTGTAAGAAGTTGGAAAATTCAAATGTATTCTAACCACGGACAGTCTACTGGGTAAGAGGACTAGCTTCACAATAGAAACACCCTGAATGCTAACCCTGGTTTCTCCATACCGATTCCCTGAATGCTAACCCTGGCTTTTCCATACCGATTCCCTGAATGCTAGCCCTGACTTCTCCATACCGATTCCCTGAATGCTAGCCTTGACATCTCCATACTGATTCCCTGAGAGTTCCCATGAGTGACTAAGTAAGCTGAATGATTAGCTGTCCCCAGGCTGGTGTCCTTATCTTCAGAGCTGGTGACAAACACTCCATGGCTGGTCATCTTGTATGAGAGACCTTGTGAAAGAGTCAATATGACTCTTCCTTGTGGCATGGGCTATAGAGTGCAGATGTCACTGTAAAATGTGGACCTTGGTTAGAAGCTGCAGTTGGGGTGAGGGAAGGGGGAACCAGCTGGGGTGAGGGGAGGGGGGACCAGCTGGGGTAAGGTGAAGGGAGGGGGGACCAGTTCAGCCTTGAGCCCATGGTTAGCATATGGGAGAGAACCGCTTCAACTTCCTGCGCCCATAAAAAACTAACTGATCACCTTTTCAGTATTTTATTATTTGTTATTATTTTATGAGTGTTTTGCCTGAATTCTTGTTTGTGCACTGTGTAATTCCTGGTACACATGGAGGCCAGAAGTGGATGTCAAATCCTCTGGAACTAGAGTCACGGATCGTTGTGAACCGCCATGCAGATGTCAGGAATCGAACCTGGGTCCTCCACAAGAGCAGTCAGTTCTCTTAACTGCTGGGCCATCTCTCTAACCTTACCCTTTCAGTATTTAATTGACTGTTATTTCCTGGAGCATAAAACCCATAGAAGAATATCTATAGAGTATGAATGTCTAATGATGAAAGAGTGCCCAGATTGAAAACCCAGAGTTTCAGTCCAATTGCTAAATCCAGAAGCCTTTGCTGCCCTACCCCCAACAACCCTTTTCTATTTTCTCTCCATCAGAAACACTTCTTTGCATATTAAGGGTAATTGCTATTTAATTTTTAATTCTCTTAACTTACATGGCAAATATTTCCTTGCTTTGATTCTAATTCAGTCACAAGAGAAAAATGGTTCTGTCTAGACAAGGGAGCTCATGGTCACCCAAGCAAGCTTGGAGGACTGAGTTCTTATTTGTTCAGAAAGACGGGAGGCAGGGACTAATGAAATGTTGGCTGCTTGCTCCCCTGTGGCTTACAGAGTTGGAGAATGGAGGCTTGCTCCCGCCTTCCGACCCGCCTCAAGTCCTTTATGCCACCTATGGAGTGTAATGATATTTACAAAAACAAAAGTAATGCAAGAAATTTCTCCTCTTAGAACTCCTTTCAAAGCCAACTATGTGCTCACACCCAGAAGAGCCAAGGAGCAGGGAAAGGCTTACACTGCCCGTCTAAGGCTTGGCATTGCATAGAAGATTTTCCATTTTATTTATTAATCATTACAATCAGCTAACATTTTCCTCTCACTCTGAATATTTCTTAACTATGTCTCTCCATAGCAGAAGATAGATCAACAAGAGAAACAGAAAAAGAAACTGACAACCATGTGTGTTTCGTGTCAGCTCGGAAGAGACCTAGAGGAATAAATAAGTCTAAAGGAGGTCCCAAAGAAAGCTTAGAATTCTTAAATATTCTGTAAGAAGGGAGAGGGAGGAAGATTTTACACTGAAGTGTATTTGCAGGTGGCATATTCAGATCTCTTTTTTTTTTTTTTTTTTTTTTTTTTTTTGGTTTTACGAGACAGGGTTTCTCTATGTAGCCCTGGCTATCCTGGAACTCACTCTGTAGACTAGGCTGGCCTCGAACTCAGAAATCCACCTGCCTCTGCCTCCCAAGTTCTGGGATTAAAGGCGTGCACCACCACTGCCTGGCTAAGACCTCCTATGCTCATATTTTGGTGTGAAGTGTCCTGAGCCCCATCGGTATCAGTAACTTTATTTGAATTATGAGGAATTTGAGGGGAAAAATCTGCTTGGAAAGTAACAAAAGATGACCTTAGAACCAGGAAATTATGATCCTTCCTTGTCATGGGAATTTAACACTAGGAAGTTATAATCAACCTAAGAATTCCTAATGACAGGAGCCTAAAAGTTAGTGAAACAGGTCAGAATGGGAAGGGAAATTTACAACTGAAGAATTAGGGTCAGAGATTTCAGAACCGTCCTCAGCGGTGAGCAGAACCCTGGTCTAAAGCATGAAGAACAGGGAGATTCGAGAACACCCAAGGCTGCCTCACTCACTGCTCTTGGTGTGAAGGAGGTCCCCCACCTACCGCAGAACATACTTTTTTTTTTCAGGCACATAAGGATGACCATGGTAGGTAGGACCCTTAATAAGTCTCAGTAGGGCTTAGAAGATTAAGATCAAGATTAAGAACACCCTCTAATAATGTCAGATAAGAGCCAGAAGCAGAAGTCAGAGACATTCCCAATAGTGTGAAATTAAAAATAAACAACTCACAAAGAAAACCAGAAAATGCTATTAATGAAAGGAAACTGGAAGATAGCATAACAACCCATAATGGCTGAGGCAATTACAGGACAACTTGAATCCTTATCTACAGGAAAGCTAGTATCTCTTCTTCCAGGTGTGGTTTTCTAGTCCTGGGGAGCACACACAGGCTCTTACACTTTGGAAGCCAGCACTCCGAGCAGTAGCTGTACTCCAGCCTGCAGATTCCTACTCCAAAAGGAAGGAAGCTTTAAACCAATGAGATTACCTTCAATGTAAAGAAATTATAAAAAAAAAAAAAAAGCCATTTTTAGTGATCAAGGAGATTAATTAATTTGTAAGCCATATTGATTATCTTAGTTAGCTTTTTGTGGTTGTGATGAACACCATGGCTAAAGGCAACTCGAGGAGGAGTTCTGAAGCCAACGTTATCCTGATATTAAAGCTGCATAAAAACCTCATCAGAAGAGGAAGTGACAGATTAACAACCGTCATGAACACAGGCCCAGGAATCATTACCACAACACTGGTAAAGTTAGCCATATGTAAGATGAAGTGTATACTAAGACAAATCATGATATAGCCCAGAATATAAAGATAGCTGAAGGATGTGAAACTGAAGATATAATAACAATATGGGGGCAAATAAGATCGTCTCAGTAGATAAAGGAAAAGTCCTTGGCAAAATCTAAGATCTATTCCTGATTTTAAACTGTTCGCAGGAGCTGGAGAAATGGCTCTGCCTGCTGTATTAGCAAGCTCCAGGTCCTAGTGAGAGACTTTTGCCTCAGAAACAATGTGGTTCTCTCAAGGACTGTAAAGAGTTGTGTTGGAATTTGGATAGGAATTGCGTTGAGTCTATAGACCGCTTTTGGTAAGACTTGGCCACTTTCACTGTTACGCCTGCCTATCCCATGATCATGGAACATATGTCCATCTCCTCGTATCTTCTTCAGTTTCCTTCTTCAAAGACTTGAAGTTCTTGTCATACAGGTCTCTCGTTTGCTTGGTTAGAGTTACACCAAGATATTTTATATTATTTTTGGCTATTGTGAAGGGTGTTGTCTCCCTAACTTCTTTCTCAACCTGTGTATTGATTATATAAAGGAGGGCTACTGACATTTTTTTTTCAGTTAATTTTGTATCCAGCTTCTTATTTGCTGCAAGTGTTTATCAGCTGTAGGAATTCTCTAGTAGAAATTTTGGGGTCACTTATGTATACTATCATATTATCTGTAAATAAAGATAATTTGACTTTTTTTTCCAATTTGTATTGCCTTGATCTCCTTTAGTTGTCTGAAAGTTGTAGCTAAAACTTCAAGTCTATACTGAATAGATATGAAGAGAGCAGACAGCCTTGTCTTGTCCCTAATTTTACTGGAATGGCTTCAAGTTTCTCTCCATTTAATTTGATGTTGGCTATTCATTTGCTGTGTATTACCTTTATTGTGTTTAGGTATGTGCCTTGTATCCCTAATCTCTTTTAACATGAAGGGGTATTGGTTAGATTTTGTTAAAGGCTTTTTCAGCATCTAGTGAGATGATCATGTGATTTTTTTTTTCTTTCAGTTTGTTTATAGGGTGGCTTACATTGATAGATTTTCATATATTGAACCATTCCTGAATCCTCGGGATGAAGTCTACTTGATCATGGCAGATGATATTTTTGATGTGTTCTTTGATTCAGTTTTCAAGTATTTTATTGAATATTCTTGCATCAATGTTCACAAGGGAAATTGGTCTGGGATTTTCTTTCCTTATTGAGTCTTTGTATGGTTGAGGTATCCAGGGTGATGGTGGCCTCACAGAATGAGGTTGGCAGTGTTCCTTCTGTTTCTGTTTTGTCGAATAGTTTGAGGAGTATTGTATTAGCTCTTCTTTGAAAGTCTGGTACAGTTCTGTGCTAAAAACATCTGGCCCTATAAAACAGAGGTGCAGCTTGGTCTTCATGTGGGACCCCCTAACAGCAAGAAAAGGGGTGTCTCTGACTCTGCTGCCTGCCTTTGGATCCCTGTGCTCTGACTGGTCTAGACTTGTCTAGTCTCAACTGTAACTTGATATTTTATGACTGATTGATATCCATAGGAAGCCTCCCTTCTCTGAAGAGAAAGGGAGGGGGAGATGGAGGGATGGTGAGTGGGTGGGACAAGGAGGAGAAGGGAAGGGAAGCTGAGATCAGGATGTAAAATTAATTAATTAATTAATGAAAAGCAAACAAATAAAAAAACAATGTGGTTAGTGGTGGTGATACATGTCTTGAGTCCTAGGGCTGGAGAGGCAGAGGCAGGTGGAGCTCCATGAATTTGAGACCAGCCTGGTCTACATTGTGAGTTCCAAGCTATCCAGGGCTACATAGTGAGACCTTGTGTTTTTAAAAAATGAAACAGCAACAAAACAAACACAGGAGGGCTAGGGTTAGGATTGGGGTACGCAAGGCAGGACCTGGAGTTGGCCTCTGGCTGACACATCCTGTATTTACACACCTGTAGCCATATACACATGAACTACACTCATCTGCACAGACAACAGTTTTTTTTCCAGATGAATAGAAAAGAACTTTCTGTCAATTGGTGTTGATCACAGAAGTCTCTAAGTTCTCTACAACGATTTAGTGCACTACTATTGATTTGGTAGGTATAGGTCTCACCTTGGTATGGCCTTACCAGGACAGTGCTGGGGATGAAAGCGCTGTTATGTTCTTTGGATGGTTGCTCATTAGGTTTGCTCAATCTAATTTTAATGAATTACTCCATTGATTTAAAAAACAAAGAAGAATAATGTTCCTTCCATGGTACAACCTACAGCCTGGCGCCTGACTTGTGTGGCTCCGTGACTAAATCGCTTTAGTTCCCACTTTCCCTAAAGCAGCTTTCGTCTCCACGGCCATTGCTCATGCTGAACCCTCCAGTCAGAAGTGGGGTTTTCGGCATGTGTAGCTTGGTTGCTGTTCAGAATGACTTCAAGGGTAGTTGGAAGAGCAGACACATATAACTAACAGGCCTTTGGAAGCTAGGGCGTGAGAAGCTGAGGGGGGCTTTTATTGGATAGGAACAGTTTTTGCTTACACTTAGAGAATCTCTCTTCTTCTCTGCCCTCGTCTTCAAAAGTTAACTATGAAGGAACTTGTGACTCAGAACCTTTCTTAAATAGGAGTTCCATGGGTGTACACTTAAGAGCCAACCTTACTGGGTAGGAAATGGGGCCTGCACAAGTAATGAGGTTATACTCATGAATTAGTCAATCAGTATTTTATTCAACATCTTCTCTGTGTGCCAAGACTGCTCAAGGCTTTGCAGGTACCGTGACACACACACACAACAAGCCCTCTGCTTCACAGCCGGGGAGAAATAGTTCACAGACAAGGAAGCACTGATATTTCATCCACACGGACTTTGGGATTCCCTGACAAGCGGGAAAGGAGAGTATGGAATGGGATGTCAGCAGTCACGACTTCTCTAACAAGATGAAATTAGAGTGTGTCTGAAGGAAATGAGCCAGAAAGAACAGAAAAACAGGAGACTGGAGGCAGGAGCACACCTGGAACTTTTTAGCAAGACAGAGGAAGGTAGAGTATGGCTATGGCAGAGGGTATAGGTGGTTCATGATGTCCAAGGACCAAGCAGAGGGGCGCAGGGAGGAGAGCGTGACACCGAGAGGGAGATGGGAGCTGTTACAGAGTTTTGAGTGACACATGACATGATCTGACTTCTGTTTAGAAGGGACCACTCCAGATGCCAAACTGGTATTGACTGTAGTAGGGCAGAGGCTGAGGGAAGGAGTCCAGTTAAGACACTCTGCCGCAATCCAGGCAAAAGGCGATGGTGGCTTGACTCAAGGTGTAACTGATAGAGATGAGAGGACGCCATGCTCTGGATGTGTTTCTAAGAGAGTGCCAGCAGGACTGCTGATGATTGCATACAGAGAACTGAGAGACACGAGACACAGAAGAGCCAGAGATGATTACTTTAATCATTTAGTAAGAGCAAGTGTAGTAATTCTATGCTGGGCACTGTTCCATGTTCGTGGCAATCGCTGATCATCTCGTCTTGGCAATGGCCCCATGAGATAGACTCTATTTTTGTCCTTAATTTCCTCCTCTGGCATGTTGGCTCTGAGGTGAGGAAGGTGGAGTTGACATTTACTCAGAGAGAGGAGACGTTGAAGAGAAGGTTCGGGGTAGCACATTAAGGTTGAGGTGGTTGAAATGACATCAAGCCAGCATGTGGTACTAGAAGCCTGCTGTGAGGAGCGAGCATGGTCTGAGATGGAGATGTGTGCTCAGCCATTTTACAGTATTGGGGTGGGACCAAAAGCCACGAATTGGACAAGATCTTTAAGGGAGTATAGCTACAAAAGAGAGAGCAATCAAAAGCAACCTTGCAATATTTGAATAGAAAAGACAAATGCTCAGAGAGGGCACAGGAGGGCTACAGGGCTTGGCATCTTGGCCGTCAAGCTGAGAAAGGGCTTGAAGAAGGAAATATGTGCAGGCATGAGATGCTATAGATTGTTAAATAAGAGTGATCAGAAAGCTTACCGACAGCCTTGAAGAGTCCATTTCATTAAGAGAAGTGAAGGTTTGAGTGTAATGGGGGACCAAAAGATCAGGAAACAATAAATAGTAAATAATGAATTCTCTCAAGTCCTTCCTCTCTTTCCCCATCCTCCCTCTCCTTCCCCTCCCCCCCTCCTCCCTCCCCCTCCTCCCCCTCTTCCTCCTCCCTCCTTCTCCTCCTCTCCCCTCCTCCTCCTCCTCCTCCTCCTCCCTCCTCCTCCCCCCTCCTCCTCCTCCCCCTCCTCCTCCCCCCTCCTCCTCCCTTCTCCTCCCTCCTCCTCTTCCTCTCCTCCTCCTCCTCCTCCTCCTCTTCTTCTTCTTTTTCCCCTCCTCCTTCCTCCTCCCCCCCTCCTCTCCTCCTCCCCTCCTCCTCCTCTCCTCCTCCTCCTCCTTCCTCCTCCTCCTCCCTCCTCCTCCTCCCCCCTCCTCCTCCCTTCTCCTCCCTCCTCCTCTTCCTCTTCCTCCTCCTCCTCCTCCTCCTCCTCCTCTTCTTCTTTTTCCCCTCCTCCTTCCTCCTCCCCCCTCCCTCCTCCTCCTCCCCCCTCCTCCTCCTTCCTCCTCCTCCCCTCCTCCTCTTCCTCCTCCTCCTCCTCCTCCTCCTCCTCCTCCTCCTCCTCTCTTCTTCTTCTTCTTCTTCTTTCCCCTCCTCCTTCTTCTCCTTCTTCCTCTTCTTGTTTTTGAGACACTATCTCATTCTGCAAACTGGAACTTAACTTATAGTCAAAGCTGGCCTTGAACTCTTGACAATCCTGTTGCCTCGGCCTTTTCATACTAGGTTATAGATAGGAGCCATAATATCATGGCTCAAGGTATTTTCCATATAGGAAATATGACTGAATCAGAAGAAAATGCAGGTTGAGAAAGTTTGTTTTGTAGATAAGTGAAACCAAAGCACATTGCTAAGCAGGTAAAATTGGTCAAGTAGAAAAGACAAAAAGCATATACTGAACTGGGAGCAAGAGAGAACACTGGCTGATGGAAGACACACGGTCATAAAACAGGGACTTAGCTCAGGAGAAGCAGAGATGTCCATCCTGAGCAGAGGTGGGAGGAGAGGAGAAGGGGGGAGGAGGGGGAAGAGGGGGAGGAGGGGGAGGAAGGGGAGGAAGAGCCCATTCTGGTGGGAGATGTGATCATTTGGGAAGGTCTCCATCTCTGCTTCTATTTTCTCAGTGAAATAGTGACAAAGGTCAGATGTTAAGGGAGGAACAAAGAAGTATTAGAGTTTTGAGGAAAGAGAAGTTGTGAAATGAACATTTCTGAAAATGGGGCCATCATCTAGAACTTTATCCACACCGTGTCTCAGCCCATCATTCCAGTCTCTTTCTTTGGTCTAGGGAAGGGCTTTTGTTTTGCAGGAGGTCATGTGGATGTAAATACCAAGTTGTCCACGTATTCCTAACCGGTTTGCATGATGTATCTGGACCAAGTTAAGCAAGAAGTAAGCCAGGTGAGAGTAATTCTCTTGAGTCAAGATGCTGTTCTTCTTGGGAAATCTAAATTTTACTTCCTTCTGTTTGCAAAGGTTTGTATGATTAAATTCGTGAATCAGAATAATCCTTCATCCAACCACTAGTCTCCGACAAATCAGATAGGAGGCCCTTTGTGGGAATCAAGGAATTTGGGTGGAGACATAATCAGGAAGGCAGTGATTGTCCTAGACTAGTAGTTGTAGTAGTAGTATGTACTAGACTAGTATATGTACCTTTTCTGTGTCTGTCAAGTGTAGGCATACATAATTAATACCTCTTCTGTACTGATTATTGAGCAAGAACTTAGTTAGTTACCCTGTCTTCTACCATGATGACAAAAGAATTTCTATAGAATTTCCTTTTTCAAAACCACAGTGACAGGATAACCTTCAGCAGGGTGGTAGACTCCCAAGGTCCTGGTGTATCCCTTAGCATGGTTGACTCTCCTAGCACCAAGGTTGTCTGCTCACCACTCAGAAGCCATCCTCCGATGATGAGTGCGTAGGAGAGAGACTGGGTTTGCTCAATGGCAAAACAAAGAGTACGGCACCCTCAATTCCATCCTGGAGGTGCGTGAAATGGCTTCGGTAGGGCTGGGTAGGGAGGGGCATCGACACAGAAGAGAATTGACTCTGACCTTCTGTTAGTACTAACAAGTTATGTTCTGCAAGGGAAAGCTTTCTGTTAGGCTATTCAGGGCGTTAAAAGAAAGGAGGGGATTATGCATTCCAATGTCACTGGAGGGGTGGCAGGTCCTTCAGGCTAGGTGAACCTAAGGATGATTACCATTTAATATCTTAATTGTTTGGGTGCAGCTTTAGTTTAAAAATTAAAATTCCAGGCCAATGGAGAGAATCCGATCTATGTCACCCTAGCGCTGTGATGTGGGGAGGGTGTCCTGTCCTCACAGAGACACTTCTCTGTTCTGTTAATCTTGTGCTGCCTGCCCATGAAGGTTGTGAAATTAAATGAAGCAACATGTCACAAGAGGTACATGGGTCTGTGTGGAGCACATTGCAAAGGCCATCATTCTTAATTATGTGTTGTCACTTAGGCCTGGAGAAAGAGCCAGAGCTGCCTCTGAGGACTTGTTTCTACTTGTTATCTGATCTGGAAAACAAACTATTACCCGTTGTGTTCTGACCCATCACACCAAATGCTTTATTCCTGGTCATCAGAATGAATAAGTGTGTGTGTATGTGTGTGTGTGTGTGTGTGTGTGCATGGATGTGCATTTTTTTGTATATATGTGTATATATGTGTATGTATGTGTTAATATATATATGTGTAAATGTGTGTATGTGTGTATGTATGTCTGTATATGTGTGTGTATGGATGTGTATTTTTGTGTATATATGTGTGTATGTGTGTGTATATGTGTATAAACACGTATATATGTGTATATATGTATGTGTACATGTGTGTATGTGTACATTTGTGTATGTGTGTATACATGTATACATGTGTGCATGCATGCATATGTGTATATTATGTGTATGAATATGTATGCACATATATGCATGTGTGTGTGTATGTATTTATATGTGTATAGATGTGTGTATTTGTGTACTTTGTCTATATGTGTGTGTATATGTTTGTATATGTGTATATTATGCATGTGTACATATGTATGTGTGTATGTGTATAGATGTGTATGTATATATATGTATGCATATGTGTATAGATGTGTATGTATATATATATGTATGCATATGTGTATAGATGTGTATGTATTTTTGTACTTTGTCTATATGTGTGTGTACGCTTGTATATGTGTATATTATACATCCATATATATATATGTATATGTATGTGTGTATGTGTACATATGTGTGTGCATGTGTGTGTGTGTGTGTGTGTGTGTGTACAGAGATTCTCTGGTTCTCTGTGACTATTCACAGGCTAACCTGTCACTGCCATTCTGTCACCAGTCAGAATTGGTACATACCCTTCAGATTAAGGCTGCCATCCTTCAAGACCTCCTTTCACTTCCAGTGCCACGCACAGATGAAGGTCCCCGAGTTACCCCAGCTTCTGTTTTTCTTGGCAACAGACAGAGGTCTTTTTACCCCCTTCTTGGGTTGACTCCTTATGGGAGAAGCTCAGAGAAGCCAATGTGACTCACTAGATAGTGGATTACCAAAAGCTGTACTAGAGGATACAGTTGAATAGCCAGATGACCAGACATATATGGAAAGCCATGGAGAGTGGCGGAGGTGTCTGAGCTCTCTGGAACTCCACTCAGGAAATACAGTCTGTGCTGGGGACGCAGAAGCTCTGCACCCCGATCTCATTCAGTGTCTGTGGAGGCCTCCTGATGTAGGTCTGTGTGATTCAATCATTGCTTGCTGGTGATTAGCTCTCCTGCCCCTTCCCACGTCCTAGAAGTCCCAAGCTTCCAACCACATTCTTGATTCCCCTGGCAACCACACATCCACTCTCGGGGACTTTCCAAAACTCTCCTCATTAACATAAACTCATAAGTGAGCTTATTATGGGTAACAAAAGACACTTAAACTCTCAGCCTTTAGGAACTGTTCAGTGTTTCGGGTGCTTAGGAATTGATCGCAGAGACTAAAATATGTGTTTATTATATAATGACATCACAACACAGCCCAAAGAATCAGAAGCCATCCAAAGAGAGAGAAGAGTGTCGTATAGCGCAAAGTGCCCGGCTGTGGTTTTCGCAATGTAAACATGTCATGAAGCTATAGAGTTTGATATATGTTCACTCTTTAGTTTGCCTAAGACACAGAGACTCTTAGCCAACTCATGAGGAAGTCGCCTTCATTTGACCAAAATAGTTTTCAAATTCCAGAAGAGCAAGGATCGAATGTCTAACTGAATACTGTAGGCTGCTTCAAAACTCATTAGATGAAGGAAATAATTGAACCAAAATGTATGTCTTTTCCCCAGTAGTTGGTTTGCTGAAGCCTGCAGCCATGAAGTCTGAGGTCTGTCTCACGCTGACTTGGCCCTGGGACGTGAGTGGGTGTGTTGACAGCTACACTCGAACCTGGATTTAATGATACCCTTGGACAGATTCACCCTCCACTGGTGCGGCCATTTGACTCTCGCAGCTGTTGGACTGCTTTATGTCTTCTGTTTCCACTTCAAACTAAGATAGCATGGAAAAATGCACAGAGCCACACAAAGAACCCCACTGGACAGTGTGTCCTGGGCAGTGTGTGCTCTTGTCAGAACACTTAGCAAGAGAGCCAAGACTGCTTCCCGCAGAACTGACCTTTGTGTACCATTCCACCCACATTGGGCAGGCTTGGACCTACAGAAAAGGCTACAGATCTAGGTCAGGTGCAGATCCCATACCGCTCACAGCTAAATAGTAAACTGACCAGATAGTTGGGGATCTTTTGTGGATGATACACAAATTTATAGGGTGCAACCATCAAGCCATATGTCCTTTACAGCCACCCAGAGCATGGAGCACCTCCATGCTTTGTCACCTGGCTCTGTAATCCCTGGCAGGTGACTTTTCTCCTTGATAAGGCATGCCAGAGTCTGTACTGGGGTTACCAGTGCAGGTTGCAGGTTACGCTGAGCAAGGGTTGTCAGCAGCTTTATTTAGCCACGAACCAGTTCTTTCAACAAGATCAGACAGGAAATCTGATAGATATGTAAAACAATAAAATCTAGAATTACCTGGCATGAAGCAGAAGCAAGTCATTGATCCTTAAGCTGATCATCTTCCACCTCACTGAACCGAAACCCTCTCATACACACGAATACACATACATGCATATGTACACACATACACACATGCATCCTCACACACATACATACATACAAACATACATACACACATACTCACGTACACACACACTCATACACTCACACACACACTCACATACACACACATACACTCACATACACAGACACACACACACATACCACTGACCAGCACTCCAATACAGGGTGATTTGAAATCTGCCGATAGCCTTATCTTTCACTTTACAGATAAGGAAGTTCTTCCAGGTCTTTCCTGTTCTCTTGTCACAGGTGGACACAAGTGGCCCCTGAATATTTGCAATGGCTAGCCTGGGCAGGGTTAGAGCTCTAAATGTAAAAGGTACAGAGGACGTTAAAGATGTTACAAAGTAGACAAGACTGTAAGCTGTCATTGATGCATTTTTTAACCGAGGACAGTTTTTAATTCTACATTTATTTATGTATTTATGCATGTGTCTGAGTTCACATGTGTCACAACATGCATGTGGAGTGGACGTCAGAGAAGAAATTGTGTAGGATTTTGATCTTCTACCATGTGTGTTCTAGATCACCAAGCTCGACAGCAAGCACTTTTACCTACTAGGCTATCTCACTGGCCCTAAGTTTAATAAGAAATGGCAGGACTGGGGGGAAAATGGCTCAGTGGTAAAGAGCACTTGTTGCTCTTCCGTAGGACCAGGGTTTGATGACCAGCACCCACATGGCAGCTCAAAACCATCTATGACTTTATTTTCAAGGGATCTGATGCCCTTTTCTGACCTCAGTGGGCACCAGGCACACACATGGTATATGGAATTACATGCAAGAAAAAACCCTCACACACATAAAATGAATGTTAAAACAAACATACTTAAATTAATCTCTCTTGCTCTCTAATAGGATCACCAGAAAATTTAAACTTACCTAAGTGGCTCACATTCACACTGTCTTGCCTCTATGGGACACACCTGGTCTCATAGTTCTAAATGCCTTCTCCAAAGGTTCCTGGATTGTTGGTGGTGGGTCAGGACAAATGGCTCCCAACTCTGCATTTTTCACCCCTCCACTTCTTGTTATTCAAATACATGAACCAGTACTACAGTCACCTCCCTGGACAGCGTCATTTAATAGAATGGGATAAGGTAGGGTAGGACTTCTTTGCTCTGTCAGAGGCAATGCTATGGGAAGAGGAAGGGCCACATCTAAACCCATGCTTGATTTCTTGCTCCTTGAGGAAGCCGGCAGCCATCTTGGATGCCATTGTCTGTAATGTGAGGGCATATGCTTACAAACATCCACAGTTCTATTCAAGTTCTAGAACTCGATGCCTTAGCACTTTTCGCATTTGCCTCCATGCTCTTCTCTGCTTGCAACTGCTGTTGGCTTGTGTTTCCAAACAGCAGACTCTTGCTATTGCGTTCAGACTAGCTTTGACTTCCACATTCTGCTGCCTCCGCCTGAGTGGGTTTCCAGGTGCGAGCTACACCACTGGCTCCCAATTCCTTTGAATGTGGTACTCTTGCAACTGTGTTTCCCTTCCTCAGACTTAGCTCCTCCAAGACAACTTCAGCTAGTGCAAGTTCTGCTGGAAGGGAAGAGGCCTTGCTAGACAAGACCTTCCTTTCCTCTTGCTCCCCAAAGTCCAAGAAAGAATAGTCTCATGCTCTTCTCTCTAGTCCAGTGAGGCAGGCAGTAGGGGGAGGGCAAATGGATGGCTAGGATGGGGAAAGATAAGGTAGCAAATATATGAAGGAAATGAGACTCAGGAACATGTTTTTGAAACGATGCTTAGTGTTTTAACAGAGTTGTAAACTCCTAGAAAGCAGGACCAGGCCTGTACTGGAGAGACGGGAAAACGGGGAAAGGACCGTGTCACTCGAGAACGCACATGTACCTCCCAAAGCCAGACAGAAACATTAAGCTACCCCTCCCATAGTCTGTATTTGTTTATAGTCCCTGCTTTTTATTTATGACACACATACAGGAGACACAGTGATAGAAGTAGATGAAACAGATACCCAGACTGAGAGAAGCAAACATTTATTAAACTTTCAACCCTCACCCGCAGCTCATAGGAAGCAGAAACACCCAGATGTTGTTTAAGTCGGGGAGTTTCCAGCTTCGCACTGGCAGAAGGCCAGGCACACCGTCAGCGCGTGGGAGAGAGTGGGTTCTTGAGGCTGTGTCGGAAGTTCCAAGTTTATGAGGCAGTTATAGCTGGATTTAGCTGGTATCTACAGGCTTAGGATCTAATTGTTTCATTACAGTGCACTTTACCTTGATATTGGTGCACGCACTAAGTCAAGGGTGTTGACTCTGTTTTTCCTAATATTTTCCTGTTTTGTTTTTTTTTCTCCAATGCAATGAGGATACTAAAAGCTTCTCTTGGGCCCTACCATATCTGACAGGCCTTAGGTCAGAATACTGTGGGTGTGTCCTGAGAGGCCCAGGGCATTTTACCGTGAATACTTTGAAAGATATCTTAAACTCAGACTCTTTCTCCAATTGGAGGACACCCAGGATGACGATGCTCTAGGGAAGATAGACACCAAAGAACACTGAAAGCTCACACAACTGTTTCCAGCTGGGGGCTTCCAGAAGACTAACACTTCCTCCCAGGCCTTGCTGTCTCTTTTCTTTTCCCCATCAAGTTGAGTAGAACAGTCTTGGCCTCCTTCCTTCCTTGGGGGACCATAGCTGGGAGGAAGACTATCCCCAGACCTCTTATGTCTTCTGAGAACAACCAAGGGAGGCCTAGGCTTCACGCCAGGAAGAACAGCCAATGACCCACGCCCCAGCCTTAGGGTGGTTACAGCATCGCCGAATGTCAATGTCTGCTCTGCTGCCCAGATGAAGAACTCTGTAGGCTGTGAGTCTGAGATCCAGATGCCAGCCTGCTGGTTTCTTTGGCAACCCCTCTGCCTGGCTTGCAGATGGCAGCTGCACCCCGTATTCTGCATAGCCTTCCTTCTTTGATATCTTCTCCTATAAGGGCTCCTCCAGTCACATTGCACAAGGGTCCCTTAATGACCTTATTTTAACTCTGCTTTTTCTCTAAAGAACCTGAGCCTGTGGCATCGGAGGGTCAGATGTCAACAAACAAATCAAGAAGGGAACTGGTAAACCTGGAGTGCTGTGTTGATCGCTGTCAGGAAGCTGGGATCTTTCTGTATCCTGCAGCCAGGCAACAGCTGATCCAGTAGTGATCTTTTCCCTACCTTTTATAAAAATACCCATTTCACCAGCCTTTCTGAGAGTCACAGAACAGTCGTCTCTTGGACCTCAGTTCCTGTGAGTTGGGATATGTTCTGGAACAATCTCCTTGGAACCCTCTCTTGAACCAAGCTGGTGTTCAATGTGCTTCTTCATCTGAAATTGCCTCCCCTGGCTATCCTGCAGTTCAGCTGAAGCCTACACTGAGGTCCAATGAAACAGGGTCTTGCTAGGGAACTAGAAATGTCACCTGACCTTAGCTAACCTTCAGTCTGGGTATCCCAGTAGGCAGACTTCCCCTCTGGGCATAAGTTTCCAAGGGTCTTACAGCCCACTGCCTCTGCATTAAATAGGTCTTGGAAGTAGACCTATGTCAGGGTTTGTTTGGCTTCCCATAATTCCTTCAAAGCATTCCCCTGGCAATGTCAGTGGGGAGGCCAGGATGGTGGGATCAAGACGGGATCCCCTAAGCTTTCTTAAGAGCCATTTAGTCACTTGCCTTCAGAACAAGATCAACCCAGTCTCCTTTGCCCTGGGCCTTGCAAGTCAGTTCTGATGTCCAGGATCTGTCTTCTGAGATTTTTACATAAGCACAGCTCTTGCAATTCCTTGCCCAGAGACCTTGTTCCTGGGTGGTCCTTCTTGGGTGGGTCTCTGGGCATAGAAACCCCAAGCCACATTTCCTCCTGGGCTCTGCAGAGCCAGGCAAATCCTGCCTCATGCAGCTCAGCTCCAGCTCATTTGGGAGATTAAGATCAGAGACGGTGTGGAAGGGCCACGTTTTAACAAGGCAGACAGCGCAAGCTATTCAGAAGTTAGGCCTACTGTGCAGAACACCCCGACACACACACCACACCCTGGCTCTGGGAGCCTCTCCCATAAAGATGGTATCACGGGGTGAGGAAAGAGTCACACCACTCCCAGCAGGCCCCACGTCAGAAGAGCTTCACTTTCAATTACCAGCAGCAGCTGTGGAAGCCACTTATATAACGGGCTCTGAGCCTCCTCCCTGGGAGGTGGGGAACCATTTGGTCTGTGCTAAGTAATGAGTCACGGTCAGACTGAGGGAGCAGAAAGAATGGATTTCTCCCTTGTATTGCTTCATCCAAACCTGTAATAAAACATGGAAAGCTAGTCCGGGGAGGCACTACCCTGGGGTCTGAAATGCAGGTCCCGGGGGGGGGGGGGTGCTCCCCACAGGCTGCTGAGGGAAGCTTTCCGGTGGGAAGCCCAGCTGGGCACTCGATGAGGAGCAAGTTTGAACTGTGGCTGACCTGCTAAGGGATCCTGCCCTTAGAGCCTCAGGGCTTTACCAGGCCCTGCCAAGGTCCGGGAGAGTGGAGGCGAAGGAAAAACCTTCGGGATGAGAGAATTTTTGCCGAACACCATTCAACCCTAAAAAGGTGAAGTGTGGCCTAGCGTGGGTGGGGAAAGGGACCCGTTAAATACCAACTAAGAAGTCAGAAGGTTTGCTTTATCAAGGGCTGGGGAGACATCTTATGTTCGTGTTGTGAGGTAAAAACAAACAAAAAACAGAATTCAATCCCAGAGGTTTGTCTCCTAAACGATTCCACAGCCTGCCTGGCTGATGACACTAACCATCATGGCGCGACGAGAGAACCGGCTCCTGAAAGTTGCTGAAGCACATGAACCCGACAGATCACACAGGTAAATGCATAGCATTTGGAAAACATATAAATTCATATCAGCAAATGCTTTCTTGTGCCAGCCCTCTTCCCCACACTATCACGCTTTTCCAAATGTCGTCACGAAGCCAGCGCTTTCCACCGTCTCTCCACCGTAAGCCCCTGCAAATCGGGAGGGGCGTCCGGGGCCTCGTACAAAGCTGGTCAGATCTGTTTGATGTTGCCGCAGGTGGGTATGTTCTGGTTCTTGCCTGATGAACAAGCTGTAAAATCACACAGGAGACAAACCTCACGGTAGTAGACCTTTGGACCATGTGCTGAATGAATTCTGGAGTTCCTTGTCCCATGTGCGGCCGTGTTTCAACCCCCAGATCACAGACATCTACCAATCCTGATGATGTAAGAAAGAGCAAGCAGTTAAGTTCACAGGTTCTAAGTTGGCACAGCCTTTGTAAACCCGCCTATGCTGGTGTTGGGTGGGAAGGAAGGAGGAAAGATGGCGCTGTTGATTGACTCTTTACTGGGAGCTCGTTTAGCTTCTGCTGCGGTGACTGATTTCTGTTCAGCTGACCACAAAAGTACAGGACACACTCCTCAGACTGGTCCTTGAGCCCTTTAGCGCTAGATCAGTGGTTCCCAACCTGTGGGCCATGACCCCTCTTGGTGGTTGGGTATCAGATATCCTGCATGTCAGATATTCCAGTTCATAACAGTAGCGAAATTACAGTTATGAAGTAGCAACAGAATCATTTTATGGTTGGTGGTCACCACAGCATGAGGAACTGACGTAATGAGTCGAAACATTAGGAAGATTGAGAACCACTGCTCTAGCTGGATGTGATGTAGGCTGTAGGAAGAGCTGAGGCAGCTGCATGCCTGAATTCATCACCACCACCATCACTATCACCACCATCATCACCATCACCACCATCATCATCATCAACATCACCACCACCACCATCATCATCCCACATAACATTCATTCACACTTAGGAATACTCACTATGCGCTGGGCACAGTGCTATAGGACTTTATCCATCTTTTGCTCGGGCTTCATCTTACAGCAATATCTTTGGTTTACTGTTGTCTCCATCTTACAGCTGAGAGAACCGTGTTCTTGACAGGCTTACAGCCTGTTTGTTCTATCGATGCTACGAAGCAGTGGACTAGAAGTCTAGGACTCTGGTCCTGAGAGCCCTGGGAGAGGCCGTCTTGCCACCGCTGCTGAGGGTCAGGGCCAGCTAGTGTTCTTGCACTTGGCACTTCTGCTGAGCTGCGGTGGAGGACTTTCTGGGTTGGAGCCTGTGTCACAGGCAGTCAGGATTTGTAGAGAGACCTGTGGTGCTGACAGGATGGAATGGAATAGTGCCTCCCGTGGGTGCTTGGTGTGAGGATGTGAACTTGACAGAAACATTTTTTAGCTGGGCAGCACATTCACGTGATTCCGTGGAGGCAGTGGTGACGGAAAGGGGCTTCCTGGTCTCTTGTGTCCTGGGCTCCTACAGGAAGGACCTCTTTGCTTGCAGGTCTCAGGGCAGTTACTTGAGACAGGCAAAGCTGATGGCTTCAGCAAGTTGCTTTTCTTGAAACAACGTTAATTTGTCCAGTTTTGTGGCTTTTTTTCTGTGGAACAGCATTAGCTCATCCAAGCTTGTGGTTTATTTGAAAACGAAATTCCGGTAAATACTTCGCACCATCTGGCAGTGCGGCGATTGGCTGTGAGTTAGGAGCAAGCCACCAAGCACGCAAGAAAACAAAGCGACAAAAGCCACCGGAACAGAGGAGTTCTTGTCGTTTCTGTGCCCAGACAAACCCACAGGACTCTGAGGATGGGCCTGTCCCCAGTGAGCAGAGCTGGAACACGTCACTCCAGGTGGGAATCCATTTCTCGCAGTACCCGGGGCCTGGGAGGGCACTCACGGGCTCGGAAAGGCAATGTGAATGCCCAGGAAAGAAGAAACAACACCGAGTTTACTCTTTGGAGTATGGAAAAATGACTGAGTCAGGGACATAGAGATGTCACTTTTATTTATATGTCTGTCATATCTACCAGTCCCTCACTGATGTTTATAATACACACGTATATTTCATCCCTGTGCCTACTGTGTGGATTGTGCTGTCCTAGGCACAAGAGAGAGAGAGAGCTATGGGCCAGACTCATGGCCATTGTCTTTAAAGAGTTTATGTCTAGAATGACAGATATTTTCCAAACTGCATCTTTTAAAATAATTTCAAATGCAGGAGGCATCATGTAGGGATGAAGAGACAGCTGGGGGTAGGTTGGCCAGGATGAGGGTTTTTGCTTGGTAGGTTGTTAAGGAGGCTCCAGGACTGGTGACAACTGATCAGAAACCTTACCTTCAGATGTGCTGGCCATGCAAAGGGTGGAGAAGCCTCCTGTGCCCTTGGAATTGGGGGCGGGGTAGCAGCCTGCCAAGATGGTTCCAGAGCAGTATAGGGTAAGGTAGGAAAGGGAGGCAGGGGCCACACCCATGGGCTGTGAGAAGCTGGTCCCCCACTGTCACACAGGGGAAAAGCATGGCCCATCTGACACATCACTGGGGGGAGGTAGATTGTAGATCAGCGGTGGTGGCAGAAGAGACAGAGGTGTCTTGAGAAGCGGTATAAGAGAAAAAATATCTTAGGTAACATGTGAAGATACTGTTGATATATTTGACATGGGGAATAAAGGCCGCCATGAAATAAGGGTGCTTCCAGGTCTTCCAGCTTGAGCAACTGGGCCATTGGAGATGCCAGTTGCTAAGAGAGGGGACAGGAGAGGGACATGGTGTTTAAGGCAAAGGTTTAAAAGCAAGTTTTCATCATGTGAAGTCTGAGATGACATTTCTAAGTGGCCGTAGAAAGCATTTGTCTAGAGTTCAGCAGAAAAAAAAAAAAAAAAATCAGGAGTGATCAGCAGAAAGCTGATCACTGGGCCCATGCAAAGTAGGGTGCTGAGCTAGCCTTGGACTGTGTGGAGTGGGACGATGATCTAGCCTTGGATCCTTGTGGAATGGGGCACTGATCTAGCCTTGGAACTATGTGGTGTGGGGCATTGATCTAGCCAGTGCATTTTCTAAGATAAGAACACCCTGGCCTGTGTAGAAGAAGAGTAGACATGGAGGGTCTAACCATGGATTTGTGGTGACCATAGCCTACTGTGCATGGCCTCCAGGCCCTACCACCTCTTCAACACACTGTGCCTCTTAGCTACCCCTCATAGATGACTCTGGACAAAGTCCCGTTCAGACAGGAATCCTTGAGCAACAGAGCTATGGAATAGGGGGTACTTTATGAGCTGGTTAGACATGTCCCTAAAAGCTGTGAACTCTTCACTTGCCTGGGTGACAGTTAGAGCAGGTGATGTCAGAGCTGGAACCTGTAAAGTGTCAAACACCAGACAAGGGCCTTTGGTGCTTGGCGCAAGGGGAGCATCACACATACGATCTCAAGATGGGCATCTAGCTCCATACTGACCTCATCACTGTGGGAGTGAGCAAGCTTGCTCCATTTGCCATAGCTCTTGTTGTGGGAGGAGAAGGAAGTTAGACGCAGGGCGTGGGAGAATCCATGACAGAGCTTAACCTCTGCCAAGTTAGTCAGGTCTGAGGTATGGGAAGCTCTGGGCTATTCATAGGCTTTTCACCTCAGAGGGTTCACACAGGTGCAGGGACAGGCCATCCCCCAAGCTGTGCTCACACGGGGAAATTCCACACAGCAGTGATGTGCAGAGACATGAAGGACAGACATCCTGATTTCTGTTTGTCTGTCCGTTCAAGACTCAAGTCCTTCCAGTTGGACCCCAAGGGCTTCACAAGAGTTGGTCAAGGGATCTGAGGTTTAAGGTTGTCTTCTGAGACCAGTGAGTCAGAAGAGAGTGGGAAAGAAAAGTTACCTCAATTTTTGTGAATGAGGTCACCATTTGGGGAAGACTAGAATTAGAGAATGAGCTGTCCTCGAACATTCTCAGCAGCCCGTCCTTCCGGGTCTGGGGCAGCTGACAGTGAGAATCAAAGTTCTCTACGCACAGGGCTTGGAGGTGTTTGGCTGGTGCTACAGGTGAAGCCTACCTGTTTCTCTTCTCAGAGACTCAGCGGGCGCCCTCCTACCAGACCCAGAATGGTCTGTGCTGAGTAGAGTCAGCTCTCTGCTTTCATCCTCTACTGAGTGCATGGAAGACGGACAGACGTCAAAATACTATAGTGTCTGTGTGATATGAGTATCCTTCTTCCCTGCCTTTCCCTCTCCTCCTCTTCCTGTTTCTCCCTTTTCTTCTTCCTAGCAACACTAATATCCCTGGAGCTGAGCCAAAGAAAGGGAAACCTTACAGGAAGGTCTGTGAGCCTGGGACGAATCAATGTGTCACTTCAAATCCTACTAGTGGCAAATTTTGTGGCCTTGGGCAAGTCACCCAGTCTGCCTGCTGCTTCCTTCCAAACTCAGAAACAAACTGAAAGGGGGCTGGGAGAATCATTAGCTTGGTGGAAAGATTTGCACACCTTGGTCCCATGTGCACAATGATGACCCCTTCCTATTGTGAGGCCCTGGCTCCTTTCCTAGGTTCACTTTTGATAGGGAGTGCATTTGCAACTAAACAGCACTCTTGCAGAAGGTTCTAAAAGCCCAAGCTCCATCCTCTTTCTGATACGACTCAAAGAGGCTTTCAGCCAGTGACCTCTTTGCAGCGAGTGGTACGTGAGGAAGAAATTAAGCTATATTCCTCTTGCAAATTAAGGCAACAGGAAATGTGTGTTTTAAAGTTGTGGCCTTGAACTTCATAAGTTCATTTACTTCAAAGGACTTGCTTGCCTCTGGGGTTTTGCTCCAAGTGCCACATATTTAAACCTCCTCATGCATGCTTAGGCCTATGACCTATGACTAGGCCTATGACCTCTGACCTATGGCCTATGACCTATGACTACACGGATGCCTAAATCATACAGAGTAAAAGTAAGTGCTTCTTGAGTTTTATTCTGTAATTACATTCAATGACCCACAGGGATTGCTGGTGTTTCTGGCATTCTCTTTTACTTTGACTGGGTTCAAGTTTTGCTTGGATTGTGATGAGACCCAGGGCAACCCACCTGGGTGCAGTCTCTGAGGCACTAGTCCTACTGGGTGCACACAGGGGAAGAAAAAGGCATCAAGCACTGAGCACTGTGGCATGAGCCGAGAGGCCCTTAAAAAGCATGATCATCATGCCTGAAATTATCTAGGATCCTAGATTGTCTGCATCGACACAGGACGTCTATGTGTCACTCCTCCATTAATATCCTTTTGGATCAGTTTATCAGATTAACTTTGAAGTCTGAGGAGAGTCACCAGTTGATGTCTCCCAGGGCAACCACTTTAAAGAAGACATTGGGGATGTTCCAGAAGATTCCACACAACCTCATAGACTTTATATCTTTCCGTTCCACTACAAGGCCCCAGAGGGTAGATCCTTTCTTCATATACCAGATAGCATCTCCAAGAGAAGTGGGTACAGAGGGGCAGGTCTCTGGGTTTTCCTGTCACCGTGACCAAACGCCTGACAGAAATGACTCAAGGAAGGAGTGGTTTATTTTGACTTATAAGATCAGTCTTCCCTGGTGGAGAAGGCAGGGCACCTGAAGTGGGGATGTCTGTGATGGAAGGAGCTGCACTCATGGTTTCTCACATGACACTGACCGAGTAACAGACATGGGGTGGGAAGCAGAGCCAAGCTGTAACCCTCAAGGCTCACCCCCAGTTCCCCAATTCCTAGTGCCAACTAAGGTTCCACAACTCCCAGTATTGTGACACCCACTGAGGAGCAGCTGCACAAACACAGGAGCCTGTGGGGGCCATGGCAACTCCAAACATCGATAACAACTAGATTATTTTATGTCTGGGGCAGAAGAACCTCCTTGAGAGATTTTAAAATAGTGATTCTGGACTCAGTTAATGTATTGTCTAGCAGTAATACTAAATGCTTTATGATGAGAACATTAAAAAATACTTCCTTCTGCCTAACTTGAATGATCTGATATGGTAGTGTCAAGTATAATTATGCACAGATATAGTTATGTTAAATTAAAAAGAAACAAAAATATAGGCTGATTATTCTCAGAACCCATCCCATACTTAACCAATCAGAGCACATGCATTTTCCAGATCGACAGGTGATGCCTATGCATGTTAAGTATGGCATGTGCCTGTCTATAGTCCTGGACCCTGCCTTGACCCTTCCCCACTATCCAGCACGTCTTTCCATGCCCCAGGTAAGTCTGTGACTTGACCTCATTTGGATGAAAGAAAGAGAAAACTGAAGAGAAAGGTGGGAACCCTGAACTCCTGAGTGAAGGCACTATGAAATCTGAGCTGCCCAGGAGGTGCCCTATGGCCAACACCCTCTGTCGACAGCTGTTCCTTTGAGGAGGCTTCTAAATCAAGTCCGAGTCCGAAGGGAAGGGGGAGTGACAAACTCAGCTCTCTCTGGGAGGAGTGGTAAGTGAGATAATACCACCACACCCTCTCCAAATTTCCTTGAAGTGAGATTGTAGGTGCTGAGAGCTCTCTTCCTTAGTTTACTCTTAGGAAAGAGCCCTTGCTCTTCCTGAACAGAATTTGCAACCTGAAGAAAGATAACTGCTGTTCCCTGAGCAAACTCCATCTGTGATAGAGTGACCTCACAGTGCACCCCCTTTCATCCTGGGAGAGACAGGGTCCTCCGATTCTCTAGAAGGCCATCTTACACTGATATCTTTCATTTGGCGACGCTCCTTAAGTAGGAGAAAGACTGTGCCGAGCACAGCACCGGAAAAGCAAGTTGTCAAAGGCATGGTCTACCATCCGGGCACACTCTGCTGCCGTAAACAGTGGAACCAGCCGATTCACAGACCCCCCAGGTCATGAAATTGACTGAGAATTTTCTTTGCCAAGTCAGATACATCTTTTCCTTAAAGTGTATCACTCTAAAAGAGATTTTAAAAAGTACTCTTTTAAAATCAGCGGCCTTATTTCCTTCACTTCTGTCTGGCGTGTGGTAAAAGAGGCTGATTAGAAGTTGGGAGGTCACGTGCTCCGACGCCATCCTCCGGGTTAAAGTCTCGGGATACTTATAAATCTCTGCATCTCAGATCACTTAGACACACTCAGTAATCAATACAATTTAGAATAAGTCACACTTTGATTCTCTTCTAGTGTGGAGTCTTGTGAGGTTCGAGTGCATATTATCGCTAATGGAGAGGTCTGTTTCATCTGTGAATTGTTCGGGGCATCTGGCAGATGCCGCAGTGGGAGGCGTGACAAATAGCTGCTAAGATCATCTCTCTCGTGGCCTGGATGATTCCGTGCTTACAGAGTACCCTGGCAGCAAGGGAGCAGGCCAGAAGTCCCCCGGAAGTTCTCGGCGTCTCCAAGGATACATGAGTCCCTAAATAAACTGTGGTGTTGAGGAACATAGATAGGAATAGAAACACAACATGAATCGAGCTCCCACCTCCGATGGCAAAGACAAACTAACAAGAAAGACGTTCCGCTGACCATGCCTGGACCATCCCCACCAGGAGACAAAAGCACTGGGCTTTCTTTCCATGCCAGCAGGGTCGCAGTGGCAGTCCTGGACTCCCTAGCTCACATCCTGCTTAAAGGGAATTCATTCTGGAACCACTTCTGGGATAGTGGTTGTGGACAGGACAGTGTCTCCATGAATCCAGATCCACATGTAAAACCCTAAATTCCCACACAGCAGCATTTGGAGACCTTAAAAGAGGATTCTAAGGCTAAATGAGATCAGAAAGGAGGTTTCTAATCCAGTACAGCCAGTCACCACAGATCTGGGCACACAGGCAAGGAATATGGTGTTGAGAGGTTGCTTTCTGCATACCACCCATGGTGGTGGATCTCTCTCACTCTCTGGCTATGGGCTTCCAAACTCCTGAGCAGTGGGAAAATAAATTTATATTGTTGGAAGTACCAGTTGGGAACATTTCATCATGGCAGCCCTAGCTGGCTAACACAGGAGTTCGTGTTCTTCAGGCGACGGGACAGCTAGGGTTAGTGACTGACTGGAACTGAGTCATTTCTGATAGGCGGGGTGGGGAAGGGAAGGAAAGTGAAGGTCCCTGGGCCATCTCCAGCTGCCAGCTCTGTTTGGAGGCGGAGAACAGGGTAGCAGACGGGAGTGTGGTGAGTGCCTTCTGCAGGTGAGTCACAGGGTATCTGGGCACACAACCCACTATCAGCAAGCATACAGCCATCTTCCAGCCTCTGCTTAAATGAGAGCCACGGGAGGTCAGGGGAAGGCACGCCAGACTCATAGCATGTCTGTTGTCTGCCCACTGAGGCCTTTGCTCTGTCTCTCCCTCTGTCAGCTTCTGAAGTTTTTATAGCCACACTCACCATCAAAAGGTGCTGGCTGAAAGCTTATTTCACTTCTGCTAGTTGCCCATCGCAGCATCTTTGGGGTGGTGGTGATTTCATGCCTTTTCTATGGACACTCATTAAAAGGGTTTTCACATTCACTTAGAATCTTTCCTCTAGTATCAGGGCCTTCTTCTCTACACAGTTGGGTGAGGCTTGAGACCCCCGCCTTGTAGCTCGAGGACTCTGAGATCACACAGAAGCCCGGCCGCTCTGGTTGTCTGCAGTGTTGTTGGGTGTATTCCTGGCTGTCCTTTCTCCTCACGGCAGAATGCCTTGGTCAGGATGCTTGCACTGGAAATCTCTCAGGTACCAACTAGGAGTCCTCCCTTCTGTTTCTGAGAAGCTGGTGCTTTCAGCATACCTGGGGGAGGGCAGTGGTTGTCATCTCCTGTGGAATGCCTGAGGGCACTGTGGGTCATTGTCATCTCCCATGGGATGCCTGAGGACACTGTGGGTCCTTATCCTTTTTCAGTTCTTTCTTCATTCTCCTCCCAGTAAAGAAAACAGGCTTCTCTCTTTAGTCTCTCTCTTTGTTTTGTTTATTTTGCTTTATTTTATTGCTTCCCCTGTGTTTTCTAGCTGTGGATAAAATGTGACGTCAACAATGGTTTACCAAAACTCATGCCTGCACCTCCTGCTGTCCCTTCCCTCTCTGCCTGGCTGAGCACCACAGCTGCAGGAGTCTGGACTGGCTTCCCAGCTCCCAGCATGGGGGACACACACAAGTTCCAAAGCATGAGGAGCAGTGTTAACCTCTTAGAAGATGTCCCCAGAGCAAATGAGACAGTCGTGGGGTGTTATTTCTGTCGCTTCTCGCCTTCATCTTTCACCCGTTCAGAACCAGCCACTTGGAATGAGCAAGATAAAACAGAAATCAAAGATTCATCTGTATATTTTCTGCTGGACTATCATTAAGATGGAAGCTCATTTGTCATCCCGAGGAACTAAGGGACACTGCATAAGGCAGTGAAGAGTTTTGAAACTATAGCTCCGGGATGGTCACATGGCTTTCTATTCCTCAGATTTCAGGGAAAGGATCAACATTTCCCATACAGACAGGCCAATGCCCCTCTCTCCTGATTCAGCTGCCCACAGAGCACTGCAGCTACAAGTAAGGGGCATGGGTGGATGCATTCCAGCTCCCTGGGGTTTGGAACGGCAGCTCTCATCCCTAGAGAAGGGATTCTCTGTGGAGGCTGAACTGGCAGTGCTCAAGCTTGCCTTGTGGCTGGCGCGTAGGCCATCAGGGATCATCTGCACACCACCCCGCCAGACTGGGGCCATCCTGGGGGCGGGGATTTACTGCTCACACGGGAGCCAAAGGAAGCCATTTTCCTCACTCAGCTTCGCAGGCTCCTTTTGTCTAAGGGGACTGTTGCCCCAGCCAGTTCAGTATCTAACTTATCATGTCTGCATTCTTCCCCAGCAGTTCAGGCCTGTCTGCTACCAGGAACAGGTGCCAAATTGGAGTATGGAATTTTCCCGGCAGGCCTTAGGGACTGCCTGCTGCCAAGGCAACTGTGGTCGGGTCGGGAATACTATCAAACCACAGATCTGGAAAAGGAAGGCCAGGCCACCCTTTCGGCTTGAGTCAGCTCAGGTACAAGCTGTCCCTTGAGGAAAGGCTCCCCTATGCCAAACACAGACAAGGACTGCAAACAAGGTTGGTTCCCACTGGGCAGCTTCCCAGAACTCTGCCGGGATCAGGCCCTGTAAGGACAAAGAGAGAGGCTTTTCTGGGAAGGTCACAGCAGGCCCTGCCCAGCAGGAACAGCAAAACCCACATGATTTCTAGGGAACCCCCAGACACCTGTGTTAATGAGTGTCTGAGGTGAGATCTAGACCTTGGAGGGTGCCAGGAAGAAGAAGCAGAGCTGTGTTGTGCATAGATGTGGTCCCAGAATTCAGGACAGCAAGAACAAAGCCAGTGACATCCTAGAGCTGAGGTCAAAAGTCCAAGCTTCAGCCCAGTGGGTACAGTGCTTGCCCTGCAAGCATGAGGACCTGAGTTCAGCCTCCCAGAACTCAGGTTGAAAAGCTGGGCGTGGCAGCACACACTTGTAATCCCAGGGGAGGCAGGAAGAAGTGGATCCCTGGGGCTCACTCTCCAGTTAGCCCAGCCTAACCAGTGAGTTCAGACCAAAGAGAGCCCCAATCTCAACAAAAGCAGCAACAATAAAAGCCCTAACGTGGGCAGCACCTGGGAAAATGCCAACTGAGTTCTCCTGATTCTGTATGCAGGTTACACATGCATGGTTACTCCTATACAATGTACCCCTCCCCCACCATGCATGGTCACTCCTATACAATGTATCCTTCCTCCACACATGCATGGTCACTCCTATACAATGTATCCTTCCTCCACACATGCATGGTCACTCCTATACATGTATTCTTCCCTCCACACATGCATGGTCACCTCCTCCCTCCATATATGTGCATGACACCCCTGTACAGTATACTCCCTCCCCTCCTTTCCTCCCACGTCTCTGTTTGTCTCCCAGTCAAATGTGTAGACATGGAGAAGCAGGTAGTTTTTTTCTTCTCTGTGGTGTGTGTGGTATATGTATGTAAGTGTATAGGTTCATGTACCCTGTGCACCCACGAGAAGACCAGAACAGGGTCTCAGGTGTCTTTCTCTGTTGCTCTTAATCTTATCCCCTTAAGAGAGAGTCTCTCACTGAACCAGAAGATCATGTTTCTAGCTGACTGGCCAGTGGCTAGCAAGCTCTCAGAGTTGAGCCATCTCCACCCTTCTGATACCGGTGCTCCAGACACAATGTGGTCACATCCAGGTCCTCATGAGGGTGTTGAGATTTGAACTTGTGTCATTGTGCTTGAAGAGCAGGTGCTGTTATCCACTGAGCCACCATCTCCAAGCCCAAGAGAAGCAAGTTCTTTGGAGCTCATCAGGAACAGATGTCAATACTGTCAGCCTTGCCCAATAGAGCCTGGGTCTCCTTATACTGTGGAAGGAGCCCCACCCATAGCCAATATGGCAGGCAGCACAACTGGATAGATGGGAGACTTATAACTAGCTTTCTTTTCTCTTTCTGGACCCTGAGATTTTGACTGCGATCCTAAGACCACTTCCAAGGTGCTGAGGCCATGTAGGGGCCATCTGTATGGGAACAGGAAGGCACACCAGCCCCTGCTGTGGCTTTGATTGTTAGAGGAGTTACTAAGCCTGGCTTCACACTCTCTTCTGTGGATTTTCTTCATATTTTTGTACATTTCTTTAATAGGATTAAGAGTTTTCTGACTTAAAGCCTGAAATTGCTCTTAGGATGAAAAGCAGATTCTTTGGCTCTACAGGCAGCCCAGTGTCAAACACCCTTCTGCTGGCAAACGATGAGGTATTCCTTCCTAGCGACCGTGGAAAAGGTAAAAAGTGATGTTCTGGCCAGTGCCCTTTCATTTATTTCTTGGTGTTATTTTATTTCCCTGATGGATAATGGTGTTGATCCTTTCTGTTGGTTTACATGTCTCCTCCTGAGAGCTGTTTGTCTGCTTACTGGTGGGAATATTCAGAGGTTTGGGGTGTTTAATATTTGGGGTTCTTTATATGCCCAGGGACAAGGCTCTTGTCAGATACACAGTCGGCAGAGAATGTTCTCTCTGTGTCTAGGCTGTCTGGACAGTCCCGGCTATTTCCTTTTCTGTGTAGAGGGTTTTGAGTTTCATGCAATCCCACGTGTCAGTTTTGTGTGGCCTGAGTCATTTTCAGAAGGCTGGGGTGGTTTCCCTGCACCTTCCTCTCGTGGTTTCAGAGTTTAGGGTCTTCCAGTGAGTGCTATACAGAACAAGAGATGTGGATCTGGCTTCGCACCCTTTGAAGGACCTGTGCTTTTTGTTTTGGAGTTTTTGTTTACTTGTATGTTTTGGCTACCTAATGTGTTTTTTTTTTTTTAATCACTTTTGTTGTTTTGAGACAGGGTGTCAGCCAGTAGCTCAGGTGATCTTGAACTTGTGTCAGAACCCATCCTTTTCTCAGGTCCTGTGATCATCCTGACTCTGTTTCCCCAGGGCTGGGATATAGGTCATGACCACTCTCAGATATGATGGGGTTTTTTTTTTTTGAGTTTTTAAAATTAATTATTTTATTTATTTACATCACAAATTCTGCCCCACTCCCAGTCCCTGTTTGCAGAGTTCTTCCCACTCCCCTTCCCCCTCCCCTCCACCTCTGAAAAGGTACCACCTCCCTCAGTGGAAGTGTGCCTGATCTTGCAGAAACTTCCTTTTTTTTTTTTTTTTTCATAGAAAAGTTTAAAGGCTGTAAGGGTCCAGGCTCAACTGTCACATGTGGCTCTGGCTGTGAGGCTCAGACTCCATGAGAAGAAACTGTGTTTTGAGGTGTAAACATTCCCATATATCTGCTGGAAAGCTCCCTGGCATATAGGAAAATGGAAACAGAGAGATTATTGGTCCATGTATTCTAGGATCCCTTAATGGCCAGACATGGCCTTGGGAAATCTGGCTATTGCAAACAAAAAACAGAAAGGGCTAAATTTTGGGTCTAAGAAACACTGAACAGAGACACTTAGGGAGAAGATACTTTTAGGGACCATTTGAAATTTTCAAAAGCTAAATAAAAGACCTGGGCAAAGCCGAGTAAAACACAGGTGCTGGCTTTTATCACTTAATTCAACAAGCATTCTTGATTTGAGATCAAAGAGAAGGAGCTAGGAGTCCACTTCCTGCCCAGACAGCGTTGATAAACTTTGGATCGGGGGCCCGTTGGCCTATGATGATGAAACATTGGCTTCATGACCACACATGGTCCCCATGTCACGTGTGCTTGAAACATGAGGCGAGACTTTCAACTCAAGACAGTGGGATGAGGACGGTAACCTGACACAGAGCTCGGGAAGGAAATCAGGGAAAGCTGTTAGGATTTGCTATACAGAGCCCATGCCCTGAGCACATAGGTTCAAATCCTCGGTCCCCATTTAGTGGTGCTGCTTCTGAAAGGTGTTAACCTTTAGGAGGTGGGGCCCCACCCCCACTGTCAGCATCACTCTATACTTCCTAGTTTTTGATATGTGAGCATGTGGTTGCATGCTCCCACTGACCAGAGACACCAGAGAGTGGCAGTCGAGAATTTGGATCTGTACCTGCCGTCGGAAACTGTGAGCAGGGTCTTAGGAGTCTATCACTGAAACGCCATGACCAAAAGCAACTTGAGGAGGAAAGGGTTTGTTTCAGATCACAGTGCTCGCTGAGGGAAGTCAGGGCTAGGACTCAAAGCAGGCACTGAAGCAGGGGAGTGCCATTGACTGGCTTGCTCAGCCTGCTTCTATATAGCCTCCAGGACCACCTCCCAGGCTGGTACTGTCCACCGTGAGATGAGCTTTCCATATCCATCAATAACCAAAATCAAAACCCCACAGGCTTGCCTACAGACCAGTCTTATGGAGGCATATTCTTGGGTAAGACTCCCACTTCCCAGATAGTCTAGATTTGTGGCAACTTGACAAAAAAACAAAACAAAACAAAACAAAAAACAAAAATCCCAACCAACACAAGAGAGTTTCGACAGAGGAATGACTTGCATTTGAGTTATATTTGGAAAGAAAATTATGCTATGTTGTGTGAATTATGCAAGTGGGACAATAAAACAGGAAAAGTAGCTGGCCATCTGATGACCATGGTCACGGGACTAGGGTAGCAAGAGTGGTTAGGAAGAGAAGTGGAAAATTCCGGAACACACTTCCCCAGTTTGTTCATATGCCTTAGCTGTCACTCCATCGGTCTCTTTAAGCATCTTCATTTCAAAGCATGGCCCCCAAAGTGTGCACATTGATGTACTGGTCTTTGGAGTGGGAGGCATCACAGAGGAGAATGATACACAGAGTATACAACAGGAGAGGAGTGTCTATTCAGGCTGTCAGTAACAAGCTGAAGAATGCAGGGCCCGTTGTCCCAGCATATCCCCATCTTAACTCATCAAACTGTCAAAAAGAAAGTAACAGCAAACCAAACAGACATCCCAGTGGGCATCAGTGGGCACTGTACACGGACACAGTCAACAGACAGCAGAGTGGAGCCTCTGATTACACTGGAGAATGCTAATAAACAACCAATTATGGACTTTTAGCTCTAAGAAGGGCCAAGAGCAAGGAAGGGCTATGTACTAGGTCCAGACCAAGATACAGGCTTCACTTCTATTTGGATAAGAAGACTCTGTGATACGAGGGACAGCTGTGATAAGCAGAGCAGTCACTAGGTGTCTAAAACAGAAATAGGTGACCACAGAGAAGAACCCACAGGCTCTAGAGCAAGGCCATGCCACATGCAACAGGGACTTGTACACCACTCAAAAGCCAGCATGCTGAATCCTACTGACAGGGAGAGATGAAACAGAAAGTGAGCTAGTGGCCAAAGCTGTCCCTTAAGATCAGGCCCTGGCTGAATAACTCAATGAAACACACACTCTGAGTGACCTAGCCACACTCCACTTTGAGCTGGAAGTGGAATTTCTAAGATGGGCCTAAAGCAAGGACCAAGGAACAAGTCAACCACAAAGCTGGTGATTTGGGCTCTCATGTCATCACTGTGGTTGGCCACACCCTGTCCCTCAATTTGTGCCTACGACTGCTTGAGAATCCCTTATGATCCGGTGATAGAGATCAAGAAATGGGCTGAGTTCCATTCCCAACTGGACTAGCTCAATATATAACATAAGCTAAACATAGATCGCTACCCCATATCTCATTGTTGCAGAGTTCCTAGACTGAGTTGGAAGATAGAAACAGCATACTCGCAGAAGCTCAGAGGCCAGATAACCTGGTACACACAGCAGTGGAACAAAGAGACCCTGTCTTAAGCAAGGTGGAAGGTAAACACAAACACCCAGCTAGCTTTTCTTCTCATCTCCACACACATGTTGTGGAATATGCCTGGCTGCATTGACACACACACACAAACACAGTACCCCCAAACCCAGTAGGCATTGGAATCCATCCAACAAGCAGAACTTTGTGGTGGGTGGAGGCTGCCCCTGGTCAGCCACTTCATGTAGAGAAGGAAGTGGTTTGCAGGAAGAGTAGATGGTCTTGAGATCAGTGGCCAGTGTGGCTCTTTGGTCATGGGCCTGGAAAGAGAAATCTCCAAAGAGTAGACTTCTGGCTAAGAAACTCAGGACATCACAGAATTGAACACAAGGTGTAAAAATATATATACCCATGTTCTTACCTACCAGAGAGCATCAACAACAAAACGTACCCAGAATGCCTTAGCTGGTTGGTATTAGCACACCAATGGCTACACCAATGCTAGCCCAATAAATGTTTATGTGTAAAACATAAATGTTTATGCAGTGTGACTGAGGATATTCATAATCTCTACTCACCAAGTGTGACTTACATCTTCCTAAGGCTAAATGTCCAGTCTACTATCAACAGACACCAATATCAAGATCCTGATATGATCCTCTTTCATAGGTCAGCTAGCTATGTGATGGAAAGCTGCTATTACCAGACTTCTACCTGAAAGGGATGCTGTGATGCTTTTTGGCTGAAGATTTGTCTTTCCTCCCTCTAGGGCCCTTGATCTGCACTACTCTGCCAAGGTTCATAGTGTGTTTTATATGAGCCATGGGCTTTAAGATCTTGTGAAGTAATGCACTTTTAAGAACTTAGATGTGCAATTCATGGGTTCTGCTCCGGATCTACTGAATGAAACTTTGAGGCAGATCCAAAAACATACTGTCTCAGGTAGTCCTAAAGTACGTTAGAGTTAGGGAATAACTGGTCAACACTAAATGAGATACAATAGTGAGCACATGACCAGGATGTCACATAGTATGCCAGCAAGAAGGATTAGCCTGGAAGTGATGAGGTGATGTCTTAAAGAAAAGAACCAACTTCAAAATCCTGCCCAGCACAGATAGGATGCTGTCCTGTAGGATACGGAGCACACCTGCTCTCAGGATCTGTGAGCGATTTAAACCATACTGATAATGATTGTGGCGACTAGAGTGCTCCATCCTCTCAAGGACGACCCGTAGCCAATACCATCCCTGACTCTTGGGAGGGGGTGATATTAAGATCATTACTACAGTGGATACCTTGGGGCATCAGAATTTCATTTCCTTGGATAGGCCTCATTGGGAATGACTGCCATCAGTCAGTGAGTACTGTGCTGGGCTGTGCCCCTAACAGGCAAAATAAATGAGTCTGGGAAGCAAGGGGGGGATTATGAGTGACCCTGGTGACCACAGCTTCCCAAGACTCACTTGGGAAAGCTGTGCTTCCTGTCCTACAACTCTGGGTCCTGGGAGGCTGGAAGGCTCAGTTAATAAGGAATAGGTTGCAGCGAAGAGGAGTGGGACTAGAGAGAAACATTCCGTTTGGAGAGAATGGAAGGGGATGAAAGGAGGTGTGAAGACCATGGAGCTAACTCTGGAAGCAACGGCTAGATGGGATGTCGGGACACAGGTATCCAAACCCTGTAGGATGGACGTTGCATGAAGGCAAGCAGTCAAGGCAGCAGAAGCCAATCCTGAGAGCAGCACTGAGCTGTTAGTGAGAGGCTATGCCATGAACCCATCCAAAGATTGTGGTTCTCATTTTAAGGTGAGACTACTCCATTCTCCTCCAGCAGGTCATAGGCACAGAAGTAGAATCAGGACCCAGTAACCAGGAGGGTTAGAGAGGAAGATGGAGAGGAAGAGAGGTCTAAGATATTTGAGAGATGTTTCAGGGATGGAACTTGTACTGAGGGAAGGGGCAATAAGGAGGAGACTGGGCTGGGCTGGGCTGGGCAGTGGCAAATTGTTAAGACACACTAAACCTGCAGAAGGAGATGCAACATGCTAAGAAACTATGCATCTATGCAGAAACATGGACAACACAGGCACATGTCTGGGGGGTTTCAAGACGCACACATGAGGCCAAGAGGCAGAATGGACTCTTTGCTGACCCAGATCTCAAGCAAGCTAGAAGCTGACTCCAGCCAGGAGGGTGTCCACAGGGAGTCCCATTTGGCTAAAAGTGGAGCAGCCAACAAATTCTTTTCTTATTCTCGAGGTAGAATCATCAGTCAGATTGAGCAGGGGAGGTGGAGGGGATTTCTGCTTTCACTGGGAAGAAAATCTTTGTGGAAATGAAATTGATGGGAATTGAGAAAGGGGGGGGGGAGACTTGTTTGATTCCCTTAACTGCCCTAAATGAGCTGCATTTTCTGTGGTTCATGAGTTAGGAACCTATTATTAGTGGATTTTGTGAGGTTTTAAAAAAATAAAATGGCATTGGCAACAGATAAAGGGACTTCACAGAAGAAGGTAGAATTTATGTGGAAAGAAAGGACTCCTAGAGAACAAGATGAGCTGACAAAGAGACAAGAAGTTTGTCAACCAGAGATGTGTCTGCAAGCAGAGGTACCAGAATAGGAAAGTATAATGTCAATCCAAAATGGCCTCAAGTTCTCCCAATAGCAGCCTGGCCCCAAACCAACTTTTATGCATTGTATTTTTCTTGCATGGATTTTTATATTCTATTTCTAGTTATTGGAGTTTTCCCATGAACCTGATGGTTTTTATTACTTACTTTCCATATTGATATCATGGACAAGAGGAAGGTAAGGGAGGGTGGGCTTATTTGGCCTGTGATTTGAAAGAGTCAGGGCAGAGCAGGCATGACAATGCAGGGTGGACAGTCACATTGCACCCACAGTCCTGAAGAAGAGATATGAACTCCGAGGCTCACCTGGCTTTCTCCTTGCCAGCCATTTCCCTCTGGGACCCTGGCTCATGGGACGTTATCTCTCAACTTAGGGGCATGTCTTCCCATCTCAGTTGATCCTCTCTGAAAACACTCAGAGAATGGCTCGAGTGGCTTAAATGTTTCATAGTCCAATAGAGTTGACGATTGAAAGTATCCATTGTGCAGCTGAAGAAAGAGGGTCAGCAAAAAAAGAGGGTCATTGACTTCCTCAAGGCCATACAGAACTGAGAGTCAAGATCACAAGCTAAGCCAGTATCCCTCTCGGAACAGCATTTGATAATGTTACAAGCTTCTTAAAACTATTTCAACGTGTGTGTGTGTGTGTGTGTGTGTGTGTGTGTGTGTGTGTGTAAGCATAAAGACTGGTGTGACTCCCTTAGACTTGTATTTTTAATTAACCAAACAGAGGTAGTTTTGCCTTCATTGATTAAAGCTCCTCACTTCTTCCACATTCCCACCAGTAATAGGTCCTTGAATTCTAAGTTTTGCTATGATATTTCCTTAGTTCTTTGACCTGTGCTCTCATAATTCTGTGGAATTGGAGAACCGTTTCATGCTGCTTAGTTATTTACTCATTTTTCTATCAGGTAGTTTGCAACTTTGATTCTAACAGGTTTTCCTGATTTCAGCCATAGTCCCCTCGGGCAAGCACATGGCTCTATCACGTGTGCTCCAGCATTGCTGTCTAGGTCTTTTTCCTTTCTGAGTGTCATAGAGAGGCAGAAAACTAACCATAAAGTAGCAGACTCTCTGGCTGAGAAGTGTGAATACAGAGCCCACGAGAGACAGGGAGCAAGGGCCAAGTCATGTGACTAATCAGATAGTATCGAATCTGCAGAAGACATGGGAGGAAGCCAGGACCAGAGTCCTGAGTGTGAAGATAGAAAGAGGAGATTGACATGCAGGCAGGTCGAGGTGAAGGACCAGAGGGGAGAGCTGAGAGCTCATCATTTCAAATACCCAATAATGTGCAAAACCACTGTGTGTGTGTCTGTGTCTGTGTACATGTCTGTATCTGTGTGTCTCTGTGTGTGTGCCTGTGTCTGTGTATATGTCTGTATCTGTGTGTCTGTGTGTGTGTGTATGCCTGTGTCTGTGTACATGTCTGTATCTGTGTCTCTGTGTGTGTATGTGCCTGTGTCTGTGTATATGTCTGTATCTGTGTGTCTCTGTGTGTGTGTCTGTGTCAGTGTATATGTCTGTATCTGTGTGTCTGTGTGTGTGTGTATGTCTGTGTCTGTGTACATGTCTGTATCTGTGTGTCTCTCTCTGTGTGTATGTCTGTGTCTGTGTACATGTCTGTATCTGTGTGTCTCTCTCTGTGTGTGTGCCTGTGTCTGTGTATATATCTGTATCTGTGTGTCTGTGTATGACTGTGTGTATGTCTGTGTTTATGTGTATGTCTGTCTGTCTGTGTGTGTGTGTTACTGTATATATGTCTATGTCAAAGTGTATGTCTGTATCTGTATGTCTGTGTGTGTGTCTGTGTGTATGCCTGTGTCTGTCTCTGTGTGTCTGTGTGTGTGAGACTGTATGTATATCTGTGTTTGTGTATATGTCTGTTGGAGTGTATATCTGTGTCTGTATGCCTGTGTGTGTGTGACTGTGTGTATGTCTGTGTCTATGTGTATGTATCTGTGTGTCCATATGTATCTCTGTGTCTCTCTGTATGTCTGTGACTCCATGTGTCTCTGTGTATGTCTATATCTGTGTATCTGTGTGTGACTGTATGTCTGTGTGTGTCTCTCTGTGTATGTCTGTCTCTGTGTATGTTTCTGTATGTGTGTGTGTGTGTGTCTATCTCCATGAGTGTATCTGTCTGTCTATATGTGTGGTGTATGTCTATGTTTGTGTGTCTCTGTGTATGTCTGTTTATCTGTTTCTGTATCTGTGTGTCTATCTGTATGTATATGTGTCTGTATATGTCTGTATGTCTCTGTGTCTGTTTCTGTGTCTGTTTGTCTGTCTTAATGTGTGTGTTTGTGTCTCTGTGCATGCCTGTCTCTCTCTCTCTCTCTCCCCGCCTCTCTCTCTGTGTGTATGTGTGTGTCTATCTCTTTGTATGTGTTTTTGCCTTTTTGTGTCTATGTGTCTGTCTATGTCCCTGTTTATCTATTTGTGTGTGTGTGTGTGTGTGTAATTAGCTTGCAAGAAAACTCTAATATGCAGGCAAGGAGATATAATTTTCATGTTTTAAATTCTTTATTGAGTGGCCCCATGCAATGTCTCAGCAGGTAAAGGTACTGGCCTCTCATCTGGTCACCTGAGTTTGATCCCTGGAACCCATATAAAAGTGGAAGAACAGAACGGACTCCACAGGATTGCCCTTTGAACTCCACACGTGTGTCATGCCATTTGCACCCCCACAATAATAATAATATCACCATTTATAATTATAATAATAAATTATATTAACTAAAAAAGTTTACCTAAAAAAAAGCCAAATTGAAATCAACAACCTCCCTGACCTTTGTGAGTGTATTGTCTAAGTAGCACCTGCCTAGGTGCCTGCTGTGATTCCAGGTTTTCTGGTATCTGCTCTGACCTCCTCCCCACACCTTGGTGCTCACTGTGCTGCTATTGTTTCTCAAATTCCAGCCCTGTCTGGCTTTTGTCTGGGATGGCTTTTTTTCCTGTTCTCTGTGGTCATGCGAAGTCTCATCCTTGTGTCTCTGTCCTGGCTACTCTTGCCTGATGTGAACTCTTCCCATTTTGAACTCTCACAGTAATTATCATCTGCCCACGTATTTGGCAGATGGTCACTGTCTCCTTGAGATTCTACTGGAGACCTACCCTCCACCCAGCTGGCTTATGCAATGAGGAAATGTATTATCTCATGGAGCAGGAAGTCCTGACTCAGGACAGGCTCCAGCAGTGATCTGGGGACTTAAAAACGTCCTTGGAAAGAAAGTCCTGTTTCCCCAGTTGCTGTCCAGTCCAGTGTCTGTCTAGTTTCTCGTGGTCCTAAAGTGACTGCCAATGCGTACATTCCCCTTTGTCTACACCCAACAGCAGAGGGTGGGAACTCACACCTCAGGCAGTGACTACACATCTTTTCCACCGCTGGACCATGCCGCCCCTGTGGAAAGAGCCACCCCTCTCTCTTTCACTCAAGAAGTGAGGGTCTGATAGGCATTAGGAAGTGGGGAGGTGAATGCTGCCCTGAAATAATTATCTGTTATATTGTTTTTCATCCTTCATCCTTCATTTCTTTTCCTCTTGGGTGAGTTGTGAAGACCTTGTAGGGTACTTACATTTTGTGATTGGCAAATAACTGTCTTATAGTTATAGCTGGAGCTGTTGGTTGCTTGAATTCGGTGTTTCTAAGATCCAGCTACATTCTTTACCTGTGTGTGTGTGTCTGTGTGTGTGTGAGTGTGTGTGTGTGTGTCCAGATGGAGGAGGTCGAAAGACAAGCTCAGGTATTGTTCCTCAGGCACATCCACATTGTTTGATTACTTTTTTTTTTTTTTTTATGTTTGAGACAGTCTCTCAATGGCTTTAAACTCTGCAAGTAGGCAAGGCTGGCTGGCCAGTAAACTCCAGGGATCCTCCTGTCTCAGCCTTCCCAGTGCTTGTGTTACAAATTCACACCACCATGCCCATGTGTTGTTTTGCAAGGGTTCTTGGGATTGAACTCGGGTCCTCATGTTTGCCTGGCAAGCACTCTTCCTATTGAGCCATTACCCACCCCTCACATTGTTTACCTTGACCAACACCCCAAAAGTGCAGCTGGGGTGTCTGAGGTTCAGGCATTAAGCACATAAAGATATAACCCTAGGAAGGCAAAGATCTGAAACCTGGGATCATGCTGCGCTCCTTGACCGACACAGCATTAGCATCACATACCAGGAAGAAGCCTGAGGGCAAGACAGAGATTCTGACCTATGAGATCATTTTCCTTAAGACTTATTTGAATATGTTTCATTGTCAGACATGTATGCATTTGGTCCTATTCTTCTCAGGAAAGGCAATGAGAGCACACAGAAAAAAAAATTTACTTAAGATACTCACTCCCTCCTGAGCTTAGTAGCTCATGCTTGTAATAGTAGCTCTGGTAAGGCAGAAGTAGAAGGACTGGGAGTTCAAGACCAACCTTAACTACATAGCCAGCTCAGAGCCAGTCTGGGCTATGTAAGACCCTGTTTCAAAACAAAAGCAAGCAAGATATTCATTCATTCATCAACAAACGTCTGTTTTGAATGTCTGCTACCAAACTCTGTACAGGGGAGAGTAATGAATAGTAAATAAGAAATGACTCTTGTGCTACAGTTGCCCACCGATGGACACACAGTCACTTCTCACGTTTAGTAGCCTGTGTTTCTATGAGGTCATGGGGACAGGCACCACAATGTTACCTGCCTTGAACTCAGTGCTTTTCTGTAGACCTTGTGCTGATCTAGGAGATCAGAAGGATCAGTCCATACCTGCCCTGTTCAATGTTTGTTCTAAGGTGACACTGAGCTAAGCTGAAAAATCTCTAAAACGGGAATACATGCTGGTGGCTTATTTCAGTATACACTATCAAGGCCGTTACCCATGAGTAAGGCATCTTTCTGATGGTCCCGGCTGGGGAATATCATCTGCTAAAGTATAGTAAGACAGGATGAGGTGGTGGCTAAAAGTTTCTGAATGAGTCAGGCCTCTGGTGCTAAATTTATTAATGAATCCTGTTCCTTGCCTTGCAGACACTGTGGCAGAAAGTGAAAGAGGAAGAGGCCATTTGATGTCTGTTTTTAACAATGTGTTCTGACCCTCCATCTGCCAGGGCACATTTCAACATGTTTTAGCAATTTAAAACAACACTTGTCACTAAAACACAGACCTGGTTTCCCTGAGTTTGGAAAAGTGGGGGCTTTTCTCTGGGGAGAGACTATTCTTCAATCTTCTCCTAGACTCTTCAGATTTTTAGATTCCTAGTGGCTATGCCATGCATGGCCTCTGATGTCTTGCTCTTTGTGTAATTTCAAGTCTGCTCTCTGAAGGTGTCACCAAACCTTCTTGGGGAGTAGTTACTCTTACCTGTTCTTGCCCGACACTTATCCCATCCTTTGCCATTACTCTCTGCTAACTTCCTGTCTCCACTCCGGGTCTCCTCCTGGGCCATTCTCCAGGGAAGCTCTTGAGTGGGCTTTCCTGTTCCTCTTGTTAACCTCCTTTCTACTACATGCATAAGAACTGCAAAATATTCCACCTTTATACTGCCTCAGTTTGCATATCATTCTCTCTACAGTCACTCATAGCAACTGCATGGTCCTTGATCAGCTATGACATCACTGCCCCATCATCCTTGCTTCTCCTTGGTCAGCTTTGACATCACTGCCCCATCATCCTTGCTTCTCCTTGGTCAGCTATGACATCACTGCCCCATCATCCTTGCTTCCCCTTGGTCAGCCATGACATCACTGCCCCATCATCCTTGCTTCCCCTTGGTCAGCCATGACACCACTGCTCCATCATCCTTGCTTCTCCTTGGTCAGCCATGACATCACTGCTCCATTATCCTCACTTCTGCCCTCTTGTCAGCCCCAAACTCTGTTCTATTCCTGCTGTGTTCTCTAGAAATGACCTTGATGTTAGGATAAACTCAAAGGTTGGTGGGATTTGCATTCTGCAAATTTACCCTGAATTGCAATAGTAAGATGATGATATTGTCACAAGACTGCAAACTTTTCTCCTGGGTGACATTTCTGAATACTCCATATCCTTTAAAACATCACCCATACAATACATCAGCTTTGAAAATTCCCTTTGTTGTATTGATTCACACAAAATATTAAGACTAATGTATAACCAACCTTCTTCACCCTCCTCCTTATTTCCTTTCTCCATATGTGTTTATGTACATATGTATATGTAGCTAGACATGACTTTGGCATCCACTGTTTATCTTCTATAATCTATGATCTACTATCTATTTATCTATTATCTACTATTATCCATTATGTGCCTGTCATCTATCTTTTTATTATCCATCTATATTTCATGTGTTTGTCTATTATCTATCTACTATCAATCTATCTGTAATTTATGTCTGTCATGCCATCTATTATATATATATAGCTATAATCTGTTTACCTATTATGTATACATCATGTATCTACAAACAACCTGTCATGCATCTATCTATCTATCTATCTATCTATCTATCTATCTATCTATCATCTATAATCTATCATCTATCACCTATTTATCTGTTATCATCTATCTCTCACCTATCTATGTATTTCTCATCTTTTTATTTATGATGTAGCAATCAACTATCTATCATCTACCTTACTTGTAGTCATCTATCTGCCCATCTATTCTCTATAAATTTATCAACCTGTCTATAACTTATATATTACCTACCAATCATCTACCCATAATCTATCACTTATCATGCTTCCATCTCTTTTATCTACCTATCATGTATATATCATACATCTATATACAACCTATCTTGCTATTATGTGTCTATCAATGATCTGTCTATTATCTATCATCTATCCTTGCATCCATCCATCCTTCCATCATTTATCATCAAATATCTTTTCAATTTCACTTGAAGAAATGATTTGGTACCCAGTTATGGACATTGTGATCAACTAACAGCCCCCTGCCAGCTTTCATCTTCAGAGTCTTTCTTTGTTGTAGGGAAGTCATCTTGCCTGTATCTTACAACAGTAGCCATGCCCATGACTGAAGAAAGTTCTAGAGTCCTGCACTTCAGGCAGCTGCAAGGTCACTGACAAGGCTCCCACCTATTGAGCTCCCTACCCTCATCAACTTTCTTTGTCTAACTGAAGTCTTCTTCCTTCCATAAGAGGGCCTTCCTAATGAATATACTGCACCCCAAATTTGTCCTAGTATCTCCTTCCAGAGAAGCCAGCCTTGCGATGTGTGGAGCAAACAATGTAAGCCCATTTCACTGCCAGCTTGGAAAGTAGATGGCAGACAGATGGTCCCTAGCAGAAGGTGCTGGCTATGTGGTTAACCAGTCACCATCAGGAATGACAAGGTGTGCTGGTGGAAGATGGTAAGTCTCAGGGTGTGCTACACTCAGCCTCTGAGGTACATGGAAGGAATCATAGCTCTTGAGGTAACAGTGTTCAGATGGTTAGTAACTCCTACTGAAGGTCAGTCATGCACTGGGTGGAAAGGCGACAGACAGCTGGGCAACAGACATGGGAAAGATGAGTGTCACAGCCAGAGGGCTCCTTGCTTATACACAGAGTTTCAGCTGCAAAGGTCCAGGTCATTTGAGTGACGTCAAAGATGGCTAAACGCTTCTTACAGTCTTGGTTCGGACACCTGGGACCTGAACAATTAGGATGCGTATTTTGATCTGTGCATGTGCAATATTATACCTTTATTCTTTGTCTATCCATCTGGTTTTCTTGCTGTATTACTAACTGTTGCCTCTCTCTCTCTCATCTGTCCTTTCTTTCTCTATGAAACCCAAGGAAACCTTCCTACAAGGTGAAAAGTCCTCTCACTGTGAGTTTTCAGAGCTTCCTGGGCATTATTGACTCCACAAGATCTACACTTTTCTTTTCGCTGTGAATTCCCAGGGAAGGATATTCCTACTTTCCAGCCTGTCTGCTCTTCTTCACCTCTTATCCTCTGCCTGTCAGCTGCTTCTTTCCTCGTCAGATAACTGCCCTTCCATGTGACTTTGCTATAAACTGAGCCGTCTGTGAATAACTGCTTCATGGGTTGTTGCATGAATTTGAAATATCCTACAAGCTGTCCTGGCAACTTTGGGAGGAGGGGCATAATGAGAGAAATGCATAGGGTATATTATCTCTGCATCCCGGCTTCATAACTTACTTCTCAGCTGAGCTGGTCTTCCCTTCTGTGGCAGCCTAAGCTTTGAGATACCCAGGAACCTAAAACAGTCTTTCCTTCTATAGATTGTTTCTCAGTGTGTTCCTCACCTTGATACAAATGTGACTAGAACATGAATATGTTTCTCCTCTGAAATCTTAAAGCTAGCCCATCAAATGAAGCCACAGCTAGTCCCATCCTGCTGTCAACTGGCTTCGTCTTGTTCAGATGCTAAAAGCAGGTAGTCACTAACAAGGGACAGTATGTCCAGGGTACCAGCTTCAAGGAAGTATCCCATAGACCGTGGGTGGTCAGCCAGAAGACAGCCATTCATGAGCAACCTGGATGGAAGTTTCACTCTGTAAGAAATGAACACATGCCAACTAGGAGATTTCTTGTTCTTGTTTTAGAAATGTTCTTTCCACCATTTGCCTTACCAGACTCCACCCCCTTCATTTCCTACCCCTGTCCTCAGTTGCTCTTTGGTGCTTAACCTAAAATGTTACAAATTCCAAAGCCATTATGATCCTTACCACGATCCTACCACAACCCTTACATTGGCCCAACAGATGGACTTTAAAAAGTTGCAGCCTTGTGCCCTTGCTACTTGACAGCATTCTGAAGGAGGGAAGGAAGAGGGTGAAGGCTTTGAATTGATGCTGTGTAGACTTTGAATCTTTTCAATGTGTTTACCATGCAGTACTATTTGGTCTAAGTAAGACCCTAAAAATTCCTGGTTTATGACGGCAATTTTCAGTTCATAAAGTATTATTGCTGAAATAGTGATGGTCTCCTTTCTCTATTCCGCTGTGAATTAGTTCATGCAGCAATAGCTTGAAAAGATATTTAGAAAAATGTAATACCTTTTTAAATAGGAACATTCGATGGTTTGTGCAGTTTATATCATTTAGCCATTTTCTATTGGAAAAACGACTTATATAAGAAGAGTAATTTTTCTACAGTAACAGCCATTAGGACGGTGCAATGGAGATTAATGATCCCCAGACCTTATTTCTTCTGTCTGGATTTAGTACACCTTTTATCCCACAGTACAGACTACTGGAGTAGTGAAATGGGTACTGATAGGTCCATGCTGACTAGTTCATTGTCCCTGATTCTATCCAAGATTTTACTACTGCCACCTGCTATTATTTTCTGCTGTCTATTATCTATCTATCATCATTCCTCATTATCTATCTATCTAATTACACTCATGCTATCTATCCTATCTATCATCTTCTGTCTATCTATCTAACTATCTATCTATCTACCTACCTATCTATCATCTATCAATCACCTATCTATCTACCTATCTCTCTATCTATATCCATCCATCTACCTCTTACAACTATCTATCATCTATCAATGTATCATCTATTATCTAATTATCATATATCTATCAATCATCTATCTATCATATTATCCATCATATCTATCTAATCATCTATCTATCTATCTATCTATCTATCTATCTATCTATCTATCTATCTTTCTATCTATCTATCTATCTATCTATCTATCTATCTATCTACCTGTCTATCTATGTATCTATCCATCCATCCATTTCTTTTCTGATCCAAGGTTGTAAGTTACCATACTGTCCACAAACTCACTGAGTAGCTGAAAAAGATATTGAACTTCTAATCCTCTTGCCAACACTTCCCTAGTACTGGGATTACAGAAATGAGACACCACAATCTAACACTTTTTTGAGTCTCCTTCTACCCTAGGCTGTTTGGGAACTCACTATGTAGCCCAGCCTGGCCTATAACTCACAGTAATCCTTGTGTGTCAATCTCCCAGGTCCTGGGATTACAGGTATGAGCTGACACTTCAGGCCACTCATTTTGTTTTTACTGTGGATTCCTGAAACACTCAGGGTTGTACCAATCAATTTGGCCGTTAGTCCCTGTTTTATGTCTCCAGGGCTCTCTCATTGAAGAGAGTGGGCACTGGTTTTAGAATTATCCATGGTGTTCAGCAGAATGTCAGGGTTGTGACTTGTAAACTCTGTTGAAACAATAAATGATTTTAGACATGAGCCACAATGTGGAAGGCATCAACTTTGGGGCTGGCACCAAGCTTCCTGCTCATCTCTTGGGTTCACACCACCCCAGGTCATGCAGCCCACATAACCCACCCTGGCTCCTCAGTGTGAAACCTTACTCAAGATGTGAAGCACCACCCAGAAGCTACAGAACCCTTTGAGACATACCATCTGCCTTTCCTAGTTCCTTCTTTCTTTGATATAACCTTCCCTTCCTAAAAATGACTCTTTCTGGCACATTCCTATTGCCATCCTTGCTAAATAACAAGAAAGACTAAGAAAATGCCTTTGAAGTAAGTGCCAGCAGCCTGCTGCCCACTCATTGCAATGCTCTGGTTTAAATAGCTACCTTGACAAAAAATAAAATAAAAAGTAAATAGAAACCTTGGGTATCCAATACAGACTTGTGATCCATCTAGTGATTACGTACCCTGGGAGATAATGCAAGACGCTGCATTAGATGTTTTCACTCTGTTGTGTTTACAATAACCAGAAAGGATAGCATCTGAGGTCGATAAAGGAAAAAGAAAATGCCCATCCCCAAACCTTAGAAAGGAATTTTTTCTGGTGAAAGTCAAAGAAAACCCTTTCGAGTTCAGGTAGGCTTGAGGGTGTCAAGACAGTGGATCTTGTGACATTCTTTCCAATATCAATCCTCAATCTACCTGTGCATTTGCAAGGCTACATGAAAACTATGCTTTTCGTGTTTCCAACATAAAAGAATTAGAAGACCTATCTTTTCTATGTTTCCAAAACTGAGACTCAATTTTGCTTCTAAGTAATATAAGAAAAAATATTTACTCTTTCAAAAACCATATCAACCTATAGTCCAGTCATGCAGGGACAGTACCCTGAAGAAAGGACTGAGAGCCCAGTTTCATTTTGTCAAGGAGTCAGCAGGCAGGAGAAATTCTGGACTCCACAACTGGACTGTATATGCAGAACAACACACATTTTGCGCATGAGTTAGATCCCACCATCTTCTGCTCTGGGGTGTGGTTACTGAGCATTCCAACACTTCACTGAACCCAGAGTTATGAGGGACTTAAGAATAGCTATTTTAGCTGGGTATAGTAGCATATGACTATACTCCCAATAAGCACACACTTGGGAGTCTGTGGCAGGATTGCTATGAGTTTGAAGCCATCTCAGGTTGCACCATGATGACTTCTAGACCAGCCTGGGCTACATAGATGCTATCTTAAACAGACAAAATAAATCAAACAAGCCAGCTACCTGGTAGTTAGGACTTATATTGTCTCTATTCCCTTTTCTTTACCATTTATGAAGTGACTGACTATAAACTCAAAGCTATTTATAGTTTTACCAACATATAGATACCTATGTGACCCATCTTGCACACAAATACTAAATCTGTTAACTGTAAAAGAAAAATGTATAAATTAAATTTTATAAAATTAAAAGCATTATTCTCTTCAAAGACAAAAATCCAAAGGCAAACGACAGTCTGGGGAACACCTGAAAGCACAATAAATATATCAGCATATCTGGCAAAGTCTTTATATCCAGAGTGTGAAAAAAATAAAAATTCAACAAAGAGTCAAAAGCCACAAATAAAAGCAAAGTGCACACAGCTGCTCACACAAGAGGCACGTGTGTGGCCACTAAGAGGTTAAACCTTGCTGTTCCAGGGGAAAATGGGAGCTACAGCCACAGCCATGTCTCCTACACACTAACAGTGACAGGTGAAGGGCCCAGATGTCCCTGCTGTTGGTGAGATTGCAGGACAAATGGCCCTCTCTCAGTAGAAGGTCAAAATGGTAGGGCAACTTTAGAAAGCAGTTGGCAGATTATTGACGTTAAATCACCTATTGCTACAACTCAGAGAACCAGGGGAAATAAATCAATGAAGCCCAGAATTAGCAGATAGAAAGAAATAGCAAACATTAAAACAAAATAAACATAGAGAATAGGAAACAAAACAATGCATTTAAGTTGACCTGGGTTAAATTCCTTGCTCTGACATTATGGCTCACAACTATCCTTAACTCCAGTTCCGGAGAATTCTATACCCTCTTCTAGCTTTCTTGGCCCTGATGACACACATACTATGCATACACAAACACATGCAAACCACTCAAACATATAAAGTAAAATTAAATAAATCTTTAATTTTTTTTAATGACTACAAATTACTTTATGAATGTGCATGTCACTCTCAGAAGCCATGAGAGGGCATGAGATGCTCTGTAGCTGGGTTTACAGGCGTTTGTGGGCCTCCTAACATGGGTGCAAGGAACTGTACCCAGGTCTTCTGTGACAGTAGCAAGTACTTACTTTTTGAGATGTCTCTCTAACCCAGAAAATGTATTCTTTTTTTAAAGATATATTTATTTATTCTATGTATATGAGTACACTGTAGCTGTCTTCAGACACACCAGAAGAGGGCATCAGATCCCATTACAGGTGGTTGTGAGCACCATGTAGTTGCTGGGAATTGAACTCAGGACCTCTGGAAGAACAGTTAGTGTTCTTAACTGCTGAACCATCTCTCCAGCCCCCAAATGGATTTTTAATAAATAATAAACCAGTTTATTAGAAGCTGATAAGCTAAGGAAAAATAAACGAGAGAGGAAATAGTCAACAATGGCAGAGAAATAACACAGATGATGTGAACAATAACAGGCAAAAGGGAGAGCTCAGAACGCACAGGTCCCTAGAGACATGACCTACCAGATACATCAAGAGCCAGAGACCTTGAGTTTCCCTCTTACCACTCATCAGAAGCCTCCCAACAGATGAAAGCCAGAACCAAGTGGTTTTATTGCTAAATTCTGCCACATACTTGGAAAATGTGATAACAATTGCTTTCCAAGTCTCCCCACAAAAATGAATGAGGAGAAAACACTTCCAAATTCATCTTCTAAGGCCAGCATTATCCTGGTGACAGTGCTGCATGAAGACAATTTAAGAAAGGAAACTAAAGGCTCATAGGCTCGGTGAGCATAAAATCCTCATCAACAGCATGTTATCATATCATCACTAAGTAGTAAGCATTTCTCCCCGGAATGCAAGGACGGTTCGATAAATGAGTCAATTCATGTTCTCCCTCCAGTGGCTTGTCAGTTCTCCCAACCCAAGAGTTTATCATTGTCCCATGGGGACCCATGAGTCCAGCTGTCCCTTCTCCCTTCTGGTGTCTTTATTCAACACATCCTCCATCTCTCCTTGAAGACAAGACGGTCATGAGTCACATGTCTAACAGTGTACACTGCTGTCAAGTCCACCCACCTTCGGAGTGTCTGCAGTACTGGGTCTCTAGACAAAAGGCCATCATCATTGCTTTGCTCTGAGTCCAGCAAAATTGTCCAGGTCTTTATAGAGGCCAAGTGCCACCATCCCCCAACTCTCCCAGCCCCTCACTCCAACTTCCTTGCTATCCCAATGCCAACACCACCCCACAATCCATTCCTCTAACACCTTCAGCTAAAGCCAGAGGCTTTCTCTTGAAATGAGTACTCAGTGGGATTCCTGGCCTGCAACCCCAGTGGGTCTCACCAGGCTATATGTGCATGTTTTCACATGCTATGAAAAGCTGGCGTCTTCACGTGAGTCCCCTATGCTAATGTGTTTAGTTTGTGTGTATTTAGCTCATCCATGAATGCCTGTCAGAGACATGACTGATGCGCCCTCCTAGTGAGATAGTTAGGAGTCACCTCTCCATGAGAAGCTAGTGGGTGCTCTTCCGTTTGCTCTTAAGTATATGAAGTCACCTTGGGCCTTAAGGGAACATTGAGCTTGAATTGCCACTGTCTATGGATGGCTGTGTATAAGAACAAAGCTGTCTGTATTACTTTTCATATCATCATGGAATACCTGACAAGAAGCAACTGAAGAGGGGAGGGGTACAAACACTGCGACAGGAGGAGTTGTGGTTGTGACGGCAGAAGTGTACAGCTGCCTGCTCATATCTTGGTGGATCAGGAAGCCGAGACAGAGTAGGAAGCAAGGCCTGGTTGTCACCTCAAGGGCCCCGATTACCACTAAAACCTTACAGAAGTTCTTTAAGATAGGAAAAATGATGGCTTGAGGCTTCAGCAGGTTTCAGTCCATCACTGTGGAGGAGCTCACATCACAGAGCACATGAGGCAGAGACTCCTCACATTGTGGTGGGGCAGGAATGCAAAGCAGGACTGGATATAGCCAGGCTTGATGTTCAAAGGCTTGATCCCTGAGGTCCCCTTCCTCCAATAAGCCTTCATTTTCAAAGTTCCCACAAGTTTCCAAAATAGCGCCACCAGCTGGGGACCAAGTTTGCGAGGGCTTTCATCCCTGAACCATAATAAAGGCACAGTGTCCACACAGGACTTTGACATAGAGAGCATCCCAGAACCAAGCAGCTGTGGAGGCATGGCCCCTAAGGGTAGTCAATCTTTATTACCCAGAACTGCTAACGCTGGCCAGAGGTTTCTGGACTTAACAGGCTTGGCTTATATGTAAGAGTGGCAATGAATCACATGCACCAAAACTCGTGTACCGGTCCAGATGGGAATCCTCCTGTCTCTGAGTCTGAGAGTTTCAGATGGACACCTGCACACATGTGCCCCAATTTTCTCGGCAAACTCTGCCATTCAGGAAGCTGTCAGAGCACACAGGCTCCTGTTTGAGCACAAGTCATTCTCTGGTTCTAACAAGAAAGAGAAGGCAGCGCTGAGCGGCACAGTTAACAAAGTCACGAGGTTAAACCATGCATTGCAAATCCGTCATATCCACAGGCTCAAGTATAATCAGCCTCTTTTAATTACGAGGGAACGTTGGGCCTCAGAGAAGTGAGTGCTCTCGGCCTTGTGATCCCAACAAGGTTCAGGAGCTGGAGTGGGTTCGGCTGAGTCACCCCTAACAGCGTGACCCCGCACATCACCTGACTGCCACATGCTTCAGCTAGCCCAGCTGTAGAACGGAGTAAACACAGCCCGGAAGGGCCTGGGGTGGTAGTGCTGGCTCCTGCACATGCTGCCCGTGGAGTTTCTAGGGGCACAGGTTAGCTCCACCGCACCAGGGTCCAAGGGATCCCGAACAGCCTCAAGTCTAAAACACCTTTGGAAAAGAGCCAGTTTCAGATTCTTTGGGGATGCAGTTAGGCTCACCAAAATTTAAAGTCTCAAAAGTGTCAGTATAGTTCGATCACATGATTCCATTTGTATTGTTTTATTTTTTTAAGAAAGCATCAGTGATGTTTCCATGCCAACTGCTCACCTTGATGATGATGAAAGCGGAAGTGCTAAGTGGTAAATGATAGCGTAGCCACCATTCCACAAAACAAGGTATACATATACGTTAAAGTGCAGGGTGACCTTAAGGACAGATTAATGACCTGGAATTATCCCCAGCAGGATAGTAGGCAGGAACGAGTATCTAACAATTGTTAGAATTTAAAAACTACTTTCTCCCACACATAAAGATGGGAAGAGAGAGTCCCTGTGTGCTGAGAACAGAGGCTTAACCTCTGGATTTCCATTTTTTAAGTTCCAGTTTCTTACAAAGAACCTGCGTTCTTTTTCTTTTCCCATAGAAATCCGTTTGAAATGTCCCCAGTCTCTGCACTTGGACTGCCTGCCACTGTAGACAGCCCAGTCTGCAGCACACCTATAGAGCCCGAGACACAGTGACACATCTGTCAACTGAAGGCATGAGCAATTCCAGGTCTGGAGGCTGTCCCACCTGAAAACGGAGTGGGATTTTTTATTTATTTATTTTTTAATCTTAGCTCCTCTTTGCACGTGGCCTTCAGCCTGACTCCTGTAATTCTGGCTGGCTGGCTAGCAAGCTTGCCAAAGCAGCCAGCTCCTCGGCTCCTCTACTGCCGTATCTGCTTTGTCTGTTGAGCAACACCCGATCTCGAAGGTAGTTCCTTTCTTTCAAAATTAATCAAACACCTTTGGTGAGGAGCCGGTGGCATGAATCTGTGTTCCACTTGGTGGACTGTTTGATTCCCCAGCAGGTGGCGCTGTTTTGGGATGCTCTTAAGTCTCTAGAGGGTAGAGTGGATCTGAAAGAAGCTGGTCCTTGGCAGGAGGCCTTTGAAGGCCCCTGTTGCGAGTCCTGTTTTCTACTTCCTGGTCCGCCATGATGTGCTGAGCCTCCGCCACATAATCCCACGCTATGAACTCCTCTGTGACTTCCCCACGATGATAAGTGAAGGCCCCTGACACCATATGCCCCAACAAATGTCTCCTCAAGATGCTTCTGTGGGGAGATGCAAGAGTAAGAGACACAGAGCAGAGTGCTGGGTGTGAATACTAAATGTCTGTGAACATTCCAAGGGACAGAGGCGCAGTTGTCCGGTGTGCGCCTTCACCTACAGTCCTGTGTAGGTATCCTGGTTAGCATTAACTGTCAACTCGAAACAGCCTAGAGTCATCTTCAAGAGGAACTGCCTGAATCAGATTGGCCTGCGGACATGTCTGTGGGACAGTCTTGGTCACTAATTGCTGCAGATGGGCCCAGTGGGCCACAGCATTCTCTGGGCAGGTGGTCTAGGCTAGGGCAAAAGAAAGCTAGCAACGAGCGGGTCTGCAAACAGGTCAGCAAGAAAACGGTTTCCGCTCTGACTTCTCTCCTTAAAGGACTGTAATGACTGAGATAAAACCACCCCTTTTCTTTCTTATGTTGCTTTTGCACAGTGTTTTGTTGTTTTGTTTTGTTTGTTTGTTTTGTCACAGCAAAGAAAGGCAACCAAGGAGCAGAAAACCCTCTTTTTATAGTAAATCCCCTCAGAGATGAAAGCAGTCCAGTGTCTTGGCCCCTCCCCAGCAGTCCATATCAGAAAGGAAATGGGTTTTGTGAGACAAAGGGAAGTGAGCTCAGGCTAACAGAGGCTCTACGATGATAGATGATATCTTTCTAAGACAATACAGCCATCACAACCCCTTTAACCAAAACTGAAGGACAGAGACAGAAGATCTCAACCTTCCCAGATGCTTAAAGAAGCAGCATGGCACTCCTTCCCCTGAGCAGACGTGCTGAAGGTAGCCCAGAGCCCTAGTCAGCAGGGAGGACAGTCTAGATGACATTTGAGCTCTCAGAGAGTAAGTTACTGCGTAGAACAGAAGTGACTTCTCTTATTCACGCAAGAGAAACCAAATCCCACCATTACTTTTCTTGAATCTCTACATCTGGTACCCTTTTCAGATTCAGAGAAAGCTGCAGAGAACCTAAGAGGCCTTGCCCTCAAATGCCTGACGTTTGACGTTCAGTTGGGAATAACGAGAGGCTCTAGAACGTGCTGGGTGATGATTGCCATGAAGGAAGCACAGCTGTGTAAAGGTAGAGAGAAAGAGAGAGGTGAGGTTTGATGTGGAGTAGCAAAGGGCTCTTCCTCCTCAAAGGACATGGCGTGCAGAGGCAGAGGGAGGAGGCAGAGGGAGGAGGCAGCCACAGGAACCCTTTGCACACGAGTGTCTGAAGGAGAAATATAAGGTCCAGAGATATGACTGAGTCAACATGGCTGAAAGCCACGGTGAGGACGTGGCCTTTGCTCTGTATAACCTGAGAAGTTACTGGAGGCTTCCAGGGGAGCAAGAGCTCTGCTTTACTAGTGTGTGGGGACTGCCAGGGTTACAAATAGGAGCAGAGTGACCAGTTAGGATGTGACTGCCGGAATTGAAGTGATTGTGGCTAGGCTACACTTGAGACCATGAGGGTGTAGGGAGCGGGAAGATTTCAAAGGAAACCTCAGAGGACCAGCTTGTGTGTCTTGTGGGCTGAGACAGCAAAGGGCACCTTTGAGGCTATGGGCTAAGCAGCCGAAAGAGTGAAGTTGTTTTCTAAGATGGATAAGAATGGGTGGGAGGCGGTCAGGGTTCGTTCTCAGATTTGCAGATGTTTTCACTTTTGCTATGATTGTATTTGACAAAGTCATCTAGAAAACTGACTTAGTGAAAAGGGACCTGATGCACAGAGTGACGTTCTCGTGAGCTCTGGTCACAACGTCTTATTTCAGATTCCCAACCGCTTATTTTATGTGTGTTTCTGTTTAAAGACACTTTGTTCAGTATGTATTGCTGATTTGTTAAAATTGAAATTGTCCAGCAACACAGTAGCTTATGCCTGAAGGGAGTGTGCCTAATATATTTATTTTCTTTGTCAGGCAAGGTACTTAGGGACACAAAATAGCACTTCACTACAATGCCTAGGGGCATTTATGGAGCAAAACCACCAACCAAAAGCACCCATATGCACAAAAGTGCAGCCTTCATGCAAGGAATGCAAGTGTAAGAAGATGTCACCACGATGACAGCTGAAGCATTAGGATGGAACACCACCTTGTGGAACTACAGCTTGGACGTGGGGTCAGGTGACACAAACCTCTTGACTGCTCCATGCACATCTGAAACAGATTATGAGATCGTCATGGGTATTGACTTTAGTGAGTAGGTAAGTTTGCAAATGTGGAATATGTGAATAACAGGGAACTGTTGGATTCAGACAGGGAAGTTGCCAAGCCTTGTGGAGGTCTGAGAAGTGGAGTGGGCTTCAGGGGACTCCTAGAAGCTTTGATTTGGGTGTTATTGCCATGTACTTTAGTCTCTGCATATAGCTGACTGGAGAGGGCTAAGATCTCAGGAGCTTAAACAAACTAAAGGAGAGAGAGGAGTTCCAGAAGTGGACTCTTGGGATGCCCAGAAAAGGGGGAGAGAGAGAGAAAGAGAGAGAGAGAATGCAAGAGAGAGAGAGAGAGAGAGAGAGAGGACAGTATCAAGATGCAGAGAGAGAGAGTGAGAGAGAGAGAATGCAAGAGAGAGAGGACAGTAGCAAGGTACAGAGAGAGAAGAGAAAGAGAGACAGATAGAGAGGAGAGACACAAAAGAGTTGACTCAAGAACGAAGGCCTTGAGCCAAAAGCTGTCAGAGAATCCAGTCTATCAAGACCTTCCAATGAGGTGACATGGGGTTGCCAGAGACTTTGATATTTTTATTTGGAATCATAAAGTTCAAGGCTGACTGAAATGTACGGAAGTACAAATGCATAGTTCTTTCCAGGAGTTTAGATATAAAGGAGAGACAAATAGTAAGGTGCAGAGCAGAGAGAGCTAAGGAGATAGCTCAGTAGTTGAAGTAATTGCCACTCAAGCATGAGGATTGGAGATTGGATCCTCAGAACCCCTGTAAATCCTGGTTGGGTGTGATGGCCGGTGTGTGCTTCCAGCCTTGGGAGACAGAGACAGGAAATCCCCAGAGCAGGCCGGATACTACCCATGTAGGTGAGCTTTGGGTTTAATCAAAAGACCCTGCTCCACCAATGAATAAGGTAGAAGTGAGGCGGATTCCTAACAGCAGCATAGGGTCGCCACACGCATGTGATCTCACTTGTGTATGCTTTCCTCTCCATGCCTGTACCCATACACCCTTGTCCAACATGCATGCCACACCACACACACACACAAACCAGGAGAAATAAAAGGTGAAGAATGATGTAGGATCTGGGAATTTCTCTTAAAGGGGCCCATGAAACATATTTGCTGGGAACAGACCCCAAGGCCCAGAGTCAGAGAGGAGGAGGAGCTAGTAGATGGCCTCCTGTGTCGTAGTTGGTTTTTGTATCGAGTGCACGCTGTGAGTATTCTCAGTAGCTACATCTGTGGGTGAGGCCACAAGAGGTCTAAAGGTTGTTCATGGCCATAAAGCGATTCTGTGGGCTGGAGAGATGGCTCAGTGGTTAAGAGCACTCTTCCAGACGTCCTGAGTTCAATTCCCAGGACCAATGTAGTGGCTTACAACCATCTGTAGTAAGATCTGATGCCCTCTTCTGGTGTGTCTAAAGACAGCTACAGTATACTCACATAAATAAAATAAATAAATAAATCTTAAAAAAAAAAAAAAAAAAAGCAACTCTGTGACAGACTAGGGACATAGATGTGGCCCTTCTGGTCCTGGAGCCTGTGGCCTCATAGCTGTCACTTGAGAATGCAATCAACACTCAGGATCGATCACCAGGTACCTGTCAGTGGCTTACAGAGAGTGGAATGAAAGCCCAGCCTCCCTGCTGCCTTGAAAACATCACACTCTGACCAGAAAGAGGCTGAGGAAAAAATGCTGAGTTGTGGTTTGAGTAAAACTGTATGTAAGTCAGGGTAATTGCTAATCCCTCTGCAGAGTGTGCCTCTCCTGCAGAAAACCGCAGGGTCACGGCTGTAGTGTGTGGAAATAGAATTCATCCCTCAGGGTCATTTCCAAATCAAGGATTTAATTAATCTTCCCCCTAAACTTTTGTTCCTATTCTGATACCAGGTAAGAGATTTCTGAGAAAACAGTTGGGCTTTTTTCAGGCACAGGGTGTGCAGCCTTTCCTCAGACTCCTACAGGGCCTTGAGAAATCACTTGTTGCTAAACAGAGAAATGTATTCCCCTGGCATCCTCATGGCCCTCTTGCTTTATTTTAAAATATATCAACTAACTCACCACCACTGCTATTGCTTGTGCTGTCTCTGACACATCCAATTTCAATAGCTCAATGAAAAGGTCACAGTAAAGTAGAGATGGGTGGGTGGGGACGGCTGGCAGTGACATCGCTGGCTTGGAAAGTGTTCATGAGGACACATGCTCGGAGGGGACTCAGGAGACAGACACCACTGCCAGTTTGGGAAGTAAATTAGACTGCAGGGCAATATTTACATATACCTCTTCAGAAGCTCCATCCAGTGCTTTCTATTGCTTTTTTTTTTTTTTTAAGTTTTAGTTTGTGGTGCTGGAGTTGAACCCAGGGCCTTTCACAGACTAAGCTGGTGCTGAGCTGAATCACTAGCCCTGTTTTGTTGTTACAATCTTGCTGTTAATCCCTGGTAGTCTTGATATTCACTATATAGCTTAGACCATCCTCAAACTTAACCGAAAATAGCCCACCTCAGTGCTGGGATGACTGGCCCATGTGATTCCTCATGGAATCTATCCACTCGCCCGAGTTCTTTTTAATAATTGCCTGACTAGTGTCTTCTTCTTCTTCTTCTTCTTCTTCTTCTTCTTCTTCTTCTTCTTCTTCTTCTTCTTCTTCTTCTTCTTCTTTTCCTCCTCCTTCTCCTTCTTCTTCTTCTTCTCCTCCTCCTCATCTTCTTCCTCCTCCTTCTTCTCTCTTCTTCCTCCTCATCTTTTTCTTCCTCCTTCTCTCCTCCTCACCCTTACTTTCCTCCTCCTCCATCTCCTCTCTTCCTTCTCCTTCTCCTCCTCCTGCTTCCTGACTGTGGATACAGTGTGAGCAACAGCCTTACATTCCTGCCACCATGCCTTGATGCACACCTTCCCAGCCATGATGGACAGAGACCAAACAAACCCTTCCTTCCTTGTCTCAGCAATGATGAGACTGATGCAGTATCTTAACGTGATATTCAAAATGTTTCCTCCTGGATAGAGTCCAGAACTCTATCTCATCAGTGTGTATGTGAGTGCACGTGAGTGCATGTGTGTATGTGTGTGTTCGTGAGTGCATGTGTACATGAGTACATGTGTGTGCTTGTGTCTCTAGCAAGTCATCACTGCTCTTGTACAATGCTAGCTATCCTCCTTATAGGGACCTTATCATCTTGGTGCCTTAAAACCTAATTGGGAGCAGCAAGGTGATGAAGGAATGACAGCTACATGAACAAGAAAGCTGGGGTCAGGCAGATTGTACTCTCTCTGATGGAGCTGTGCTGACAAACACTGCAACCCAGAGCCTCAGGAGTTTATTATCCACAGCACAAGGGGCAGGCTAGCTAATAGGCAGCAGGTATCTTTCAAGAAGCAGCCACAGCTACAAACATCTGGGAGAAGAAAACTGCAGTTCCTAACTTTTGTACACATTGGTCAGTTGTTCCTAAACACAATTATTTGCACACACTGTCAATATTTGCACTCATACCAGAGGAAGGCTTTGCCAGTTCCAAGCCTGATTCCTATGGGTAAGGTTTTGCCACCTTTCCATGGCTTTGAGGCCTTGACCTTTGACATAGCTCCTGTCAGACAATACACACACTCTCTCAGAGTTTCCTTGACTCCACCACACCTTTGTCAGACCTCTCAAACAGCTTATGTCTCTGTAGATGGCTCCTTACCTTCTGGCCCACCCTTGACTCTAACCCAAAATGTGGCCACATTTTGATTCCTGTATAAAGGCTTCAACTGGTCTCCTCACTGCCCCCTGAGGTAAAAGTCTAGAATCACTTCACAGCCTACCTCTTAGTGTCATGGTAGGACCTACCAGCCATGTCTAGATCCCATGTGAACATCTCCTCTGCTCTTCTGTCTCCACATTTACTTCGACTATTTCTATGACACCAATTTGTCTCTCCCTAAGCCCTCTCCTTGGCCCAAGGGGCCATTCTACATTCTCCTTTGGTTGTTCAAGTGTCACCTCCTCTGTCTGTACCAGGAGATCACATCACCTTTCATGCTTTGACCACCATTTTCATCACATCATGCTGAACGTAGTTTTAGTGTGCTACATCCTTGAAATATGAGCTCCCTGAGAGCTGAGGTGATGCTTTGTTACATTTGAGTTTTCAGTACCTCGCTCAGTGCTGGGTGTCTAAACACACCTGAATTTCATGATGTTTGATAACTGTGTTGGTTACTTTTGGATCAGATTGACACAAGCTAGGGACATCTGGGTAGAGGGAACTTCAACTGAGAAAGTGTCTCCAAATTGCCCTATGGTCAAGTCTGTGGGGAAGTTTAATGACTTGTGATTGACCTGAGAGGGCTCAGCCCACTGTGAATGGCACCACCCCTGGGAAAGTGGTCCCAGGTTGTATAAGAAAGCAGGTTGAGCAAGCCCCTAGGAACAAGCTAATAAGCAGCATCCCTCATGGTTTCTGCTTCAGTATCTGCCTTCAGGTTCCTTCCCTGACTTCCCTTCATGATGGACCTTAAGCTGTAAAAGGAAATAAACCCTTCCCCCCACCACCACCACCAGGTTTCTGTTAGTCCTGGTGTCTTTAATCACAGTGACAGAAAACACACAAAGACAACAAAGGAAGGAGGGAAGAACCTGTCTCTGTCACCTCCCTTCTCCAGGGCATGTATCTACAACAGAGTGCCCTCCTTTCTGTTTCCACCTGCTATAGTGCTGCTTGGTGTGGTCCATCCAGACAGCCATAACAAAAGACTGTGGACTGTGACAGCATAATGAATGGAAATGCAACCTCACAACTCCAGTGAGACTGAGGACAGGGAACCAGCACAGGCAGGTTGGGTGGAGGATGCTCTTCTGGGTCGCACATTGCACATTTCTCCAAGTACAAAATCACATGAAGGAAAGTCTGTAGGCTTAGATTTTTTTTCCCCAAAGGTTATTTTATTTAAGATTCTTAAACATTTCAACCTCCCTTCTAGCCCACCAATCAAAAGTAGGGGAGAAAGATAGGCCAAGGGGGTTGTGGACCTATTTAGAAGTTGTTCTTTGTGGTGATTCCAGTCTTTGTTGTCAGGATATCAGTAGTCCAGTTTAATAGCTAACGTCAAAGATGAATCAGTACCACTGGTTCGATCCAACAGAAACCGCAGGCTCTGCCAAATGGTCATGAGTCAGCAGAAGTGGCAAGAATCAGCCAGAATACCATGAGTTTGTTGGTGCATTTCTCTCTATAAAGAGAAGACCAGCAAAGACTAGTTGAAAACCATAAAAGATCATCAAATAACAGCAAAGCTAGTTGCATAGATAGCAAAGACCAGCAAAGTACTGCACAGCCAGGGTTGCAAGAGTGTCCTTTCGCTGTCTGTGGGGTTCTACTTATACTTTTTCCAAACATCATGTACCTTCTCAAGCATTTGCTTCAGCCAAACATCCTCTCACAAGACATCTTTCAGAAAAACATCACGTGACACAACTGTGTTGTTAAAGAAACCAGAAATTTCCACTTCAAATGACTCTGAAAGCTGTTGATGGCCTCCAGTGAAAACCTTTGCTAAAGGCTGGGCCAGCTCCCTGAAACACAGAAGCCTCCTACCCCACCAAAAGCCAGGCCAGCATTCTGATATCCATCCCCACCCCCATGTGCCCACCCAGCATAACCTCAACTGTCCCTCCTCTCCTTGTCACCATATTCCTGCCCATACCACCTTTGAAATCTCCTACCTGATCAGAGGTGAAGCCAGTCTGAACCTCAGAGACCATACCAGATCAGAGGCCACTCACATTGCCAGAACTCAAAACCCCAACTTAGGTGGCAACTCCCTACCAGACCAGAGGCCATTAGAAATCCAACTCCCAACTTGAGTGGGGACCCTCTATTCAACCACAGGTCACTCCAGCCAGTAGACTAGAAAGGAAACAGAAACTAAGGAAGAAAACACCCATCCAACAAAGAGCAATGCAGAAATTGGCACATAGACCTATAATCACTCCAAATCCAAACGCCTAAATGTCAGTGTAAGAACATGGTCAACATCCAGGCCAATATGTCACCACCAGAGCCCAGCCATCCCACTACAGCAAGCCCTGACTATTCCAATGCAGCTGAAGCACATGAAAGCAACCTTAAAACTGATTTTACAAAGATAATCTAGATCCTTAAAGAAGAAAGAATAAATCTCTTAAAGAAATCAAGGAAAAGACAATCAGAAAATTGGAAGAACTCAATAAATCTCTTAAAGAATGTGAAGAAAGCCAAGAATAAAACAGTTGAAGGAAGTGAATAGGAAAGAGAACAAGAACAACTGATGCAAGCATCACCAACAGAATACAAGAAATAGAAGAGAGAATCTCAGGCATTGAAATAACAATAGAAGAAACAGGTATATCAGTCAAAGAAAATGTTAAATCTAAAAGTTTTTGACACAAACATCCAGGAAATCTGGGACATTATGAAAAGACCAAACCTAAAAATAATAGGAATAGAAGAAGGAGAAGATTCCTAGTTTAAAGGCACAGAAAATACTTTTAACAAAATCATAGAAGAAATTTTCCTAACCTAAAGAGAGACATGCCTATAAAGTATAAGAAGCTTATAGAACACCAAAGAAATTGAAGCAGAAAAGAAAGTTCTCTTGCTACATAATAAAGCACTAAACACAAATAACAAATAAAGAATATTAAAAGAGAAAAGAGAAAAAGGCCAAGAAACATATAAAGGCACACCTAGTAGAATTACACTGACTTCTCAATGGAGACACTAGAAGTCAGAAGAACCTGGACAGATGTGCTGCCAACTCTAAGAGATCACAGATACTAGTTGAAACTACTATACCCAGAAAAACATTCAATCACCATCGATGAAAAAAAGAAGATATCCCATGCTAAAGTCAAATTTAAACAATATATATCCATAAATCCATAAATCCAGCCCTACAAGAAGGTCCTAGAAGGAAAACTCCAACCCAAGGAGCTTAACTCTCATACTGTCATAATCTAAAGAAGGAACACAGACATACACACACACATCACCACTACCACCACCACCACCAATAACAACAATTACAACAAAATAACAAGAATTATCAATAATTGGTCATTGATACCCCTCAACATCAATGGACTCAATTCACCAATAAAAAGACATAGACTAAGAACATGAATGCAAAACCAAGACTCATCCTTCTGCTGCATACAAGAAACATATCTCAACATCAAAGGTAGACATTACCTCAAAAAATAAAGGGCTGGGAAAATGTTTTCCAAATGGACCCAAGAATCAAGCAAGTGTAGCCATTCTAATATTTAACAAAATAGGCTTTCAATTAAAATTAATCAAAAGAGATGGAGAAGGACACTTCATAGTCATCAAAGGAAAAGTTGACCAAGATGACATTTCAATTCTCAGCATCTATGCCCCAAATGCAAGGGCTCCTGCATTTATAAAAGAAACATTGCTAAAGCTTAAATCACACATTATCCCTCACACATTGATAGTGGGAGACTTCAATACCCCACTCTCACCAATGGACAGGACACTTAGACAAAAATTAAACAGAGAAATAGTGGAACATGTTATGAATCAAATGGATCTAACTTCAGAACGTTTCACCCAAACATAAAAGAATATGCTTTCTTCTTAGCAACTCATGGAACAGTCTCTAAAGTTGACTACATACTCAGCCACAAAGCAACTCTCAACAGATACAAGGAAATTTAAATAACCCCTTGCATCCTATCAGACCACTGTGGATTAAAGTCGGACATTATCAACAACAGAATCAACAGAAAGCCTATAAACTCATGGAAACTGAAAATCTACTCAGTGACCACTGGGTCAAAGGAGAAATAGAAAGAAATTAAAGACTTTCTAGAATTCAATGGGTCTGAAGGCACAATATATCCAAACTTATGGGACACAATGAAAGCATGAGTAAAGTTCATAGCACTAAGTGCCTCCATAAAGAATTGGAGGGTTCTCACAACCACCACTTAATAGTACACCTGAAAGCTCTGGAACAAAAAGAAGCAATCATACCCAAGAGGAAATGATGGCAGGTAACAAACTGAGGGCTGAAGTCAATAAACTAGAAACAAAAATAACAATACAAAGAATCAATGAAACAAATAGTTGGTTCTTTGAGAATATCAACAAGATAGATAAACCCTTAGCCAAAGTAACTAAAAGACAGAGAGAGAATAACCAAATTAACAAAATCAGAAACTACAAAGGAGACATAACAACAGACACCAATGAAATCCAAAAAATCATTAGATTTATTTCAAAAACCTGTACTCCACAAAATTGGAAAATCTTAAAGAAATGAACAATTTTCTTGATAGATACTATTTACCACAGTGAAATCAAGAGCAGATAAACAACTTAAATAGACCCGTAATCCCTAAGGAAATAGAAGCAATCTTTAAAACTCTCTGAACCAAGAAAAGCCCAGGGCCAGAGGGTTTTTGTGAAGAATCTTCCAAACTTTAATACCAATACTCCTCAGACTATTCCACAAAATAGAAACAGAAGGAACAGTGCCAGACTCATTCTATAAAGACACAGGTTCACCCTGATACTCAAACCATATAGAGATTCAACAAAGAAAGAGAATTACAGACCAATTTCCCTTATGAACATTGATGCAAAATACTCAATAACATACTTGTAAACTAAATGTAAGAACTCATCAAAAAACATCATCTACCATAATAAAGTAGGCTTCGTCTCAGAGATGCAGGGATGATTCAACAGACAAAAATCTGTCAATGTAATCCACCACATAAACAAACTGAAAGAAAAACACCCCACATGATCATCCCATTAGACACTGAAAATGTCTGACAAAATCCAACACTAAATCATGATAAAAGTCTTGGAGAGATCGGGGAGGGATACAAGGGGCATACCTAAACATAATAAAGGCAATCTACAACAAGAATATAGCCAACCTTAAGTTAAATGGAGAGAGACTCAAAGCAATTTCACTAAAATCAGGAACAAGACAAGGTGATGTCCACTCTCTCCAAATATATTTGCTCTAGTATTTCAAGTTCTAGCCAGAGCAATAGGAAGACTAAAGGAAATCAAGGAGCTGTAATTTGGACAGGAGGAACTCAAAGTATCATTATTTGCAAATGAGATGAGAGGATACATAAGCGACTCCCAAAATTCTACCAGGGAACTCCTACAGCTGATAAACAAGTTCAGTGATGTGGTCGGATACAAGACTAACTCAAAAAAAAAAAGAAAATCAGAAGCCTTCTTGTATACAAACTCCAGCGGTATCACCATTTCTGATTTCATGCAGTACTTAGAGCAATAGTAATAACAATCACATGGTTTTGGCATAAAAAACAAGACAGTTTGATCAATGGAATCGAATTATATGTAAATCCACATATCTATGGACAATTGATTTCTGATAAGAAGCCAGAAAAATACAATGGAAAAAAGAAAGCCTTTTCAACAAATGGTGCTGGTCTAAGTGGATGTTGGTATGTAGAAGAATGCAAATAGATCCATATCTATCACCTCGCACAAAACTCAAGTGCAAATGGATCAAAGATCAACATAAAACCAGATACACTAAACCTAATAGAAGAGAAAGCAGAGAATAGCCTTAAACTCATTGTCACAGAAAACAACTTTGTGAACAGAACACCATTGGGTCAGGCACTAATCGAAATGGGACCTCATGGAACTGAAAAGCTTCTGTAAGGCAAAGGACAATTCAACAGGACAAAACGCAGCCTATAGATTGGGAAAAAATCCTCACCAACTCCACATCTGACAGAAGGCTAATATACAAAATATATAAAGAACTCAAGAAACTAGACACACCAAACAAAATCCAAATTTAAAAATGGGGCACAGCTGGTGTGGCAGCACACACCTTTAACTCCAGCACTCAGAAGGCAGAGGCAGGCAGATCTCTGTGAGTTTGAGTCCAGCCTGGTCTACAAAGCAAGTCCAGGACAGGCAGGACTCTTACACAGAGAAACCCTGTCTCAAAAAAACAAAACAAACCAATCTAAGCCAATCAACCAACAACCAACAAAACAAAACAAACCCAAAAAACAAACAAACAAAAAAACTAGGGTACAGATATAAACAGAGACTTCTCAACACAGGAATCTCAAATTTCCAAGAAACACTTAAAGAAATGTTCAACATTCTTAGCCATTAGGGATCTGGGAGAATAGGAAGTTGCAAGCATACTGTCATGTCCAGATCCCTACATGATGAAAAGCAACTTTATTTCACTCACAGTTTAATATAACAGTCATAAGAGTGGGGGCAGCACTTTTGCAAAATAACAACAACAACAAAAAAGTATTGGTTTCTTATACTAAATAGGAGATAATTAGGTATCCACTTCTTGGGATAGTTGGGGGATTTGGGCCTTAAACCACAGTACTTAAAGGTACTGACGCTCGGTGTGCACACAAGGCCTGCCCTCTGCTGCTGGCTGTGCTGGGATGTGACACTTCTTTGTACTTCTCTTTGCTTAACTCCATTCTCTGGACTCCAGAACCTGTCTCTTACCCTAACACCACCTGGTTTCATAGTTGTTCACAAATCTGTATGGCTTAGAAGTTATCCAGTTTTTTTAAGACATTCTAATATCTTAATTTTGCTTCTGAAGTGTTTATTCCATGATTGCCACCTTCTATCTAGACTATAATGTAAGGCAAAAAAATTGTCAGTGCTGGATAGTTTTGTTTCAAGTTGATGAAACTAGAATCAGTTTCAGTTGAGAAAATACCTCCATAATATCTCCGTGTAGTCAAGCCTGTAGGGCATTTTATTGATTAGTGATTGATGTGGGAGGGCCCAACTCATTGTGGGCAGGGCCATCCCTTTGCTGGTAGTCCTGGGTTCTATCATAAAGCAGGCTGAGACAAGCCAGTAAGCGGCACTCCTCCGTGGCCTTTGCATCAGCTCCGGCTTCCAGGTCCCTGTTCTGTATGGAGTTCCTGCTGTCGCTGCTTTTGATGTTGAACTCTTAGATGTAACTGTGAGTGAAATAAACACTTTCATCTCCAACTTGCTTTTGGTCATGGAGTCTCTTCAGAGCATTAAAACAGTGACTAAGAGAAGTCGGTACTAGGAATGGGGTGTTGCTTTGACAGACCCGACCGTGTTGTTTCGGGCAAGGACAGTGGAAGCACTTCGGAAACTTGGGCTTGAAAAGCCAATGAGTGTTCAACAGTCAGTAGCCGTTCTGTACGAACTTGGAAGAGAAAATGTTGAGAGCAGAGCCGAATATGGAGGCCTGGCTTGTGAAGTTTCAGGGGGACGTTTGAGAACCACTGAAAGACTATCTCAGGGCCGTTTTCTAGTTCGAGTTAAGATTCTATGGTTCTGGCCAGCTGAGGACTGACTGAGGTCAGCTGTAACTGACCAGAGAGACCAGCACCACTCTAAACCCTTGCTTTACTGGGACAACTGATGCTGGTTCGCTGGAGCTGAGAAATTATAGGTGATGAAGAAGAGACCAGCGTCATTAAGATGAAATCTTCTGGGAAGTGTTTTCTGAGAGTCAGCATGCGGAAGCTGTGTTCCAGAGGCCACCAAGGTTGTATCTCATGCTGGCAGCTGAACTTGGTGATGTAAGAGTCACCCAGGTGCTACTAGTTTTGAAGGCATGAAGGGGTCATGAAAAGCAGCTGAGGCTTAGCACTGTGAAGGGCCAGGAAGGCCACTGAAGAAGGTGCAGTCTCAGGAGCAGCTGAAAACCCAGGATTGGAAGGGTCATGGCGAGACACTGACGCTTGGCATCGTGTATAGAGACCAAGAGAGGTTACTGGTGAAAGTGCAGCCCAGGTGTAGCAGATACCCCAGCATTTTGGAAATGCCAGTACAATAGGATTGCCACCAAGAATGGCCACAGTGGAGTAGACCACCCCAGAGCCCAGAAGAAAACTTTGTGTGCCACAGAGGGCAGAGCCTGAGAAGTGACCCCATCCCTTTGGAGGAGCCCAGACAACTGTGAGTCAATCCCAGATATGGGACATTATGTTATTTACACTATTGGAGTTTGGTTCTGCTTCGATCTGATTGTGACTGTGTCCTAACTCTTCCCTCTTGAAGAAAGAAGGTATTTAGCTTATTAATTTTTTTTTTTTAGGAGCCTGCCCACAGTTCAGAGACATTGTATTTTAAAAGACTCTGGATATTAACAGATACTGAATCTTCAGGTGTCTTGAGTTTTCCCCAAAAGACTGTGGGACTTTTAAGTTTATAAAACGTTTTGTATTGTGATGTCTTTATTAATGTGTGATCTTGGGGATGGACAAGAAAGGGAAGGTTATAGCTTAGCAGTGATGTGTTTGTATGTCAAGTTAACAAGGGGTCGGTTGTGCTGGCTAGTTTTATGTCTGGTTGACCCAAGCTAGAGTCATTAGAAAGGAGACAGCCTGAACTGAGAAAATGCCTTCATAACGTGGGCCTGTAGACAAGCCTGTAGGGAACTTCCTTAATTAGTAATTGACATTGGAAGGCCCAGCCCATTGTGGGATGCCACCCCTAGGCTAGTGATCTGAGATCTAGAAAGAAGCAGGCTGAGCAAGCTAGAAAGCAGCACCCCTCCATGACTCCTGCCCCCAGGTTCGAGTCCTTCCCTCACTGCTTTTGATGATGAACTGTTAAATTAAACTGTGAGAGAAATGAAACCCTTTCCTCCTCAAGTTGCTTCTCATCATGGTGTTTCATTACAGCAAAAGTAACCCTAACTAGGACAATGTCCAATAAATTCCTGCACGTACTGGCTCATCACTTGATCGTTAGCCAGAGTGACCCAATTGAGCAACGACAGAACGTCATGACCACTGTTCAAGTAGGGTTTTATTATTTATTTGCAGGGGCGTTTTGAATGCTCCCATTCTCCATACATAGCTCACCTTTTTTTTTTTTTTTTTTTTCCTTTTTAACGTGCGGGGATTCTTGGCGAATAACATGCAGCTCAAACAAGACATGAGACAGAGGAGTCTGAACAATCAGGGAGATGTCTGACCTTCCCAGAATCAACCATTGTCCCATGTTTGTGGTCACTTCAAAGCTTCACTGAGGCGGTCCAAGGTCTATCTGTGAGTAGGGTATATAAGTAATAGACTAATAACAAGATGTATACATAACCATCTTCAACTCTTTGTAAGTACAATGTGTTTATGAGTTACACGCTGAACAGCTCGGTTTCTGGAACTGAGAGAAGGGATGCTGGCAATGTCTGCTCAACTGATAGGTCAGTGTAGACATCGTTGGATGACGAAGGAAGTGTCTGTGAATTGTATCTTGAAACTAAAAAATGGGAGCTTCTAGGAGGTGAGTTAGATACTTGGTGATGCTAATGTTATCACCTGAGACCTCCTGGGTTTACATTGCCTGGAATACTTGTTGTAGCTATACTCCAGGAGTCTACCATACAGTGCAGGCATTGACAAGACCCTTCTGCAGTCCTCTCTCTAGCCCTTAGTGACATACCCATCATGGGAACGCTGACTTCTAAGTCTGGCTGAAATTTAACTCTGCTAACTCGTCTGTTCAGTGCCACTCCGCAACTGTCTTAAGATCAGGAAAGAGAACGCAAGTTTGTCTTGGTGGGAAACCATTTCCCTCATTTCCTGTACTCTTGATGCTTATGGTAACTGGATACATGTGCATGGTGTCCTACATGCAGTATCCAGAATACTAGCCTGGGAAACTGTGAGCCTTCTTCACATACTCTAGAGGGTCTGGGTGTCAGATGCTGTCTGCTAGTTTTATTTAGAGTATGCAAACATGGCGCCCAATGGGTTATACCCATAGCCTAGGGGTAGAACTGTCTCAAATACCAGACTCTGACACATCTCCTTTTAACTTCCCATTTAGACATTTTTATTTTTGTGTATGCTCGTGTGAATATATCTGTGGACACAAGCATGCTGTGGTGTGTATGCGGAGGTCAGAAAACACCTTCCAGCCGTTAATTCTTGCCTTTGACCCTGTTGGTCAGGATTGAACTCGTATCATAAGGCTTGGTGAAAAGTACTTTTACCTGATGAGCCATCTCACTGGCTGCCAACTTCCTACTAAAAAAAAGCAGAGACTTCACAGAGTTATAGCATACCTTAAAATGTAGCATAAGATTTGCCCCAGTCATATGTAACTAGTAACCACGCCTGAGGCTAATCATGTCCACCGATTATTGACTGTTCACTAGTCATTGCCTAATTAGGACCAGATGGGTCTTATTTCTCCCTATCTCTGCTTCCTATAACATTTCAGGGAGGAACCAATGTCCAGAGGTCTAAGGGGAATGGAGGAAGAAAGAAGAGGTTGACACTGGAATGGATGGACTCAGAATAAGAGCTCTTTCCTAGACGGGGCAGCTGCCTCGCACTGTGGGGTGAGTTCTGCCCTTTAACCTGCTAACCTGTTCTGGATGAGATTGTCTCAGATGTCACCCCAGATGCAGTCGCAATGTTCCTTGTGTTTTTATTTGATTTATTTTGTGTGCATATGTGTCCACCATTTATGTGTCTGGTATAAGCAGAGGACAGAAGGAGGGCACTGGATCCCTTGGAAGCAGAGGGACAGGTGCTTGAGAGCCTCGGTGTGGGTGTTGGTCATTGATCCTGGATCCTCTGCTCTGGAAGGATGGCCAGCTCTTAACATCTGGACTGTCTCTCCAGCCCTAGAAAGCACCTTAATATCAACATTCTTCATTTTAACAACGGGGTTCGTTATGTGTGGTTATGGCGCCCTGCTTTTGTAATACATGATTATACTCGCTATTACTCTGTAGTTTTCAGGTGTCTCTAAGTAGAAAGTAGATCCACAAGGTTCTGCCAAGCCCCTGTGTTAGAATACTCCACAGCCGAGACTATTCTCTTGACTGCTGAGCCATCCTTTCAAATGACTTCTTTCCACTTCTGAATTCTCTTGATATATTTCCTTTGTATCCTGTCCTTGAACTTCTAACTCTCCCATTCACTATTTCAGTTCTCTCTCTCTCTCTCTCTCTCTCTCTCTCTCTCTCTCTCTCTCTCTCTCTCTCTAGACATCCACACTAACATTTCCCTCTCTGGGTGTCTCTAATGTGCAGAAAACCTTTATATCCCCAACACACCAGTCCTCTGTACCTCAGCCTACTCTACTCTCATGTCTATCTAATGACAACTTCATTGTTTTTCCACCTAGCTAGTAACAAAAAGCCCAGGAAGCATTCTGGATTCTCTCATTTCTTATCTTTCATTCAGTTGAGCCCAGAGCTTGTCCATTTGGACTGTCTCATAGAACCTGCTGCCTCTCCTTCCACAACTGGAGTCCACTAGCAGGCCATCCACCCTCCTGCCTTGTTCAGGCTCCTGCAACATCCCTCATATTTAAGCAATACTAAGTGAATGTTGACACAAATGAAGACATAGGCATGGAAGTAGAGGGTATTTTATAAAAGTCTCAAAGCCTACTGATCTGTACATGACTCTCTTCTCCTGGCTTTTTCCATCCAAAGGGTTTTCCAAGCTAAACAATGCTTTCTCCCACGGCCCATCTGAGTAGGTCATTCACTGCACCAGTTTCATGAGGAAAGTGTTGCTCTGTCATCCACCATGTTAGCTCTGCAGCCCAGCTCATGCCATCTGCACACTGCACTGCTGCTGGCTGTCTTTATGCTAGACATCGAAATGAATGTTGTTCATGAAAAGGGCAAGGGTGTCTCACTCTGGTCTCATATTCGGTATGCTCGCTTGCATACAAATTTGCAGAATTAAGTTTTCACCCTGGAGAATTTTCTCTTTGGTGTGGACAGAAATTTCACACGTAATTATTCAAAGCGTGGAAGTCAATATGGACCCTGGCTACGGGGGTTGGTTAATAAACATTCCTGTGACCCTATAGAATACAAATGATTTTGCACTAAGTTGATTTTAGAACATGCTAGCTGGATTTAAGACACTAAAACTTTTTTATTTCCTTTAAAAATATTATTAAACTAGCAATTTTGGATCTATAAAAGATTAGAGAACAAAGAATAAAAGAAATAAAGTGTGGTTATTTCACAGTGAGTAATATCACTGTTGTGCGCTCTACTGAGAAGTGTGCTTTTGTGAGATCGAATCCCACAGCCACTGAAGAAAAGAACTCAGCCTGTCTTCTGATGCTGCCTTGGCCCACTCCCTCTTTGTGCCCTGCATGGCATCTCTCCCTGTGTCTGAATTTTAAGATTCTAAATATGACTCAGCTCCAGGACCTTGGTCTGCAACCTTTAAACAATGATGAAGACATACTGATATTTTGGACAAAGATACTTTTTCTTATTTTATACTTTTCTTGGGCAAATCTTGTAGGATTGCATGTATGCGTGTATATACTTATGGGTATATGTGTGTGTGCTTGTGTGTATGTGTGTGTGTGTGTTTGTGTGTAGGAGCAAATAGCCACAGCACATGTGTGAGTGTCAGGACAACCTTTGAGAGTGGTTCTCTCCTTAGCCTTACAAGAAGAAGCAGACTTACTGTAGTTATTCCTGCTGCTTGTTTGTGTGCCTTAGCCTAGCGGGGGTGAACCTCTGGGCAGCTATCCTGTCTTTGCCTCCATCTCTCTTGATGGGCACTGACCTGCTTACTGATATGCACTGCCTTGTCTGTGGGTTCTGCCAAGCTAAACTCTGGGTAATCAGGCTCACACAGTGATCACGTCTGCCACTGGCCATCTCAAGGCCTTGGCAAATCAAGTAAGATACATGCTTACATCAGGTTTTTGGCGTCTTATATATCTGCATGATTGCGGTGGTTTGAATAGGAATGGCCCTTGTAGGTTCATAAATTTGAATGTGTGGTCATTAAGGAGTGGTGCTACTTGCCAGGGATTAGGAGGTGGGTTCTTGTTGGAGGAAGTGTGTCATTGGGGGTGGGTGGGCTTTGGGGTTTCAAATGCTCAACCCAGGCCAGTACCTGTCTCTTCCCATTGCATGCAGATCTGGACGGAGAACTCTCAACTCCTTTCCCAACACCATGACTGCCTGTGTGTCACCATGTCTGCCTGTGTGTCGCCATGTCTGCCTGTGTGTCACCATGTCAGCCTGTGTGTCACCATGACTGCCTGTGTGTCACCATGACTGCCTGTGTGTCACCATGACTGCCTGTGTGTCACCATGTCTACCTGTGTGTCACCATGACTGCCTGTGTGTCACCATGACTGCCTGTGTCACCATGTCTGCCTGTGTGTCACCATGTCTGCCTGTGTGTCACCATGCTGCCTGTGTGTCACATGTCTGCCTGTGTGTCACCATGTCTGCCTGTGTGTCACCATGCCGCCTGTGTGTCACCATGCCGCCTGTGTGTCACCATGCCTGCCTGTGTGTCACCATGCTGCTGTGTACATGCCTGCTGTGTCATCATGTCTGCCTGTGTGTACCATGTCTGCCTGTGTGTCACCATGCCTGCCTGTGTGTCACCATGTCTGCCTGTGTGTCACCATGCCTGCCTGTGTGTCACCATGACTGCCTGTGTGTCACCATGCCTGCCTGTGTCACCATGTCTGCCTGTGTGTCACCATGTCTGCCTGTGTGTCACCATGTCTGCCTGTGTGTCACCATGTCTGCCTGTGTGTCACCATGCCTGCCTGTGTGTCACCATGCCTGCCTGTGTGTCACCATGCCTGCCTGTGTGTCACCATGTTTTCCTCATGCTGATAATAGACTAAATGTGTTTATAAAAAGATAAAGAGATATAGAATATGTTCTATGGGTGTGTAGTCATGTATGGGGGAAGGGGATGTCTCAGAGGGCCCATGCCAAGGCATCTCTTCCCCTGAGGGACCAGTCACACGACGGTATAGTATAGAACAGAGTTTATTCAGGGCATGGGGAAGGGAGTTAAGAGGGTGGTAGAGGCAGAGAGAGAAAGAGAGAGAGAGAAAGAAGAGACAAGAGAGGAGAGAGAAGAGAGAAGTAGACGGAGTAGAAGCTGGCCATAAGCATGTGGAGAGAGGAGAAAGGGAAGGGGGAAGGGAAGAGCCCAACAGGGGAAGAAAGGAACAAGAGATCAAGAGAGGGAAGAGGGGGCAAGTAGCCCCTTTTATAGTGGGTCAGGCCTACCTGGTTGTTGCCAGGTAACTGTGGGGAGGAACATACCTGGCTGTTGCCAGGTAACTGTGGGGGTGGAGTTTAGACAGAATGCTAACATTAAACCTCTGAAACTATAAGCCAGCTCCTATTAAATGTTTTCCTTTATAAGAGTTCATGTGGTCATAGTGTCTCTTGCAGCAACAGACTGAGCCTAGTTATCTGAGCTGGATTTTGAAACAATACAAGTTTTAGCTCCCATATCATTGCTTTAACCAGCGAAAGAAAAAGATCCTTACATTTCCATTTTCTGTGTGTGAAAGTTCATTTCCATTCATCTTTAGGGCTCTCTGGCCTTTAGGCTGTTTGTCTTGTCTTCTGTGGTTGGTGTGGTAGGCTGGAAATGGTGTAGGGCTTTCTGCTTCTACAGCTTGCCCATTGCACTTGTAACCCATTGGTCGGAATTAGCCAATTTGCATGCTTGGATGTGAATAGTATCACCCTGTTACTTTCTTTCCAGTTGCTGTGACAAAAACATCTTGTCAGAAGCAACTTAGAGGGAAAAGGTTTTCTTATCATTTGCAGTTCCAGGTTCTACAGCAGGGAAGTGACAGTGGGTCGTGCATGAGGGAATGGGTCACACAACATCCATAATCAGGAACAGAGAACAGTGACTGCATGTATGCTTGGGCTCAGCCTATCTTAGACAGATTAGGATCCCAGCCTAGGGAATGGTACCACCCATAGTAAAGCTTCCCATCTCAATCAACACAACCCCCTCAGACAAGCCTGGCCAGCCTGATCTAGACAGCCCTTCATTGACACTCTGTTTCCAAGTGATCCTGTGTCATGTCAACTAATATAGATTATTATATAAATCAATGTAAAAGTAAGAATCGCCATCATTGTTCGAGGACATGAACTCTACGAAGTGATGATTTGGGGTTATGTGAATTTAGCTACCTAGAATAGCACTTCCCAGAGTTCCATTGTGTAAGGTTGTCTATGTTAGGCTTGCAAGAGAAATTTTCATGAAATTTGGATAATGAATGGCATGAAGTAGTGTGGCAACCTAGTTTGGAAGGAGCAGGTGACAGGTTTCATATGGCTCACCCTGGTCTCTTGTCTCATGTGCTGGCTTGGAGACAGGAAGTGGCCTTCGGCGTTTGCAGCCCCCAGTGGACACCCTCCTTTATCCTTTCTAGTCCTGACTGGAAGCACATGCAGTTCTGGGGAGGGTACCAGCTTCATTGTCCACTCACCTCCACTGTGGACAACAACTCCAGTTTGCCTTCCACCTTTTCCTGTATCTCCTCTGCCCAGCCCCAGGCTTTCCAGCCATCCACCAGTCCCATTGACTAACTCCTTGTTTTGTGGCAGAAGCACCTCCATTCCCTAAAGCTTGTCACCCTCCTCATGGCAACTATGATGTCATAAATCTCTCAGCCGTGTTAGCCACAGTAACTTTGATTCTCTGATAAAACAACAATTGATATTCATACATCATATACCCAGGTCTTACTTTACAGTACAATGGTTAAAGAGTTTTATTTGCATAGAATGCCCAGAAGATGAGACCAAAAACTCCTGTTAAAAGAGGCAAGGAAAAGGGTATTGATGTAGGAAAAGGAGGCTATGATTGCCCCAAAAGAAGACTGATTGAAAAAAAAAATAACACGGAGCCAAAGGCAGGCATTAGAGAGTAGCTTCAGTAGCTTGTCTGTTGCAAATTCAATGAGCAATCCCCGATGAAGACACTGTACCAGAGAAATCCTAAGCTGGACTTGCCTGGAGCACCTGCGAGAACCTGTGAGGACAGAACACGCTAGGTACAGCGACACTTTAATCCCAGCACTCTGGAAGCTTAAGCAGGTAGATCTCCGAGTTTGAAGCTGCACACTGTGAATTTCAGGCAAGCAAGGGCTATAAAGTGAATCACTTCCCACTCCCAACCCCCTAAAACCTCAGAGGATTTCAGTCAAACCTGCTCTCCTCTCTGTTATCCTTGTCTGCTAGAGTTTGCATGATGCCATGGCCTTTCCAGCGGGGAGGGGAAAGCCACAGGAGACACTAACACCCAGCTTCTAGCCTCCTGAGACTTCCTCCAAACACTCAGTTGAGTAGACAGAGTCTGTGGCCTGGGACTTGCCCATAGCTCCCTCTGCATGCACAGTCTTGCTGTGGTTGCCAGACACGCTCACTGCAAAGAGGAATACACTTCCTGTCCTCTCCTGATCCACCTTTCCTCTGACTGGGAGCAAATCAAAGCAGGTCTTGCCACACTGCTTCAAGGAACTGGAAAATATCCTCAGCAAAGAAATCTATCCATAGACTGCATGTGCTTCATGTCACCTGGGTGGACTTCGTCTGCAGAAGGCTGAGTTTTGTTCTAAGACAGTGGTTCTCAACCTTCCTAAGTCTGCCACCCTTTAATACAGGTCCTCACGTCCTTGTGGTGACCCCCCAACCACATAATTATTTCCTTGTTACTTCACAGCTATGAACCATAATATAAATATCTGTCTTTTACGATGGTCTTGGGTGGCCCCATGAAAGGGTCATTCAGCCCCCAAATGGGTCATGGCCCAGAGGTTGAACCACTATTCTAAGGGACACTGTCCTTGGGGACAGGAGATATCAAGAAGCAGAGATCTGTGTCTGCTTCTGGGAATCTGAAGTGTAGATATATTAGTTCGTGTGAGAAAACGGGAGATTTGGCCAGTTCCCAACAGACCCTAGGCTCACTGGCCTTTTCTGTGTGTCTCAGTCTTGCTGTGTAAAATAGCAAATGACTACGATGCCTTTTACACCATAGAGATATTATTCAGAAACATGGCAAGAGAATAAGGCACACTCGAGATACAAATTCATTTTATTAATATCAACTTATAAGTTATCCAGTTTTGACAGTATGCTAAGAATCACCTTTTAAAAGGACAATCTGGACACTATCGCCAGAGGACAGAGAATTGGTGAGTCCCGGTACCTCATTCATTAGTCAAGTCAGTTCCGAGGTGTGTTACCCGGAGTCGTCTTCAGGGTTCTCGATTTTCATGCGTACTCAGTTCCATTTGATATTGGCATTGTGTCTTCTATACACGAGTTCTATCAAGTGTTATTTCAGTGGCAGCAGCAGGGTGCGTGAGCACAGGGCCTCGCAGCCTGGCAGCCTTGAGCATTGTCTGCAATCTGTGATTGGCTGTCAGATTTTGAACATAGAGCTTAGTATGGCTTAAGCAGCCTTCCCGCCCCCGCTCAGGGCGGGGCCTCAGAGCTGCGAGCAACTCAGCTCTTCACCTGGCTCCGAAGGCATCCATCCAGTCTAGATTTAAGATGCCCACTCCCTCCGGGCTAAGTGTGTCTCATCTCACAGTAGTTTGGAAGGGGCCTCCAGGCCAGAAGATTACAATAACTATTGCAATAAAGCTTTCAAAACAGCTGTCAGGAATGTGTTCTCCTCGGCTGTCTGCGTGTTTACAGATTCTGAGTTGTGAGGTCATCACTACTCTGCAGGAGTTCCCCACTCTACGGGTCCCAGGGATGAGCCACACTGCATTATAGTTTATAACTAAACAACTTTTATGAGGCAGCCGGAAGTCCAAGCTATGAGAGGGAAATATGGGGACCAACACAGTATCCGTTCCGATTCAAATGAATTAGCTTCCTGAAATTATTAACAGTCTACCAAAAACTGTGATCTTTATCCACGGGGGTGGAAAAGAAAATGACAGATTCATGAAAATAAGCCCTTCGTGACACCTTTCCAAAGGGTAGCAATAGCATCTTTGCGTGCATACGATTGGTCAATATTATACCTCTGGACAGTGCAAGATCTCTAATCAAAAACAATTTAGAAAAATATCTTCGAATAAACCTTGAATGCAGAATGGAGCACACCTGGGAACAAACCCTTCTGTAAATTAAATAAATATTATTCAGCGGGAACTGTGACTTTTAACCAATATGGGTTTTAATAACCTAATATTAAAAATTCCTCCCTAGCGTAGAAGTCAGACAAGGCTGTATTTTTAATATCAATATATATGTGTGTGTGTGTGTGTGAATACCGACTATACTCAACTTCTGTCAACAACTCCAGCCTCATTAACAAACATATATAACAAATATAAACTCTCACCCGACATCAAACTTCCCCATTTTTAACCTCTTTATGAATTCTGTGTCCTAGAAAGTGCCTTTATTTTGTTTGATGTTTTTAAATTTTTTTCTTTATATCTTTCATCTTGTAGATGGGAAGGTAAAAGAAAAGTAGAACTGAAAAAAAAATTTATTTTTGACATAGTGAGAATCTCATCAGGTGAAATCTTTTGGATATTTCCACAGGAGAAACCGCACTGTGAGCTGCTGGCACACGGCTGGGAGGTCAGGTCACAGCAGACTGAAGCAGCTCAAACAGTGCCTGCCCGCCCTTCTGATTGCCCAGTGTATTGTACTGCTACCAAATACTGTCGCAGCACTTTAAACATTGCTGCCTTAGCCTAACATTGGTGACACCCTTAAAAAAAAAAAAATAACGTTTGTGATTATAAAGTTTTAGCAAAGAATTAAGGGTAACTGCAGATAGGTCTCTGACAAGGGTCAAAGGTCAGTGGTACACTGTGGTACACTGTTTTAGCCCAGAACACCTGAGATGCTGTCAGCATCTTTATACTTCAGGCTAAGAGGAACACCGTCATGCTAGCAGTACTTTCTAACTTTGTGTGGTCCTAGTGTGTGGGGGTCAAGTCCCAGTGAATTTAGTTAGAGTGTGTAACTCGGTGGTTTCAAGGCTACACCTATGAAGTTGGAAGGCAAGCCATTTGGGTTCCTGCCTGTACAGTGGGTCCATATACATCCAGGATTTTTATTTTTTTAGGAGCTAAAAGTGAAAACTGTACTAAAACTGCATAAGGCTTTAAAAGTTGTTTCTAACAAACCCCAGGTGGCCCTTGGTGGCTGAGAGTTTAAAGACTCTGGAGGCCAGAGGGTCTCTGGTTCAGAATGTAGTGTCTTGGCTGGTGGCCCTCACACTTTCATATCTGTCTGTCTCTGACACCTCAAACAGTCTCCAAAAGAAATCTCTCCTTCCAGGTCATTTTTTCTCTGACAAGCTCTGGTCGCATAAGTCGACATGAAAACAGTTTTGGGAAAGGAATTATGATCTGCCTACATTTTGAAAAGCCCTTGCTCTAACAGTCTTAAATAGGCCATTGAAATGTTGCATATTCTTACGTAGCCAATACAGTTTTTAGATTTCTCTCTCGAAGCTGCAGGGATTGGAAACACCAAGCACCTCAGATATAAATTAACCTGCTTTTAAGAGGCAAGGCCACCGGAGTAAAACTTCTCCGTGTTTGCTGTCACCCTCGAGAATTTCCTTTCAATGCCTGTATATTTTAGTAGCATATGCACTCAAAACATTACTTCCTCGGTCTTAGGGTCAGACTTCCCTTCTCCAGGTCTTTAATATCTTAGCACGCATGTGACTTTAAGCACATTCTTAGCCAGTTCTGTGAAAGCTTCCTGTTGTACAGCCCAGCACAGAGTCCTGGAGACAGCCGCTCTGATCCAGTTATGTTTTTCAGTGTGTGGGGTGTGAACTCTGAAGCACTGAGGGGTAGTGCTCTGAGCCCATTGTGTCTTGTGTCAAGAAGAAAATGTCCAGTTAACACGTAAGGTTCGGAACTTTAATGACACTTTTTCAATTCTCCTTTTTAATCTTTTAAATTTTTTTCTTAGTCAGACTTAGCCAGCTGAGTGTGGCTTCCTGTCTCACTGACTAGAGTGCCACAGTTTGAAGAAACACATTCAACCAGCCATGACGGAGGCTGCATCAGCGTGTGAGACAAGTCCAAGGCCTATCGATCGAGCAGGGGTAGGTCTGCTGCTCCCTGATCAGGCTCTCCCACCCGCTCCAGCCCCTCAGGCTGGCCACTTCCTGCTGCACGAGTCTGTGTCCTGTGCTGTTTTTTTTCTTTTCTTTTTTTTTTTTTTTGTCTTTTTTTTCCCCCTAAGCTTGAATCTTCTCAAGCGTGCAAACACAGTTACGGATTGTTCTGGGAGCTAAATGGCTCAGCATCTTGGCACTTGGTTGTTTTTAGCTTTTCAACAATAGCCACTGTTTGCTCCCCTCCATCTCCTCCCTCCGTGATGAGGCGGGCATCTGATGAAAGGCTGGTCACGGCTGCCCCCGTGGTGTCAGTGCGGGGCATGTGATGGTTCACATGGGGTGTGTTTGATCCGATGAAGCCCAGCCTTTGCTTGGTTTTCCTTTGTTCTGTCATCTGGGGAAAGAAGAGAGTGTGTTCAGCTGGTTTTCTTAATTCTTCCCCAGTGCTGTCGGCCACTGAGGTCTTATTTTCTTTCCTAAGAGCCCACTGTCTGGTTCCACATATGTTTACCACAAAAGAAATTATTTTGAAAAGTAAATCACCATAGATAGAGGTAGTGAGAAGGAGCGACCCTTCTCTCCATGGTTAGGAAACGGATCTGTTGTGTTCTTATCGCCACTGCTGTAAGCATTCGAAGGCTACCAAGGGTCGTGGTGATATTCTGTTTTATGAATGCTAAGGACGTCATGTGATAGAGGGTTGATCAGGGTGTTACAGTGGAAGCTATTACGGAATACCTGCCTTGCCAACGAGCGTGGCTATCTGAAGCCTGGCAGGAAAAAGACTGATCACCAAGAACAAAGGGCACCCTTCCTGTCTTTCCACAGACTGAGAAATGCTTGCAGGGGTCTCGGGGGAGTCCCTGCTTGCTGAGATGCCACCGATCAGCACATCGGGAAATTTCTTTCCTAGAGTTTCTGGGTTCCCTTGCTTGCAGAGGTAAATGGCTCCAGCCCCCGTCCCCTTCCCCTGAGCTCGCAGACCTGTTCCTTCAGCTCTGCCAGCTGCCCTGACAGCTGCTTCACCAGACTCATAGTAGACTCCAGCTTCTCCTGCAGGTTCCGGATCTCATTTTGCTCGCTGTCACCTTCGTTGCTGACGAGCGACATGGCTCGCATCCGAGGAAACCAGTCCAAATTCTTCTCCTAGGAGGAAGTAAATGTGCAGGAACCAGACAGTGAGTGTGGGGAGGGAGCCGGAGGCTCTACAAAGACAGTTTCCAAGTATTATTGTTGGAATTTAAATCAATGGCTCAATTAGGTGTGGTCTTGCACATCTGTTATCCCAGCACTATGGAAGCAGGAGGATTATGGATTACTTGGACTTCAAGGCTAGTACGGGCTATATAGTGAATTTCAGGCCAGCCTGGGCTACATGTAGCAGGATTGTCTCAAAGGAAAAAAACAAAACTCAAAACTGAATCTCTCTAAGTACATACTCCAAAAGGTCCCTCTCTGGCTAGAGGCAGAAAGAGGCAGGATTGGATTCAAAGGGTCAAGACTCTAGTCCTCATGGTCTGAGAAAGACCTTGTCAACAATGACTTCCTCCAGGGTTCCAGGTGGTCCTGGATGAAGCATCTGGGAGCTGCTGTGCAGTCTGTGCATCCAATGATTCTGATGGAGGATGGGGTAGGGTCTGATGTTAGCAAGAGTGGACTGTGTGTGTAGGAGAGGCATGACCTGCTTCTGAGCAAAAGGTTAGCAGAAAAGGAGGTTTCAGTTCCAGCCACCCCACGCGGGTCCCTGCTTACATCCTCTGCTGAGGTTCTGTACCAGCTTTGTGGCCTGTGGCTCCACGGGGAAGAGGGGCGGAAGGGCACAGCCTGGGGTTATTCTGTCTGTTCCCTTTGGGAGCACTGTATTACAGTGGAGTGATTTCCCCAGCTGGCAATAGCTGGCACCACTTCTGCTATTTTCTGGGCAGACTGGGTATGTCCTCTTGTGTGTTTCTCCTCCCTTGTGGTAGACAACTCATATGTCTCAAACTCTGCCTGACTGTCAAAACACTAGAGAGCAACAGTGTATAACTTACAAGTATTTTTTTTCAACCTTCGTTTACTGCAGAGTAAACTGTAATGTGCCTCCCATCTCCAGGAGGTTAATCACCCCATGTCAGAGAGCTGGGATCCTAAGCCTTTGCACTCAGACCTCGTGGCTGGCTATGCCCCGCCTACCTGCCTGCTTCTGAGTGCCTTCTTCTGACACCCCTGCAGGGGGCTTCTTGCTTACAGTTCTTTCCCTCCCAAAGGTAAATTGGGGAATTGGCTGAGTAAACCCCTCTCCAGCAGCCTCCCACCACAGGGCCATCAGAACTGCAGGGGGAACGATCTTTGCATTACAATTTCTATTTTGACCTTACTGGCCCTTGGCATGGTGTCTGTGTGTGGCTGTGAGAGAGAGGAGAGTGGGAGAGATTCTTCATGGTTCCTTATCACCAGCAACAGGAAAGAAATTGATAAAGGATTACAGGAAAAACAAAGAGCATTAACTTGCTTTTAAACCAGGTAACTCATTAGCACTTCAAAGGAAGACCAACACCTTCTCTGAAGTCAAACTCAGTCACTCCTACCACAGCTACCCCTCTCCTCTCTGTGTGTGACAAACTACCAGAGTCACCGATTGGGTCCTGGGGATCAAACTCAGATGCTTGGCTTTGACAGCAAGCACTCTGGCCTGGGAAATGGAGTTGAGCTGAAATCTTCTGAAGCCAGCAGTGATACTGTTTGTGTAACTATGTGAATGACGTTACTGTTGCAGACCTCTTTTTAAAATGGTGAAGGCAGAGACCTTAACATCACCCATTTTCTGCCACAGTGAAAATATCAGAATTTACAGATTCTTAGGACAAATCCTGCAGAGTCCCTGACGTCCTGAAAGTGACCAGCTAATCCCTGTGGTGGCTTAGTTGCCTCTGGGCAATGAGCCAGCAAACATCAGAGATGGCTGTGTAAGGGTGACACCCCCAACCAGGCTTTAGAGGAGACTGGAGAGCAGAGAGGACTGCTAAAAGGCTGCCCTCATGAAGAGGCTAAAGGTGTGATAATTTCTTCATGTCAGAGTCCCAGAACTGCCTGGCTCTTCTTGGGTGTGTGGTAAACAGATGGCCAACACCACCGGGGTCTTCCAGAGGAGAAACTGTCTGGGACAGGAGATGGAATGACAAAAGTTTAAAAAATTAAAATAAAGGCTTGCTGTATAACTTCATTCCTCTCTATGTCTGAGTAAGAATGCATAACAAATTAGGGAAATGGGTAGAACTGAGACCATTAAGAGAAATAACCTAGATTCAAAGATGAGTACATGATGTGTTTTCTACCATAGGAAGAATCTAAAGCTAAGTTTAGATTCTTAGATATCGACACACACACACATATGTGCATATACATACATGAAGGCAGAAAGAGGACCACAGAGAAGGTGAAAAGGGAGATTAAGACAGGGTGGGAATTTAAGAGGGTAGTAGGCACCTGTGACTAAGAAAGACAGTTCGCCAGGGACAGAGGTGCGGTGACGTAGGGTCACATGATCCTAAATCTAGGGAAAGTAAAAGCATCACTTCCGGGGTCAGAGGCAGAATGTCCTCAGCAGATTACTCCTCAGCCAAAGAGAACAGAAGATAGCAGGATCAGTCATGTTCAAAGCCACCTGCATTTCAGGAGACAACAGCATCTCTCAGCAGATGCTGCTGGAGCTGCGGGGCCACAGGACTCTTGGGCTCTGCTCGGTCTGCATTGGTCCCTTTGTTTGCTCATTTCCTTTCATAATTCCCTCTCTCGTGATTCCTGTGCCCGTGCTAGGCACCAGGAAACAATGGTAAGTAACACCCAGCCCAGCCTCTCGATCCTCTAATCCCCAGTCAGTCACAGATGACAAAGGCAAGGACAAGCTATGGTGGGAGGCGCCAGGGAGCAAAGAAGGTCTGTCTGTCCCTGCCCTGTGGGCTCCATTCTCTCTCTTTACCCACTTTGGGTTTTCTGACTGCTCTATTTGCCAGGTTTCTCCCTCCACCAGTATGTCAACTGACCATATCTAAAATGAAGGTATTTGGGTAACTGTCCAATGTTTAAAAATTTTAAAAATGCTGAAATCCTTGCCCCTTATCCCTAGGTAAGGTTTTAGACTTTCCTCCTCAATTCCACCCATCCCTGCTGTACCCACTTGGCCTTTTCTCTAGACAGGCAAGAGATTTATACTGCCAACTCTACCCATGACCTCAAGACTCATCGTTCCCTCCAAGGAGGGGCACTATACCTACACGTGTAACTCTACCCACCCCTGCAATAGACATGAACATGATGCCCTGGGCCTGCCTACCCTCATCCATTCTTCAAGGGATTCAAGACTGGCATAGCCAACTCCGCCAGGACCTATTGCCTGATGCAAAGTTCTGACCCCTCATGCCTGAAGTTTAGCTATGAACATCTAACTCTACAGAAAGTCTGCCCTGGGTTTAGAAGCCTCACTGAGCTTGAAGTGAGCCAAGTCTACTTCTGATACCCCAAACACTGGGCCCTTAGCCCCATACAGCAGCTGGTCAGTTATCTGCCAGATTGGAGTAATAGGACCCAGCACTTTAGCCACCCACTCAACACAAAAGGCAAGGTTTCTACAAACACTACCAGATGTCTAGATCCCACTGCAAACATGAATAAACAAACAATATGTCTCTACCAAAAATTAGTCCTCCCAGTTTAATGTCCCCTGAGAAGAGGGACTTAGCTGATACACAAGATAATAGTTCAAGTAGAAATAATGAAAAATGATCAAAGAATTCAAAGAGGAGACAAATGCCAGATTGAAAGATTGCGAAAAACACAGATAAAAATAACAAAAACAATTCAAGACATGAAAAATAGAATTCAATAGAGAGATAGAATCTCTTAAGAAAAGCCAAAATGAAATGAACCTTAAATGTAAAATTCATGAATCCTAACAAAAAAATTTAAAGGAAAGTTTATCAAGAGATTGGATCAGATGGAAGAGAAGATTATTAACTCTGGAAGACAAAATAGAGGAATTAGATCACTTGGGCAAAGAAAATGTAAACCCCCACAAACCCCAAGAATAGAGCACATAGGACCTCAAACCTTCAGAATACATAAGTGTAGAAGGAAAAGAGACCCAGGTCAAAGGAACAGAAAAAATTTTCAACAAAATTACAGAATAAAAATTCCCCAATTTAAGAAGAGATGCCTATCAAGGTCCAAGAAGCATATAAAACACCAAATAGGACCAGAAAAGAAATTCCCTATATCATATAATAGTCAAAACAAAGAAAGAATATTGAAAATGAAAAGAAAAAAACCCAAGTCTCATATAAAAGCAGAACAACCAGAGTAACAGTTCATTTTCCAGTGGAGACTATGAAAACCAGACAGGACTGGAGCCATGCTCTACAAGAGTATACAACAAGAAAGAGTAGACTGGAAGAGACACTCAAACCACAGCTGAAATTAATGACAGAATGAAAGTAAATACTAAGATTCGATGAAACAGCTATTCAAAGAGGCTGATAAACCTTTAGCCAAAGTAACCAAAAGAATTAGAGAGGATCCCGATTAATTAGAGAAGAAATGTGAGGCACTGTAACAGACATTGAAGAACTTCAGAGACTTATCTAAATATATTTTAAAAATCTATATTCCACCAAATTGGAAAATTTAAAAGAAATGGATGAACTTCCAAATGGATGAGCTACCAAAATGAAATAAAGATGAATTAAATGATTTAAGTAGACCTGTAACATGCAATGAGATGTCAGTAATTAAAAATCTCCCAACTAAAAAGCCCAGGCCAGATGGGGTTATTGTAGAAGTCTACTAGATGGTCAAAGACATGAAAATTCTCAATAAATTTGAGAACACATCAGAAAGACTGTCCACCGTGATATAGTCAGTTTCACCCCAGAGATGCAGGGGTGGTTCAAGAAACTTAATCCACCACACAAATAGAAACTACATGGTCATCTCTCTGGCTGTAGAAAAAAGGTCTTTGACAAAAATTCAATATCCATTCACAATAAAAGTCTTGGAGAGAGGAGGGATAAAGGGTACAAGCTCAACATAATAAAGGTAGCGTACAGGAACCCTCAGACAACAGCTTCCTAAACAGAGAAAAACAAGTAGCTCCACTAGAATGAGGGATACAATGTTAATCCCTTTGCCTACTCCCAGTGAAGTAGGCAAGTGTTGAAGTCTTAGCTAGAGTAGAAAGACAAGTGAAGATAAAGTGGATACAAGTAACAAAGGAAGAAGTCAAAGTATCCTTACTTGTAGATGATACAATTTTATTATGTAAAACTTTCCCAAGACTCCACCAGATGACTACTACACCTGATAAGTAATTCAGCAGATTAACAAATCAGTAAAAGAAAAAAAAATCGGCCTTCATATATACAAACAACAAACATACTTGGAGAGAAATAGAGGAATGCCATTCACAATAGCCTCAAGAAAAATAAAATATCTAGAATAAGTCTAACAAAGACATGAAAGATTTGTACAACAAAAACCTTTTAAGAGAAGGAAAAAGTAAACTGAACAAGAATCCAGGAAGTGGCAAAACCTCCTGTGTGTATACATTGGTGAGATGAATATTGTGAACATGACTGCCCTTACCAAAGCACAGATGTAACACATTCTCCATCAAAATTCCAATGAAAGCAAAAGGCGATACAGGCACAAAGGCAGACTCATCAACCAAAGCAATAGAATCAAGGACTCACATAGAAACCCATACTCCTACATTCACCCAACTTTTGACAAGCCAACAAATACCTGTTGGAGAGAAGGCAGCATCTTGAACAAGTGTTGCTTGTCAAACTGGATGACCACAGAAGCGGAATCAAATGTGACCCATATTTTTCTTTCATCTTGTATAAAACTCTACTCCAAAGCAATTAAGGGTGTCAACATAAGACCAGATACTCTAAATCTGACAGAGGCCAGGAGGGGCCAGGCTTGAACTCGTTGGTATAACAACAGACTTTTTGAGTAGCATCTTGATAGTAAAAGGCTTTAATATCAGTAATTAATAAATGGGACTTCACAAAACAAAAGACTCTGAACAGCAAAGGGTACCATCACCCAATTGAAGAGACAGTATGCAGGCTGGAAATTGTTTTTTTTTACCAGTTATTATCTTTGAAGGAGTGTTAATATCTAGAATAAATAAGTAATTCAAAATAATTAAACATCAAGAAGACCTAAACAGCACAAAACTAAACAGAGTTTTGGGGAAAAAAGTACAAACAGCTGAGAGACATTTAAAAATGTTCTACATAGCTAGCTATCGAGGCAATGCAAACTAAAACTACTTAGAGGTTTCATCTAAGCCCAGTCAGAATGGCTAAGGTCAAGAAACAAATGGAGACAAGTGGTGGCGTGGACACTGGGCATGGGGACACTCACTCTCTGCTGGAGGAGTGTGAACTGGGGGGACTGTGAACTGAAGGAGTGTGAACTGGTACAGCCACTAAGGAAATGAGTGTGGAGGTTTCTCAAAAAGCTGGTAACAGACCTACCATATGCGCCACACATACTGGTCTTGGGCAAAGGTCTCCATATCTTACTTGAGATATCCTTAAAACTCTCAAAGAACTAATACATTTTTAGGAGAAAAATAGAATCAAATTTAAAAAGGCTTTTAAAAATCAATGCAGAAAGTGTTCTCTCCAGGAAAACAACTTTAAACATAAGTATTGCACAGGCTTTTAGGTTCTTGTTGTGTTCCATTTACTGTTGAAGGCAGTCTCTCTCTCTCTCTCTCTCTCTCTCTCTCTCTCTCCACTTTTCAGTAAGGAGGTTTCCTTTTCTCTGTGGGGGAGGGGAAGGTGAAACAGCTACCTTACCCTAAGCCAGCAGGGCAGGCCCGATGCATCCAGCAGGGTTCACCTGAACAATGAACAATGTCCTCACCCTGCTGGCCTGTGCTTCCCTCCCGGCTAACACAGTGGTCTGATTTCACTATACATGGTGGCAGATCTCGTGGTCATGCACATGGCTGTCAGATTCCCAGGCTGATGCTGGTTAGTCAATATGATATCATTTCCTCATTTCACCAGAACTGAATACATATGACCACAGGGTAGCCTAAAGCCAGGGAGAAAGATTAGTCGCCAGACTTCTGGGCTGCAGGGTTGATCCTTCCTAACAGCTCACTGAGGTGCAGATCTTCTAGAGGTTTCTAAAATGTAAGACTCATAGAGGAACTTGTCGTCCCTTATGTGTTCACTTGGGACCCATAATCCTCTTGCTGGGGCTATTTATTTTTTATTTTTTTATAATAGTGTGTTTGTCTAGGAGACTGCAGGAACAACAGACAGAAGTCAAGAAAATCTTTCAGAGTCCTTTTAGTAATAGGTCAGTGTAACCCACTACTGTCTATAGCTGCTCAGTTATAGATTGTTAGCGTCACTTAGAGACCCTGTGTAGTGTACACATTTGGTGATTTCAAGTGATGCTTCGTTCCTGGAGCAGAGAGAGTGCTGTGCACTGGAGGGGCACCAGTCGGAGAGGTGGGACACCTGGGCTTTGACTTCATCATAACTGAAAGCATCTATTGTATGGGGCAGAGGGGTGCTTCAAGTCTCAGCTTGCTTCTCTGTGAATCAAGAGTGTCTCCCTAGGTGTGTCCATACCTTTCCCTGCCCGGCGTTTCATGAGCTGTGAATGTGAGGTAAAGCTTTAAAATTAAAGTTGCTGCAAACAGACTTGAGCCTGTCAAAGGAGCAAACGCACAGAGTTGAGGCTGGAAGGAGCCTTGAATCACAGAGCCCAAGCCAGCATTCACGAGAGCATGTTTTGCTGTGTCAGAATGAGATTAAGAAATAATGAGACTGGTTTGGGCCAACAAAACATTGAGGATTTGTCTTTTTAAGAAAAGCTATTAACATTTATGAAACATCACCGGTAGGTATGTAAGCTGGAGGGAGATGAAGTTCTGACCTTCTGTAACATGGCAACAGATCTCACCTTGCCTTCTGAGTGCCTGGCATTTAGTTCTGTTGTGGCAAACATCTACAACTGCACAGAAAAGTGGTTGCTATGATCTGACTCCATGGCCTGCAATATGAAGCAAGCTTACTTGCTCAAAGCCACGGAACAGTGAGTGGGAGTCCCTCTGCCTTTCCCAACTGCTCTCTGTGTCCGAAGGACACAATGGTACTTGGCTGCTATACAAGGTGAGGTTCAAGGATTTCAGGTTTAAGGCCTGGCCAGGATACATAGTGAGCTCAACCCAGAAACTTGGTGAGACTAAACGTGGTTCAGCTTCTACTGTTTACCAATATGCATAAGGCCCTAGATTCAGTCTTTGGCTCCAGAAAGCCCAGCTTCTAAACTCACTAGGAAAACGAAACAATACAGGGATGATTACAACTGGAAAATCTTGGGTTGCTTTTTCAGGATATGCTAAAGGTTTACTTACTAAAGATCAGGAACACATGTTCTGTCAGTATTGAGTCACAGATCAATAATGTGAGCATAACTAATAATGTGCCTAGTCACGGAGACATCAGGCTTTGGAGGGCAGGAATCGTAGCCTTTCTCCATAGCGCAGTTTCCATAGCTCAATTTCATGCACGTGCAACAGGGAAGCTACCACTCATTCATTAGTTGACAGACTTTGCAGTTCTGATTTTGGTGCAGTTTGGTGAATAAGTTTTCCATGTTTAAACTAAGACCACTCGGGTCTCATATACTTGACACACTTCCATGTTAGTTTTTGTAGTTTTTTTTTTTTTTTTAGAATTTCACCGATTAATTGATTTTATGATTAGTTGATTACCTACCCTTTAGGATACTTTGAAAGTCAAAACAAAGCCAAAGCTTTTTCTACATTCCAAACTTGCTTCTGACATAGAATGGAGCTAGTCAGACGCAATCCTAGGATGCTTTGATTTTATTGGCTGTCGGGCACAGGCACTCAGTTTTGGTAGGAACACGGAGCCTGCCTGAGAGGTTTAACATATTGACCATCTCTTTATCAGCTTCTGATTGAAGTCTAGTCTATTGCCTCTTCAGTAAGTCTGCCTCATCTTCAGGGTTGACCGTGTGTACATACACCTTACAGTTGCCCCAGGAGCATGGCCATTTTCTAAACACCTCTTCATCATTTTCCTTTAGTTTATCTATGTTTCCCTCCCACCCCAGCCCAGCTCCTGCTCCAGGCCTACCCTCTGAAGCAAGGTACTGTCATTCAATAAAAAATTTGATGGGCCTTTTTTTTTTCTAGTTCCTATGATGATAGCCACAAATCTTTACAATTTCCTGGGTGACGGAGGTGAGTTTGCTCTTGGGATCCCCAGGATTACACCTGGGTTTGTCCTAATGAGCTGACTCAAGGGGGTTTCCTAGGAAGACAAAGCACACATGATCCCAGAGGCAGGATTTTGAGACAACCCAACCTCTGGGCTAATGACTGAGTTCAATCCCATGGCCAAAGATCTAAACAAGTCTAAACACAAACACTCTGGTAAAACTGCGTGCTGGGTGATGAGGGGCAAGATGCAGAGAGGGTTGGATGCTCTGTGCTTCCTCAGACTGCACCCATGTGCACTTCTACATGCCTGCCCTTCTTATTTGGATCCTTTATGACACAAAGGTACAGTCATAGTTAGAACGGTGGGTTTTAAGTTCTTTGTGAAGTTATAGCAAATTACTAAACTTAACCAAATGGAGGGAGCCCCAAAATTTAGTCAGCCATTTAGAATATAGGTAGCTAGCCTGGGGACCCTTAAAGAACAGCTCGAGTTGGATGTCACACTGGGGGGTCCTCCCCTGTAACTTTCAGGGTCTGTATCACCTAGAGGTGGCTAAACCCAAAGCAAACCATGATTCACAAGTTGGGGTAGAAACTGGCCAGCCAGCATTGAAGTAGTCACCAGTTTACCAGCTCTGACTGTGTCAGCTGAGGCATTGGCATGAGGGAAAGAACATTTTGGGAGAGATGATAAAGAAATGGAGGGCAGGTGGTTCCAGCTGCTGAGTTAGCTGGGTACTTCCTTGGTTTGTGGTTGCCGGTCTGAGACCCGCAGATAGGAGCTAATAAATGGCAGTGCTGCAGAAGGACACAGAGGATTCAGATCAGTAGCTATAGTGGCTACTGCAGCTCAGATGTGATCCCACAAGGCAGGGATGTTTCCCTTGTGCAGTGCTCCCTGGAGAGGTGCTTTCTTATTGTATTTGTTTTCTTCTTGAATCCTGAACAGGGACGAGATGCTGTTGGGTTGTGGGCTCACTGAGGTCTCTTGCACCCTCACCTACTCTGCCTGACATGTTAAGACCAACTGGAATCCATCCACTGTCAGCCTGCCAGAGCTTTGAAGAATAAACCAATTATCCATGTGTGTTCTGCCCATGTCCTTGTCAGGACTGAATTTTCTGTATTATACACACTGATGATGCTAGTACTCTTCTAAAACTAGAGCACCAGCAGTGTGCATGCACGGGGATGCATGGACGGACACACACACGCGCGCACACACACACACACACACACACACACACACACACACACACACATACACGAAGGCAGACAGACAGTGTGCATATTTATCTCTCTCATTCTTTCTGAAGAGAGACAGGGAAGGCCTGCTCAGTCCTTGTCTTTCTTACATTCCATCCACTATGAGCAGTGACCAAGGTAAAAGCCACATCCCCTACATGGGGGGCTCTCTGGCTGCGGAGCTAAGAGAGCTGGCGGTGGCTGGGGAGGCAGCCTGTGACTCCCACTTTCACCCCTCAAGAAGCGGTTGATCCTCCTGACAGTAAGTAAATAACACCCAGCTTGCAGGCTTCCTACGGATTCAAGAACATGCTGGGATGAGATAGCGTGGGGGAGGGGAGGGAGCTGGGGAAGAAAGCTTGTGTTCACACTCTTGCTTCTTCTGGTGGGTGGGAGGAGGAGTGGGCAGAGTTGGGGCAGGCAGTCTAGGTGTGTCATGTGGCACCATGTGGTTACAGCCAAGCGCCCAGAGAGTGGGAGGTATGCTCTGTCACCGCCTCATGGGACGATGACGTTCCCCAGGCTAACACATTTTTAGAGACATGAACAAGGAGTCACCCTGACAATGCCCTTTGCGATTTCCCTGTGCCACTTGCAACTTGGGATTTTCAGAGGGTTCCCCATCTACCTGGCTCCACCCTCTGCTAGGTAATTCGGAATGAGACCAGTCATTTCTTCTGTGTCCCCTATATAGATTTAAAAAAAAAAAAAAACAGTTTTGAAAACAAATTCCTTGTTGCCACAATTTCATAATCTGCTCTCGAGAAGGCCACCGCGGGTGCAAGGATTCTATTTATGTCCTCATTCTTCATAAGGGTTTTCTGAGTAAACTGTGAAGGAAAGAGGGCTCTCTGAACAGTCAGCAGACCTGACCTACTCACATATAGGGATCACTGCTTTATAAGGAGAGCTGAGGCTTTCCCTGGGGCACACATACTGGGGATCCCCGCCCCCTGTGCTTCATCCTTCATTGTTCCTGGTACCCAGAGAGGTCACCAAGTTAGATGAGTCTGAGCTCTGAGACGATTCTAGTCACACAGGGAAGAGTGCTGAAAGCTTGGAGTCACGGGTGGCTCCGCCGCTAGTCACTACGTAGCACTGGGAAAACTGGATTCTAGATGGCCCAGTGTGTGGCCTCTCTGCGAAGATTGTGAATGCATAGCTACTTCTGAGCTCACGGGGCTCTTTAGTGGCCTCACAAATGGGACTTATTAGAATTTAAAATTTATCATCAGAATGGAAAATGGATTGTGTCAAGAGTGTTAGCAGCCAAGACTTCCCAGGCCCCGGGGAACTCACTTCTCTCTTCTGTTTCCCAGCCAGGGCACCTTACTGGGCAGGCTCGGGCACTTCTCTGGCTTCATTTGACCGGGATTGACTCCGTCTCTGTGTGATCACCATCAGTATTTTATAAGAGACATTGTAATTAGCACTTCAAAGGTTAATATTTTGCAGGCCTGGAGAGATGGCTCAGCGGTTAAGAGCACTTGCTGATCTTCCGGGGGATCCTGGCTCTCAGTTCCTGGGTGCTCATTCGGTGGCTGATACACATATGTAACTCCAGTTCCAGGGGATCTGACACCCTCCCCTGGCCTCATGGGCACCGGGCACACATGCAGACATATATGCAGATAAGAATCCATATACATAGAATGAATTTTAAAAATTTTTCAATTTTTCTTTCTTCTTTCCTTCCTTTTTAATAATTAGCATGCTTGTTTATCCTACACAGTGCCACGAGCAATGTCAAGTTTGGCTGTTTTAGACATCCAGTAGATAGGTTAAGGCCCTTTGGCTGCTACAGACACCTGAACATCCGTCTCCATCCCTCCTACATCTCTGCTCTCTCTCACGCCTCCTCTTCCTTTTATCTCTTCCTCTCCTAACTCCTCCCACCTTAGCTCCTCCTACAAGGCCAAGGCAGGTTCAATGACTTCCAGTCATCTCAGAGCTAGTACATGGTATAACCAAGATGCACACACAGCCTCCTGGCCTCGTCTCCTTGCTAGCAGGAACCTGTGCTGAATGACGAGGTCACAGCAACACACCCTCATCTGCTCCACTAAACATGCAGGTCACACGGCCAGTCAGTTAGCTCCCGGGCTCCCAACCTCTGCTCATTAAGCAACTTTCTGGATGCATCCTGACTCCTCAGAGAAGAAAACGTACAATGGCTGGCTGGGTATTAGCTGGAAATGTTCATTTGCCTCGCTGGATCAGGGACACGCTGGCATGTCTACACGCTGCTTCCCAAGTCTGGCTAGGGCGTGCCTGTCCGTTTCATTCTGTGTGCCTGATAGCATCTAGCACCGGAGCTGGCAAGGGCTGGCACGAGATCTGCACTTTGTCACCTGAGAGAGCCTGTGGCGCGTGGTGTTGTTCCAGAGAGACCATCTGTCGCTTTGCCGGGCCGCCTCCCTGGGTGGTACCTGGGTATCACTGTGTTCTATTTTTAGCAAAGCAGTGTTCTGATTACAGTTATCTGGTGTCGTTTGGGAGTGACAGCGAGGAGCATGGATTGTGAGCTGAGGCACACAGAGATCGACCTGACTTAGTGTGAACACGAGTACATGCCACAGCTTTATGTCTGACAAGGTTCACACCGGTTCTTTTAAGCCAGCCGAACCATCTTCATGCCAGTGAGGGGAACCTAGAACACCACCACAAAATCCTGGTGAGAGCCAAAGCATGGGTAACCAGGAATATTTTTACTTCTGTAGAATACTGAATATCCCTAATGCAGAGACTTTAAGAACTGGCTCCTGAAGCTTTAATAAGATGAATCTTTCATTTTTTGAAACTCAAATTTTTTTAACATATTTTTTCCTTTTTTCTCTTTATGTGTATGGTATGCACTGGTTGGTATGCACTGGTGTGGTATGTGTATGTGTAAGCTCACGTGTGTGTGTGTGTGTGTGTGTGTGTGTGTGTTTGTGTGTACTGGCGCACATGAGCAGGTGCACCCAAGGTTGAATGTTAAATCTATCTCTATTGCTCTTCCACCTTATTTTTTGAGGCAAGGCCTCTCAAAGAAACCCAGAGCTCACTGATGTGAGCCCTTCTTCCTAGACAGCATGGTCTAGGGATCCATGTCTCCATCATTTAGAGGCTGAAATAGCATGTGGACCACTTGGGTCAGGATATCCACATAGCATTTACAAGCATTCTGGGAATCTGAATTCAGATCTTTTTGTTTGTGTGATCAGTGTTTTAACTATAGAGCCATCTCCCCATCTCTTATACTTTTTTCCAATGGCATGCTGCACCCTCAAACTCATGACAAGAGGAGATGCTTATTAAGTTAACATCTCAAACTCACATGTCAAACTGCTTAGGCTTGTTTACCACCATATGTAAATTTATAATGTTTTATGTCTTAAAATAAAATTTTGTTTCTGTGTCTGATTAGTTTCTATTACTGTGCCAAAACACCATGACCAAGGCAACTTATAAAAGAAGGCATTTAATTGGGCTATGGATTCAGAGGTTTAGAGCCCATGATGCCTTAGTGCAGACACAGTGGTGGGAACAGCTAGGAGCTCACATCTTGATGGAAAGCAGGAGGGAGAGACCACACTGGGAATAGATCCAGTCTTTCTGAAATATCAAAGCCCACCCTAGTGATGCACCTCCTCCAATAAGGCCACACCTCCTAGTCCTTCCCAAACAGTTCCACCAATCGGGGAACAAGTATTTAAACATATGAACCTCTGGGGACCATTCTCATTAAAACCATCCCACATGTGCTTGTTCTAGAAATTATGATGTAATAAAAAATTGCCTTGTGATTGTGTATGCTTGTGTGTGGGGGTGCACAAGTGTTTGTGTGAATGCACAAGTGTGGTTGGGAGTTCATGCAGTTGTGTGCATACAAGAGGTCAACTTTAGCTATCATTCCTCAGGTGCCATCTGCCTTGGGTTTGGATTTTGTTTTGAGACATTGTCTCTCCTTGGCCTAGAGCTCACTGGGTAATCAGGGCTGGCTGGCCAGCAGGCTACAGGGACTGGCTGTTTCTGCTCTCCAGTGCTGGGATTACACATGTGCACCACCACGCCTAGCTTTTAAGGTGCAGGTTCTGGGAATCACACTCAGGTCTTCTCTTTTGCAAAATGAACCTTTTATTGGCCAAGCTGTCACCCTGGCTCCCCCATGATTTGCTGTGGAGACTAAACTGGATAAATCTGTCTACTATTTAAAGGCATAGACGCTATCAGCAACGGCAGCTCTGATGTTACACAGGTTCACAAAGGATGCTGCTACCAGCTCTTCTACCTGATGAGACAACGTAAGATGGCATGGCTGTGGCCAGCAAGCCAGGGGCACAGCAGTGAGCAGACCCTGAGCAGGAAGCAGTGACACCTACCTTAGTGACCTAGCCAAGGGTGTAAGCCTGGAAACCATGTCTGGTGTGAATTTTTTTTTATGGTAATCTTGCTCATTGTCATATTTATCATGAGAACTATAAGTGATTTTTAAACCAGATCATTAAAACTGTGTATAGGTGTCAGGAGCCATCTAGGATAAGCTAAGATTAGCAGGTGACCTTCCTGGAGATAGCCCACTGTTTTTCCATGGTCTGTGTTGGGTGAACTCAATGGCCAGGCCCAGAGAGACCTCACCTCAGGACTGCTTCTTGCAGCTTATATGCCTTTCCTGTCATTATTAAATCAATATAATAATGCCTGGGCATTAGCACACCCAATTGATCAGATTTCCTGGAGATCAACATAAAGATGAGCTTTCATGAATTAATGCTGTTTAGATGAATTAATGATTCTATAGAATTCCTGATTTGAGTCAAATAATTTTAGGAAGAAAGTTTTAAAAGATGGTCTTAGTTGTTTTCTAGAAAGATGTAATGAACTTAAAATCAAGAATAGAAGGTGCCCACTCCTCATAGAATAGTAAGTAAAGGCTGCATAATAAGAAATATAATGATCTTTTATAATTACACTAAAAAAAGAAATAGACTTGGGACAAATTTATGTTCAAGGGAAAACATTTAGGTCCAAGGATATTGCTACAGGTGTGCACTCTGATAAGACAAGGTCATGCAAAAGCTGTTCCTTTGAACTTATAATGAGCACATTAGAATGAAACACTGCTTTGAACTTACTATCAACATCCTTCTGTAACTCCCATTTTGTGTAACATTTTATCTCTGAGGTAATTTTCTAAAGAACTTATTGTCTAAAAAGGTATAAAAAGGTCAGAAGGAGGAAATAAAGTTGCTGGTTGAATGGTTTGGCTTGAGGAGTTCTGCCCCATCCATCCAACCATCCATCCATCCAAGTGTATATGTCTGTTTATCTATATGTACATGTGTAGGTGTATGTGTGTATATAAGCATGCATGAATATTTATGAGACAGGTGGTTGGGCTCAACAAAAATGTGAATGTGTTAATGTGTAAATGAGAATATGAATAAAAATGTAAGTATATATATATGTGTGTGTGTGTATGAATGTATATGTGTCTGTGCATATTTACACATATAAAGCATTGTAATTCTTTTCCTTTCCTTCCTCTCTGGTTCACAAAGAGTTAACTAGCCTAGCCACAAAGGCTTCTGGCTGCCTGGACAGATAAGGGAGTGATAGAAATAACTTTTTTTCTTTTTTTACTAAATTCCCCCACTGCTAGGCGATGGGTGGTAGTTGCCCAAGCCAGTGGTTTTTAACCACAGAATAAGCAGGAAAGTTTTTAGGATTGTTTAGAAGGTATCAGCAAGCATTCAGTATAGTTAGTTAGAAGGCCAGAGACCATCAGTCTTTAAAGCTATGTCCGACGTTGTGTCCTGCTTCAAACCATTCCAAGCTGAGCTGGTTCCTGACATATAGGACATCTTTTTAAAAGTCACCAGAAGAGAATCCACTTTAATACCAGATAAACATACTCTTGTTGTTGACTGCATGTTGGCAGTGGTAATACAGCAATATTCTCATTTTCCTATACCTTGTAAAGCAGTGTGGCCCACTCCCTGCTCCCTTTGAAGACTTAAAAAACCACTGCCCATGTGATAACAGAAAATACAGTTTCTGCTAGATTAATACCTCTTTACATCAACAGAATGGAGACATTAAAAAATGGACTGAATTAGAAATAAGTGATGAAGTTCATGCTCACGTGACTGTCTTTAATGAAGCTCTGCTGCTGTTCCCTTCATTAGCTTTAGTTTGATATATTCATATGTGCGGTTAACTATTTTGCTGAGCATGGCTTGCAGAACACTGTCCCTTCAGCTTGTGCTTAAGAGTTTTTGATGGCAGGGTATCTTCAGTAAGATTACCCAACCACGGCCCTCTGTATGCCTTAACTTCAGAATAAAGTATCTCTCTTCTTACTGCTGGGTTAACATGAAAACAGGTCATCATATTCCTCTCCACCACCGCTGTTCTAGGATTTAGGATTAGAAGACTAAAGAGAAATCTTGCTGTTTGCGGTTCCAGGCGCCAAACTCCATCCCTTGCTCATGTTAGGCAGACACGCCACAATGATCTATATCCCTAGCCCAAGAAAGTCAGTACTGGGGAGACTGCTGTCCCACCCGCCCATACTGCAGAACTTCACGTGTGTCTGTCACAGGATGAACGACCCATGTGGCCTGCAGGGGGATGCTCTCTTTTGAGAAGTTACAATAACATTAACCTTCTGTTCTGTTGATGTTATTGTTCTAGAACTGTTCTAGAACTAGTGCTGTTCTAGAAAAGGTGCCCAGGGTAATGCTCCAACAACACAAGGACGACAAACCCTCTTTGTCCTTTCAACTAATCCCAGGAGGAGACATTTCTACTTCTGTAAGCCAGCGACGACTTTTCTCCCGTGAACAGATGAAAACATCGGATGGGTACTCGGCCCTACCCAAAGTCACCTGGTGCCATTTGCAAAGAGCTTCCTGTCAAAGCCATGCCACCCTGAACTCTTATGTATCTCTTCTGAATTTGGATTGACCAAAATGAAAAAAAACAAACAAACAAAAACAAAAAACACAAACAAAAAAAGATCCCCCCCCCAAATAAACAAAACTGAAAACCAACCAACCACCACCAACAACAACATGTAAACTTTGAGCTTTGAGGATAATTCTAAACCTTAACTTCCCCCAATTCTCAACCTATAAAGCAATTCTTAGTGACGCTTGGTCCACTGAATCCTACAGCACAACGGCAGTGGGTTGTGTTCTAGAGGTGGGTTTGCCTGACTTACATCCTTGGATGTAGACTATTGTCTCAAGGTAACTGTGTGAAACTCAAAGACTTGTTGAAAACAGGATTTCACAATGTGAAAATGCACCAGGCTTACTTAGGCCAAACAAAGCAGCTCTTACTTCATGCACATTTTACCCATCTTCCCCACAATCTCCTTCAAGAGGTACTGTGTGAAACCTTCGTGATATTTTGTGATTTTTTTTTTCCAGCCTGGTTGATTTCTTTCTCCTCAGTTCACCTGTGTTCTCCAAACTGTGTTTTCTTTATTAAAGATGGTTTGGTTTCGGTTTTTATTACGTCTCACCCACCACGGCACTGAGAGTGAGACACACAGATGAAGATCGGAAAGGGTTCGGTTTCATGAGTCAGCTTTGCTTGGGACATGAAATCGGAGAAAAGGAAAGCTCATGAAATGTAGATAGGAAAATAAAAGGAACAAAGAAGTTATATGAAGAGATGAAAAATAGGCAACAGAGACAAACTAAGATGCAACCTTGGGAAAAAAACAAGAAGTGTCAGGTTTATTCCAGGAGAGGTTGCTATAGGCAGGTTTTTTGTTTGGGTCTGGTCTGCTCCTCAAAGGCTCCAGTGTTGGGGGCTTAGTGTTTAGTGGGGCCTTGCTGACGAAAGCATGTCAGGGGAGCACATCCATGAAGGGATTCAGGGACCATGCCCTTTCTCCTTTCCCTCCCAGGTGCTGTGGAGTGCACATCTTTGCTATATCGCTATAATGCCTTCATGAAATCCACCCTCAATTCAGGCACAATGTGATAGGGATCAAGCTACCAAAGGCCCGTAGTTCTCAAACATAAGCCCAAGCAAATCGTTTGCAGACTGGATTTCTTGCTTCCACACTGGGTCCTTGACTGAGAATGGAGATTCTCCCAGACCCTGCCGCATAGGTTCGAGGAGCTGAGATATGTCCCCGCTCTCCTACCCTGCTGGAATTAGGATGTTCTCTCAGAAGGCTTTGCTCTAAATATTTTAGAGAAACTCGGGGTCTGTCCCTATTCGGTTTGTCCTTCTGGGGCTGAGACAGAGATGTAACCGTGAGTGCGACAGGCCAGTGTGACTAGACAGCCAGACTCCAAGTGTAGCATTGTGTCCACATGACACACCTGCCCCACCCACAGGGAAGAAATGGTCAGGCTTCAACCACTTCAAAGGCCCCCCCCACCCCCCCACTGCAACTGCCAGACTCCAAGCCTGAAGAAACAGGCTTCGGCCACTCCACAGCCCTTGCTACAACTGTCTTTTTGCTCACCATATACAATAAATGCCGACTCTTAAAAGTAGATGTGAAGATACGCATTAAATATTACAGTTACCAGAATTTTAGAAGTAAGGCAGCAGAGTCCCTGGAAATCACCTACATTCCCATCATCCAAGTCCTTGGAATTCATCCTTTCCCACAGTCACAGGGCTACTGAGTGTCAAGCAGGACTCATGACCTTTAGAGCACAGCTTGGCATAGCCAAGGCAGCTGAAGGAAAACCCAGGGGATTATCCCTTTGCAGAGCTGCAGGCCTCTTTGCAATTCATGGTATTGTGGTAACAAGTGTCCTAGACCTTGACAGCTCAGGTGGACCAGAGTTCCTAGCAATATAGTTTTTTTATGGAGTCTCTGACTTTCAGGTTAACAGAGGCTCAAAGACAGGGATTCAGTACTTAATAGGCACAGGAAGGCTGAGCATTGACTGCTTACTTATTGGAAAGTATGTCCTTATAGCAGAGTGGCCTTGAGCATTACATGGCTTAAGAATACTTCACATATGCAATGTAGTATTTAAATCTGGCCATGTTATTTGAATTACACCAAATTTTTCAGGAGGCGTGGAACAGTGAAGGACTTGTGCAACAGCCGTTGAGCCACTCACCTCAGTAGACATGAGGATGCATGTAAATCCACACAGGATCTCAGGAAAGAGCACACTTGTCATTTAGAGGTGAGGAGACAGACCTAGAGAGCTGAGGTCACTTAACTACAGCGCTATTATTTCAAAACACCGACGTCTCTAAATCTCAGAGAATCGGAGCCCACCAACATGATATCAAAATGGCTGATCTCCAAAACACAAATGCTGGGTCACTTTTGTAACATTTAGCATTAACTTTTCCAAGATTTTAAAAGAGGGTAATAGTTAGCACAAAAAACCCTATGGAAATGAGCTTGCCTGATAACCCTGCCTAACTCAAGGACTGTCTAACAAGTGACTGACTGCCTGGAATGTAGCTCCGGCTGGTCTGGCCTATTAGAGCCGTCAGCTAGAGTCCTGCAGATTTACTGTACATTCTTATCCCCACAACTCACATTGTGACGGTATCTGTTACTCTCTGGAAGAAAGCCAGCATTTCTCAGTAAAATGTATCGGTCCTAACAATGTGGATATTATTATTCCAGAAAGCCAACCGAGAATTCAACAAGATCTTACAGTAATGACCAGGACTGGAAATGAGACTTTTCTTTGGCACAGCGGGGAGAGAGCTTTTTGCTGGGGCCATGAGAATGTGTGATGTGAACGCCTGCTCTGTAAGCCGAAGATAAATGACCGGGGGGTCTATACTCTCAACAAATCTGGGTCATTTACTCCAAACACCTGGGGTTGCAGCTTAATTTCAGAGAAAACCTTATTATCTTGGGTCACAAGGTGTCTGACTGGTCAGACCATGTCTAGGTTCCCTGGCTGGTGAAAGTTATACTCTTTAGAGAAAGTTTTCTCCTCTCTGGTTCTATGTGTGTTGAGCTAGTTCTGGGTGGCAGACACATAGACACAACATAATCAGATTCAAGACACTGTCATCACAGTGCCTTCTGGAGGGCTAGCATCCCCTCCCCCACCCACTCTCCACACAGTCTCCCTGGTAGCCTTGTAAAACCTGTGATTTCAACCACCAAGGACACGTGAGTGACATCACTATCATCATTGGTTCATGAATACTTTAAGGGGTTTTATTATTCATTTTTATTTTATTTGTATCATTCAGTGCTTGCATGTATATATGTATATATGTATGTATGTATGTATGCATGTATGTATGCATGCATGCATGTTAATTTAATGGAGCCCATGGAGACTAGAAGAGGGCATTGGATCCAATGAAATTAGAGTTATGACAGCTGTGAGCCACCGTGGGGGTTCTGGGAATAGAACTTGTGTCCTCTCCAAGAGCACTAAGTGCTCTTCACTTCTGAGCCATCTCTTTTAGCTAAGAAATAGTTCATTTCTGAGTTCCCGTTTAGACCTTATCTCACGTCCTCAGTTTCTCCCTGGGCCCTGTGCCCTCGGATGGGAAGCCAGCCTGAGCTGACTGCATCTCCTTACCACCGCCCCTGCAACTCTGTTCTCTCTTCTATAGTTCACCACCCACAATTGCAAGAAACCACCCAGACTAGAAAACAAGGGTCGCGGGGCTCCACTTCCTCATCTGTGGCGTCCCTTCAGCACGTGCTCTTCCCCTTCCTTGCAGCTGGAAGATGACTTTCTAGACTTTTGTTTTCAAGAGGCCTTGTTATTTAAGTTACATATATGCTTTCTTTTTAATTAATTCTCCCCGCCTCCCCCCCCCCCCCCGGCAGTGTGTGTGTAGGTCAGAGGCCAAAATTCAAGAGTCAGCTCTGTTCTTCCACAACGCAGGCCCTGGGAATTGAACTCGAGTCTTCAGGTTTGGCAGTAAAGACCATTACTCACTGAACAAATGCCTTTACCCATCTTGTTGCCCCAGAGTCCGCTTTCTCAGATGGCCAGCTCCGCCCTGCCTCTTTGGTGCACTCTCTCTGAAGGGCTTTTCTTAACATTCTGGGTAGAATAAAAACTCCAAGCTCTCTAATCCTTTGTACTCTGGCTTCTGGGTTCAGGTTAGCCACTTGACCTCTTTATCTTCTGTTTTCCTTAAAGACCTGTGTCTCCTCCCCCAGTTCCAGCCCCACCTATCAGAGTCTCCTCAAGCTCCCAGGTCTGACCTGAAGATAGCCTCCCTTGTAGGTCCTGAGTTTTGCAGCCAGGCCCCTCTGGTCTGCAACACTGCCCTGTGTAGGTTGTCACTGCTTTTTTTTTTTTTTTTTACTTCCTGTCTCTCACACTTCCTTTGAATTCAGTCTCAAGGGAAACGGAATCACTGGGGTTTGTCCTGCCACCCTAGGTCCAGCCTAGTGCCTGGAACACACAAGGGCTCTCTTAGATTTGCTGAGAGGAACCACCTTTCAGATACTGAAAACGGCAAGCTTGCATTTTCAAGACATTTTGATGGTACCTCTAGGACTGTTGAGCTACTTGCTAGGAATCTTTATTTCTGCTAACAGGAGAATGAGAAGACACCCTCCTTCCCCAGGATGTCTTAGCTTCTGACTTCAATCTCCGATTTCTTTAATATTCGATTTGTGTGTTTTGGCCTGAGTTAAGCCTTGGACATTGGCCTTGGAAGGACGGTGGGCGGACACTGCTTCACATCCTATTCACGGATGACCTTGAATGAGCCTCAGTCTTCCTGTGCCATTAAATGGCCTAACAAGGAATGTGTGACCGTGAGAGCTTACACACACTGCTGTGGATGGGTTCCTTCCTTCCTTCCTTCCTTCCTTCCTTCCTTCCTTCCTTCCTTCCTTCCTTCCTTCCTTCCTTCTTCCCTTCTTTCCTCCCTCATTCTAAAATGCATATCCTGCCTGGACAACATTTCTCTCTGGCCCTTCTGTCAAAATTCTCATTTTTAAGGTTCAGTTTCACTCACAGTCTTGTCTGTGCACCGTCCCTTGTGCAGCATCTGCCGCTCTGTCCTATCTGCTCTGTTTGTTCTGTTCAGTAAATCTATGCAAGTGCCTACTATGTACCAGGCACCAATTCTGGACTATGGATATACCAGAGAACACAGATGTGTAAATGTACTAGTGAGGTTTGTGTTGCAACATGAATAAAGAAGCCAGCAGGTAAAATGATACAAGGCTTAACACAAATACCCATGTTAGAGGCTTATACCTAGAATCCTGACATGCTAGAGGCTGGGGCAGGAGGATGGCAAGGTTGGGACTAGCCTGGACTATAGAGTAAGCCCTTGTCTCAAAAGCCAGAAAAATGAGAGAGTGTGTGTGTGTGTGTGTGTGTGTGTGTGTGTGTGTGTGTGAGAGAGAGAGAGAGAGAGAGAGAGAGAGAGAGAGAGAGAGAGAAAGGGAATATGAACGAATGTAAAACAAAAGGCAGTAAGGACCAAAGGGAAAGGAAGCAATGGACTGAGGATGATAAGAGAAGCATTAAAAAAAAAAAAAAAAAATCAAGACAGCTGTTGTGTAGCAGCAAAGCAGGCTTGGGCTAGCCTGCGTGGGAGTTCCAGGGAAGAACTCCTGTGGGGGAACAATGACATGCGTGACTTGTTTTGAGATCTCTCTGGCTGTTGGCAAGTCTGTCCCACCTCTCTCCAGACTGTGACTCTGTAGAATAGATCCTGGGAGGGTGGAACTGCTTGGCTCTTGTGTTTATCATGATCCGGTGCAGAGTGCTGTCCAGAAAATCCTTGTCAAGTTAACAAGAGGCAGCCTGCGCTGTCATGGCTGCAATTATGATTCTTGTTTTTGTAGGGAGCCTCCCTCGCCAGCCGGCTGGGAACCAGTTCTCTCTTCCCATTAGAATTCCTCTCAGGCTTCCCTGCCACTGCAGGGCTGTCATCTGACTTCCTGTCTCCTGGCCAGGTCTACTCCCTGCCCTGTGGACTGAATTCTTAAAACCACTCCTCTGTACGGGACGGAGTGTGTTGCTGGGTGGGCTGAAGACAGCGTGGGTTGGTGGGGAAAGCAGAGTTCCTCTATTATACAGGGGTCCTGACCAATACGCTTGTGCTGACTACTCTCGTGTGTCGTACATCACCAACACAGCACCCCCGTCTGCTCAGATGTATAATGGGGGTAGCACTAGCAGAACCCCCTTGACTGTTATGCAGCTCTGATGAAGATTGAAGATTCATTAGCATGTGTGATTTTTTGAATCTATACAGCAATTCCTCAAGAGGGCTTTGCTTACCTGTAGGCCATGTCTAACTTGCACACAGAGATGGGATTGTGCAAAGGCTGAAATAGCTCAGAACACCTTGTTGAATTGCCCACCATCTCAAGCTCTGCAGATGTCATTTCTCCCTGTTGCCCTGAGCCCAACTTGAAGGTGTTCCCCTCCATGAATGGCTATCCCAGGACAGCCAGGGACAGCGGGCTACCCCGCCCCAGGACAGCCAGGGACAGTGGGATACCCCCAGTTTTACATAGTTCACCTGGATTCTGCTCCAAGTTCTGCCTGACCCACCTTAGGTACAGCATGTGCTGCTACCCCGCTTCCATGGCTTCTTGACAACTTTCTGAAATTTCTGATCAGTTCGATTGGTGCCCTGCTGCTGCGTGGTGACCTTACCTCACTTGCTTTGCCCTTAGCTCCGCCCTCCAGGTCAGTTCTAGCTACCGAAAGCATTTTGATACTATGAAGCTCAATCCTTTTATCTCCATGTTTAGCACTGTGATACGGAGACTGAGGTGCGGGATCCCCACAGTGAGAGGCAGCCACACTGCTGGACACTGTACTTCCCTCGCACAGTAGCATCAGAGGAAGGGACCATAAATGGATGAACACCCATGTTAAAAGGCAGTGATTCATGGACCTTTATAGGAATGCTGAGTAGAGCGTAAGAACAGTGTACTGGGCTCCGTACCCCAGCCCCCTGGAGCCGAAGACACACGTCGTCTCCACTTACCATGGGGGCAGTGAAGGTGGTGGCGGTCTTCAAGTGCACCGTGACTTAACTGTGTGACTTGAACTGCAAGTGCGTGACTTGCCTTGCCGCGGAAACATTTTCAAAAGTGTCTTATTGAGCCCCCAAATCTTTAAAATGTGTTTTAGTTAAAAATGAAGCCGTTACATAATTGGCTTCATTAGATCCAATTACATAATCAGTGTAGATTAGAAGAATGGAGTCAGAACACATAATTTCATAATTATAACACATAACAATAATGCAGGAAATCCAGTTGGAAAATGGCACTGTCAAGCCACACATAAATCTCAGACAATTTGATATCTTCTGTGAACCCAAACATCCCCTGCCCTCGGGGGCTACTGCTCACAAATACGGTTTAACTAAACAAGACAGATTTCAAGTTGCAGGCTGAAATCCACGTGTGGAGTCATTAGTCTTTCTCGCTCCTTGTGTGGCTATGGTGGTGAGGGATTGGCTTTCTTCTTCTCACAGCAAAGACCATAGCACTACTGATGGCTACCTTGATGTTCAGCTTGACTGGATTTAGAATCACCTAGAGGACACACATCTGGTTGTGCCTGCGAGGGCATTTCCGGAGGGACTTATCTGAGGAGGGCAGGCCCACCCTAAGGTGAGTCACCTCCTCATGGGCTCCTCACCACCCACAGACTGAGTAAAAGGAGAAAAGGGTGGAGAGAAGCCAAGCGCTTGCATCCTCCTGCCCCTGCTTCCTGACTCACCAAATGTGTGGCCTCATGTACTAGCGCCACTACGCCATGCACGATAAACTACACTCCCTGAACCATGAGCCATTACAAACCCTTCCTCTTTTAAGCTGCTCTTTGGACATTTTATCATAGAGAGAGACTCTTTCTTGGTGGTATCCATTCTTGAGGCCAAGATAAACTGAAAGTTCCCCTCCCCCATTCACATCCCTGCTCCCCTGCTGAGAAAGTGAGGCATCCTCCTGTGGATGTGTGTGGGAGGTGGGCGGGCGCGCGGCCGAAGCACCAGGAAGAGGCCATGTTGAAAGACAGTGTGGATGACATAATCCTGTGCAGCATCTTCAACTTCTGGTTTTAAAGAGAGGAAACGGTGCTTCCATGATGGGAAATTTGAATTTCAGTCTCTTGTTGTAACTACGCTGGTGCGTGTTTCTATAAATTATATCCAGCTACCAGAGGGCTAAAATAAAATTTTTCATTCATTCATTTTCTGGTTGTTTTGTTTATTCATTTAGCAAATGCTTTAAGCTTCCCCGAGGAAATGGTGACCTCTCCTTCAGCTGTATACTCAACCTTTAGCACAGTTGCTAGCATGGTGGGGATAACCCGTGTCTACTGAATTGCTTCTAACACCTATGTCGGATATCAGCTGCCCCGGTAGAATGCAGAGCAATGAATCACAACATGCCCTGGTATAGCCTTCAGTGAATTTACAGTTTGTGTGAATGTGGGTTAAAATAGACGATCACACTCACAAAGATGCTGAAAATTTGAGAAGTAGTTGTCAGTTAAGAGTTGAAAGAGCAGAGGGGGTTAGAACTGTGATATTCTATTGAGTGGCCCCTAAAGCTACAGTCACAGAGGAAGCTAAGGGGTCCGAGGGACAGACAGTGCCATCAGGGCACCACCAGACAGACTCCCTGAATACACAGCGACTACCTTGTATGTGCAGTGCTGGTTTGGTCTGGGATGCTTTGTCAAATTAAGTAGCAAGTATCACCAAAGCCCCCTAATGCATCTCTGCAGATGACACGGAGTGCAGGAGAATGGCCCCCCTCCCACTGTTAGGGGGACAGCTAAAAGCTGTGCACAGTTTCTCCAACAGAGACCACCTCCCAGAAGTATCTGCTTTGTCTGTGCCCTGGTTATTAAGAAGCACATTTCTAGGGTTCTCATTAAGACAGATAGATTCTGTCACTGGCCAGGCACAGAAGCACAAACATGCTTTCCGATTCTAACCCCAAGAAGCACTGTGAGCTTGTTGTGATTCGGATATTGAATTGTATGTGCTAGTCTCTCTCTGTTGTAGGGTCAGGATCACAAGCCTTGCCCCCATACCCCATAAAGCCTGAAGTACCAAAGTTTCTGAGTTGGGTGTGTAATGTACAGGCATTCCATTTTCCAAAATCAGCGCTCTTCCACGTGAACGGTCTTGTTTGCGTCAGACTTGAGCTAATACGTTGTCCCCTTCTCGCTCATTAAAATTCAGGGAAGAAGCCTGTTCCCTTGGAGTCACACGTCACACAGCCAGGACAAGAGTTTTCCAGGCCTAAACCTGTGGGCTCTTATCTCCCCTGAGATGTTCTGGAAAAGGGCTCTGACGTATGAAGTCATGGTCAGGGCTATGAATAAGAACTGAGATACTTAGACGCTCAAGAGGGACTGCCTGATAAAATTGACTGCTCGGAATGTCCAGGCTGAAGATGGCGTCAGGTCTTCACTGTGGATTTCTCTGCAGGGAGAGATTTCCATCTCACAGAACCCAGAGCTCACACCTGCCTCTCCCTCCTTCCTGGCTTCTTGTGGCCACTGAACTCAAACACTGACGTCCAAGCCCTGCCCCTGGGGCCTCTGCTGTCTTCTTACTCATCCATTGTGTGTCTGTCTTCCATCTCCTAAGCAGAAGGTCCCCAGCCATGCTTTGGTCTCTATCTCTTTCTCTTCACACTGCCTCCCTTCACTGGCTTTGCCTACCTTGCCTTGCTGTGATGACCACCCTATGTGGGCTGTCACAGTAAGAACTATTTAAATCCCTACACTTGCCAGGGATGGTGGCTGCACAGGCCTATAATGCCAGCACTCGGAGAGTGAAGGCAGGAGGATCGTGAGTTCCAGGACAACCTGGATGACAAAGCAAGGCCTCATCTCAAAGTGACACACGCAATGAGATCACAGAGAGCAGGAGTCCATGCGCTATACCAGGCAGGGATGCTGGGTCCCTGAGCGTACACACTGCTGTCTGTGGGGAGAACTCAGCAGTTTCTCCACTTTATATGATGGTAAGAGGTAGGTTTGGGACTCACTCACAAGCCCCAGGGCCCCTCAGCCTCAGCAGAGCTGGGGTCCCCTGCAGAAAGTGACCTAAAGACTCACGATTCACCTCCTAACAGAGGGGCCTATACCACTGACACACCACTTTCTTCCCATGCCCAGGCTCTGGTGCCAGGTGTCTCTGGCCCTCCTCCTCCCCAGGTAGGTCTGGACCTCTCTCCTCCCCAGTCCTTCCACAGTGTCACCCCACTTCCACTCATTGCTAGACGCCATCTGTGGTTCTATCTTCTCTTTTCCTATGAGCTTGCACCCCACTGCCTGATGCTATGCTAGGCCACACCATTCCCTCGGCAATAACCATCAGTGGATTTCTGTTACTTGTGAACCCACACGCAGATGCCAACATTTGTTGCTCAGCTGGCTTGTCTGCCATCACTCAGAACTTTCTACAAGTGAGTCACTGTCATAAACTGTGAGACTGGGGAACTTAGGAGGCCCTGAACGTATGATTGATCTTGTCAATTTGATTGGATGGATACACACCTGAGAGATTGGCTCATGCGGGTGGGACTATGAGGATATGGACCTTTCTAGAGACAATTAGACTTCCAGGGCTCTGACCCAATGAGTGGATTTATACACTGGTGGATTTGCTATCTGAGTAGACTATTGAAAAGTGAGGTCTCACTGGGAGAAATATGTTACTGGGGCATATCCCTAGGGTCTCCATTTTGCCCTGGCACCTTCCTGTTCCTGCTCCTCTCTGTGTCTTGTTGGTATAGCTGTGGACAGCTCTGCTTTCTGTGGGTCATTAGGTGAGCAGCTCCCTGTGTGATACACCACTGCTATGATTCTTTGCTTTGCACTGGGCCCCAAATGCAGAGCCAGGTGGTCATGGACTAAACCCTTGGAACCATGAGCAAAATAAATCTTTCAGTTCTGGATGGTGGTTCAGTAGGCAAAGTATTTGGTGTTTGAAATCGTAAGAAGTCAAGTCCGGATCCTTAGCATCTGTGTAAAAGCCAGGTGTGGTGGTGTGGCGGTGTGGCTGCGTGGCAGCGTGGCGGCATGTGTGCCTGCAGTTCCAGTGCTGGAGAGGTAGGGTGGAGAAGAGTGGGTGCTTGGAGCTCACTCAACCAATCTCACTGTGATGGTGAATGCTAGGGTCATAGTTACTTTTCTGTTGTTGTGATTAAGTCATCATGACCAAGAAGAAAGGTTTATTGGGCTTTGGAACCACAGGGTTAGAGTCCATAACCATCATGGTATGGAGCGCGGCAGCAGGCAGGCAGGCGTGGTGCCAGAGCAGTAGCCGAGCACTCTCATATTGATCCACAAGACAAGGCAGAGATAGCTAACTAGGAATGGTGCTGGCTTTTGAAACCTCTAAGCCCACCCTCTGTGATGCACCTCCTCCAACAAGGCCACACCTCCTCCAACAAGGCCACACCTCCCAATCCTTTTCAAAACAGTTCCACCAACTGCAGATGGACAGTCAAACATAATGTTCTCATTCAAACCACCACATCTAGATTTGATGAAAGACTAAGAACAAATATAATGTAGAGAGTGACACAGTTATATGCCTGGTGTCAACTTCTGGCCTCTACATGTGCAGGCATGTGCATACACACCAATGCACCTACAACCCCCTACCACATGTGAGTGCACGGACCTGTGCACCCATCCCCCACATCTTTCTTCCTTCCAGGTCTGTCAAGCGTTCGTCACAGTGATGTTGAGAACTAACTAATACCTGTGAGGGTTTGGGTGACTCACTTCCAGCCTCCGTTCCAGCTGCTCCTTTCAGGAACTCTCGGATCGAGCAGACAAACCCCATCTATACAGTCCCGCCCTGTGTATCACTCCTCAGGACACACAGACAAAACAAGTCTAGGACATACAGACAGAACAAGTCCTGCCTTGTATATTTATCACTCCCCAGGACACACAGACACAACAAGTCTAGGACATACAGATAGAAGAAGTCTTGTACACTTATCACTCCCTAGGACACACAGACATACACAACATTACCTTCCCACACTGGACATCACTCTAGGACTCTCAGCCTCGCTCTACGGATTCTCATCACATGACTGGAAAAACCTGGCTCTGCAGATTCTCATTACATGACTGGAAAAACCTGGCTCTACAGATTCTCATCACATGACTGGGCAAGCCTGGCTCTCTCACTTTCAATTGGTTGTTCCTCACAACCGAGCTCTGAGTTCTACGGAAGAGGGATGTATCATTTCAGGCATTCTCTGAAATATTTCCATGCCAAAGACTTAACAGGAGCCAAATAAACTCAAAATTATTGAGTTTACCCAAATGTTGATGAAATAACAGCCGTGGGGTCACATCTGTAAGTTCTGTGCCTTGGATGTGTTTCCCACAAACACTATCCAGAACGTGTAACCGCATCCATGGGTGGGTACCTAAGGGCACTGAGTACCTTTCCCCCATATTTAGAAGAGGAAGAGGGAAGAAGGGTAAAAGTGGAGAAACAGACATAACCCTAGATTCTGTCCATGTCAAAGGAAGAATGCAGAGGAGTAACCACAGTCAGACATCCACAATGAACAAGTCAGAAAGATGCTGAGGTAGAAAAGTCCAATTTATAAATATCCTTCTGGAGACACAGGGCTATTGAAAGGCAGGCAAATATATATTACATAGGTGTCAACCTATACTTTTACTAAGGCAACACCCAGATGACAGATGGACAGTATGTGTGTACACATACATATATATATATGTAGATAGATTAAAAATGGACGGATCGGTAGATATATAGATGATAGGTTGGTAGAGAGATAGACTGGATGGATAGATAGATGATAGATGGGTGGATGATGAATGGATGGGCAGGTTGTGACCAGTATCGTGTCTTTGTTTCTTTAAATAGGTGACCCGCTCCCTCAGGGTTAAGTCTAGAAACACTCTTCTTAACCCCTTTCCTTACCCTGCCTGCCTTACCTCACTCTTTACCTCTCTCTCCCACACAGGTGCTGACCAAACACTACTCTTAGGACTGAGCCCAAGGGCCAGTCAGATGTGCTCTAAAGCCAGAAACCAGCCAGAAACCAGCGCTCTCCTGCCAGTTCCCCTATAGCACCGGCATTCCCAGACACACGACTTCTTGAATTACTAGTTCTGGAAACACAAGGAATCTATTGAAGCATGATTCTTCTGTTTGCAAGTGACAATGTCAAGGTTCTAGATTTGAGGCCTGAGATATCCAGTGATGGGACCCAGTGATGATGATTAAGAGTCTCGGGAGGCTTAGGGTCAGGGTTTAGGGGTCAGAGGTCAGAGACATCAACGAGAAGCTCTTCACTACACAGAAGGATGCTATCTATGCACCAGGGACAGATTTGCTTAGATAAGGAGGATGACGTCAGCAATGTGGAAATTCTCCAGTGATTGACAGGCCTATTTAAAGGCTCACAAAAAGACTGAGCTAGAACATTTCTTGCCCAAGAGGAGGGCAGGAGAGACAAGGGCGCTAAAGGCCTCTGAGTTGCAATATGGTCCCAGCTTGGGAATCAGGACTAGCCAAGGCAGCCTTACTCACCGTGATCATCTGGGCCACGTAGCTCTCAGGCCCTGTGTATTCTGTCGGGTCCTTCACCTTCACCAGGACGATGAAGTACAAGTAATGCCACATGTTGTGCTCTGACTTGATGTGCTCCTCAAAGGACACTGTCTTGTTATCAAACTTGTCCCTCTCCAGGCCTGTAAGACACAGAAAACACTCTGTATGAAATCTTTCTTTTAATCAGGACTTCTTAGCATAAAAATCAGACATAGCCATTATTGAAAATCAACAACAAACCTGTTTTCTGGGAAAGCGTGCCACTTTAAAATGTTGTTATAATTGAAAGCAACAATATAAAAAAGCTCTAGATAAAACAAGCTGTATTTTATAGGCTTGGGAGACAACTCAAGAGGTAAAAACATTCACCACCCAAGTCAGGTGATCTGAGTTTGATTCCTGAAATCCAAGAAAGGTCCAGTTCAGTAGAGTGATTCTGTAATGCTAGCACACCTCCTGTGAGATGGGAAGCAGAGACAGGAGAATTGCCTCGAAGCTCACAGGTTTCAGAAACACATCAGAGACCCTGCCTCAAAACAAGGTGGAAGGCAGGAAGTGACTCCAAAGTTGTCTTCTGATCTGCACATGTATGTACTTTGGCATGTGTATGTCTATACTCACATAAGCCGGTGCATACTTGCGAGCGTGTGCACCACACACACACACACACACACACACACACACGCACAGGCATGCATACACAGGCACACACAAAGATTTCAAAAAAAAAAATATAATACTGGCTCATCATGGCAGTAAAACACAAGATTCTTTCTATTTAGGCCTTGGGTTAGAGTAAAGCGGCTAAACCATGTCTTCAGATTCACTTGCAACCAGCAAAAGCCGTCCATCAGAGACGGCCATTGTACAGGGGCAAGGACACTCCTCTGGGCCCCTAGGCCACCTCTACTTGGGGAAGTTGGGGATTGGATGACCACTTGAGTTCCCAGGTGTCCATATTACAGTCACTACGGCTCTGATGAAACGCCATGACCAAAAGCAAGTTAGGGAGGAAAGAAAGGTTCATCTGGCTTCTGCTTCCAAACCAAAGTCCACCATTGAGGGGAGGAAGCCAAGGAAAGAACTCAAACAGGACAGAAACCTGGAGGCAGCCGCTGACATAGAAGCCATAGAGGAGTGATGTTTATTGGCCTGCTCAGCCTGCTTTCTTAATAGAACCTAGGACCAACAGCCCAGGGAAGACCCTGCCCACAATGGCCTGGGCCCTCCCCATCGATCACTAATTAAGAAAATGCCCCACAGACTTCCCTACAGTCCAAACTAATGGAGGCATTTTCTTAATTGAGGTTCCTTCCACTTGTGTCATAAGCTGACATAAAACTAGCCAGCACAATCGATCCCTTGTCACCTTGACACACAGATGCCTCACTGTAAAGTTATAGCCTTTCTTGTTCATTCCCAAGATGACATATTAACTAATATAAACATCACAATATAAAACATTTCACAAACTTAAGAGTCCCTCGGCCTTACAAATGCAAATACTTTAAAGTTCAACCTTTTGTAATAAAAGAATTCAAAGTCTCTCAAGAGTAGGCAGGCTCCTATAAAGTAAAAAAAATAAAATCAGCTAAATACTTTCTTATTTCAAGAGGGAAAAGCCAAGAGCACAGTCACAATCAGATCAAAACAAGATCAAACTCCAACAGTATAGATAACTCAGTGTCCAGTATCTGGGCCTCATTCATCATCTTCTGGGCTCTCTAAGGGGCTTGGGTCACATATCTGGCTCTGTCCTCTGCAGCAAATACAACTATCCTGCTAAGCTGGGGCAGGCTCCACTCCACTGCTGCTGCTTTTGGTGGTTATCGCATGGTACTGACATCTCCAAAATGCTGGGGTTTCTGCTGCAACTGGCCTTCACTTTCACCAATAGCTAGGTTCTCTTCACGGTGCCAAGCCTCTCTTCTCTGCATGACCCCTTTAATCCTGGGCCTTCAACTGCCCCTGAGGTTGTACTTTCACCAGTGGCCTCTCACAGTGCCAAGCCTCAGCTGCTTTTCATGACCCCTTCATGCCTTCAACACTAGTAGCACCTGGGTGACTCTTACACCACCAATTTTGGCTGCCAGCACAAGGTAGAACCTTGGCCACCTCTGGAACACAGCTTTTGTGTGCTGGCGCTCATGAAACACTTCCCAGAAGATCTCACCTGAGTGATGTTGATCTCTTCTCGATCACTGTCACTGTCTCAGCTCCAGCTAACCAGCATCAGTTGTCAGCAAAGCAAAGGGTTCACTTCGGTGGTGCTGGTCTCCTGTTAATCACGGCTGATTCTTCAGCCCCAGCTAACCGGAACCACAACATCTCAATTCAAATAACAAATGGCCTTGATAGTCTTTGAACTTCTCTTTGGACTGCCATGAGCCAGGCCTCCATCTTCTGCATTGAGTTCAACATTTTTTGTTTTCCAAGCTCCTACAGAACATCCCACTGAGCTCTCAACACTCAAAGGTTTCTGTAGACCAAAATTCCAAAGTCTTTCCACAATCCTCCCCGAAACACATGTATGTCCTACTTAGCAACCCTACCGCTGTGACAGAACACCATGACCAAAAGCAAGCGAGGGAGGAAAGGGTTTATTTGGCTTCCACGTCATTGTCCATCATTGAAGGAAAGTCGGGGCAAGCACCCGGAGGCAGAAGCTGATGCAGAGGCCATGAGAGATGCTGCTTACTGGCTGGCTCAGACTGCTTTCTTATAGAACCCAGGACCACCATCCCCAGGGTGCCACCCACAATGGGCTGGGCCTTCCGTATCAATCACTAATTAAGAAAATGCCCTGCAGGTTTGCTTACAGCCCCATCGTATGGAGGCATTTTTTGAAGTTGAGGTTCCTTCCTCTCAGACTCTAGCTTATGTCAAGTTAAACTCCAGTACCCCGAGCCACATTTCCAGCTCCTGGTGGAATCGTGGGAAGGATCTGAGTAGTCAGACTTTCCTCTTGAAACTGAGAAGCTTATTAGAGGAAGTGGATGGGGATGAAGAGAAACATGTGTGGAAAACTGAGACTTACCCGAGTGGGGAGGAGATGTTGGGATTGGGTTTGCCTTTGCCGTTCAGATATTGGGGAAGGGACCAGCAAACTGTATTTCCAATCCTGACTACTCCTTCTCTGAGCTTGTTTCAAAAGCCACTCGGGCATGAAGTTGCAAAAGAAATACGTTTTAAGATATCTGTCCCCAATTGATGAGTTGACCTTTTAAATTATGTTACTGGATGTTTTTAATGAAGACGGTATAAAATCCAGCTGTGCCTCCTTTCACTTGACCGTCAGCTCCAGCCCCCTCACCCTCCACAGCCTCCCTCTCTTTACTTTGTAGCCACTTCACTGTTGTCCATATCATAAGCCTGGAAATCATTCTGACATCTCTCTGCTTCTCATCAAACATGCCATACCCAGTGCACGCTGAAATACCTGTGTTTTTCCTTCAACACATATGCAGGTCTATGTTGAATACCTTCTCTGCTGATGCTGTCCCTTACATGTGGATCATCTTATTGGCTGCCTGGACTTGCCTGTGTCCCCTGTGCCCTCCCCTCTCAGCACAGACAACAGAATGACTTGGAAAACCTGACCAATGATGACTATCCTTGGCTATGGCCCTTGCAGCAGCCCAGCACAATACCCTGTAAGAAGGGCTTGCATTGCATAGACATTAGGTAAAATATATGTCAGATAAAATGTAGATGTTTAGTTACAGCTGAATTCCATGTGGACATGGATGTTCGTATACACACGTGTTTATGTGTGTGAGCCTGTGTGCTAGTGCGTGTGTGTGTGTGTGTGTGTGTGTGTGTGTGCTTCTCCATCACTCTCTGACCTATTCACTTGAGAAAGGTTCTCATATCGAAGCCGGAAATAGACAGGCAGCTAGCAACCTCCAGAGATGCTCAGGGCTCTGTCCGCCATGACGTTGGCGTTAGCAAACCTGTGGCAGCTGTGCCAGGCTCTCATGCTTGAAACCTTTCCCGCTGATCTACCGTCAACATTTCTGATTGATTAAAATTTGATTAGATTAAGTGATACCTTTGGGCATGTCCATGAGGCTATTTCCAGAGACAACCAACTGATATGGGAAGACCTGCCCTGTAATGGGAGACACCATCCCATGGGCCAGGTAAGGAAACAGAGAAAGCCAGGTGGGCATTATCTACTTCCTTATCTACCAAGACACAGTCAGGACATGGCCCATGCTTACGTCTTGCCTACCGTGAAGGTGTATCTTCTATATTTACTGAACTATGAGCCCAAATAAACTCGTTTTTTACATAGGTTATACCAGGTGCTCATTATAGAGGTAAGAACATTAAACACAATGGCGAATTTCATTTGTCTGTGTCTCCTGCAACATTTATGTGCTAACTCCCATGTGGCCTGGCCCACTGCAGCTCTGATCTTACCTCCTTGCTCCCCACCCCCTTGCTGGTTCCTAGGCAGCCATGCTGGATTCTTGCTATTCTACAAAGAGACTCCTTAATCAAGGGCTGTGGCTAGGTGGTTGTCTGGCCACGGAACTCTTACACTGCTGTGTTCTTGGCTATCTCATCCATGAATATTTCTGTTGAATCCTTGACTTACAGGCAATTTAGGGTGCCTGACAATGCTATTCCACACTCAGCCAATCCCTTCCTATCTTGCTGGCTCTTGGACACCTTGTCACTTTTCCCTCCTTTCTTGGGTTGCTTATCACATCTTATCAGGCTGACAATAGCTATGTCAATGTTGTTAGGTTGCACTGGATCTCAAGTCCAAGGAAACCATGACTGCTAGGGAGAGCATGCTACAGGCCAGCACTGAAGAAAGGAATGTGCTTACCAGAGATCTGCATGTCCGTTTACATTTATCTGTTTCTCCTCTTGATCTATTCTGTTTGTGAGGCAGTGTCTCACTACTTAGCCCTGGCTGGCTTGGAACTTGATGTGTAAGAAAGGCTGGCTTCAATCATATGTTCTTAATGCCTTTGTTTCCTGATTGCAAGGGTTGCAGGCATGTGCTACCCTGATATTTATTACTCACTGTGTGTCTTTCCGACTACAGAGATCTGTCTCCGTCCTTCATAGTGGCCTGAATAGTTTACAACAGTGTCTGACACATAGTTAACAACAAATTAAACAGAGACTGTATGAGTTAAGAATATTCAGTAGTAAAACCTTCTCCTACTAAGATAGAAAGCAGATAATGACAATCTGGACAAGGGTGTGGAGAGGCTTGTCCCTCGTGCTGCTTAAAAAAAAAATGTAAAATAGGGCAGCAACTTTATAAAACAGGCCATTTCTCCAAGATTCCACGCAGCCATGGCGTTACTCGGGAAACCACACCCAGGTGTACATGAAGGAGGAATGGAAATCCGTGGGCACAGAAGAACGATCACAAGTATGCTCACCACAGCACATTCCCACTACCCCACGCTGGAGAAAACCCAAGTGCCCGTTGGTGATGAGCAGAAGGACATAGTTTAGGCATCTCATAGGGTGTTCTGTTCAACAGGAAGGCCTGAGTTACTGACACGTGGTACTGCACAGCATGAGAGCTAATTTTCATTTTTAATCTGATTGAAATAATAAAAGGCCGGGGGTAGGGTAGAGAGATGGCTCAGTGGTTAAGGGTGTTCATGGTTCTCACAGGGGACCCAGATTCAGTTTCCAACACCCACATGCCAGCTCACTCCAGTCTGTAACGCTAATTCCAGTGGTTCTCATGCCCTCTTCTGGCCTCCGAGGACTTTTGCTCTCATATAGAGTATATATGCACATACATACACATAAGTAAATTTTAAGTGAGACACACACAAGTGTGGGTTGTGGGGTTGTCTCTGGGAGAATTAGCTGAGGGGGGAGGACAGTGTGAGCCACACCACCCTAAGGGCTGGAGTCCTGGGAGGACTAGACCAGGGAAAAGGAGAGAGCCAGAGAACATGTCTGCCTTCTCTTCTCAGTCTACTGAGATACAAGCAAGAAGCCTTCCACAGCCACCATGGACTCCTAGGAGCTGGCACCACTGCTATGCCTTCCTGCCACGATGGCTCCTCGACCGTGAGCCAAAGGAAACTTCTCCTACCCCAGGCTGCTTATGTCAGACTCTGTCAGAGTCACGAGAAAAGTATCGACCACAGACAGGAGCCTTTAAAGGATCAGGCTAGTCAGAAAGACCAGATACTCTTGACTGGATCTTCAAAACAGGCAGAGGCAGAAAGGCAGAGAGCAGATCACTGCTGCCCAGGGTGCAGGGTAACAGGAGGCTGCTGGGAACACGATGGATGAAGGGTATGGAAATGGGCAGTAAATATGTCCTAAAATGGATCGTGACGTTCTACACACCGTTCTGAATATATTAAAGGCACTGAACTGTAGACATCAAGTGCGCAAGTCTTAAGGTGTGTGAATTACATCTCAGTGCAGCTATCGACAAAAGAAAGTATTAAAGTAAAATCCCCCAGAATTACACTCAAGCTTCTCCTGTTTGCAAAGTAATAAAATAATAATGTTGAAGCACTGATTCTATCGTAGCTTAACCTACAACACAGGAGCAGAAACGGGTAACTTGTGCCGCGTTCTGAAGCCGTAGGTGTGGCCAAGGGTGCAGAAAGGAGGACAAGATGATAGACGGCTCCAAGGGCTTTACAGACTCTCAGAAGGTGATTCAGCAAATGAGAAAGAGGTAAATGCTTGTAAAAGCCTCTGGAGTTTTATTGAGCACCTATTTCTGCTGACAACTACAAAGCCATCTAAATAGTGTAGCGTCCAATATGATGTTTATACTCATCAAGAAATAGATCCAGCAATGGTTCAAGTTAACTCCTCGAGCTGGAGAAGAATCAGCACTGAATAAAGCCACTCCTGACTCTAAAGGGCCACGAGAGCAGAAGAGTCCCTGTGGTGAAGCTGAGATGAAGGCGGGTGGCCGGGTGTGGGGAAAACTCATTCCTCCACTGTGGTGCTCAAACAACAAACAGGATGCACATAAAAAAAATAACAGAGCTTTAAATTCAAAACTGGCATTTTCCCTTCTCGCTTCATACTTCTGGGTGGAGACAGCAGGTTCAGCATTATTTGTGATACACATCTTGGGTAGAAATTAGGGAACAGTAGAAGGGACGGATGGAAGGGGCAAGGAGCCAGGATAACAGGAGAGTCATGACAGAATGTCATGCTGTCTTCATCCTCGAAGGTTCCTGCTCACTGCGGTGTGGCGTCCAGTCCCAAGGGTAACCACAACAATGCCGATAGCTCCTGCATCGTTATCACCCAGCCTGGCCTTTGTTCCCAGGTTTAATTTCCATATCTACCTGCCTGGTAGAGAAATCCAGTGATAGCTGTAGGCTTGTTCAACTTAGCTCAACGAACGGCTGTTTCTTTGGCCCCCTTTCCCATGGACAGGCACTTGAAGTCTCCTATGCTAACTACTGTGTGGATTTCTCTCCAGCCTCGAAATCCTGCAGGTTCTGGGAAAACTGCCTCTGGGTGTACTCGCTCCACATTTCAGGGGCTTCTTCTCCAAGACCCAGCCTCAGCCTTTGGCACCACGACATGGACCAGACGGCCAATACTCTAGGCTTGCAACCCTTTGCCATGAACATATGTCTGTCTGGGCTTGTCCTTCACCTTTCCTGTCAGGTTGGACTTGGAACGCCACCTGCACAGAACCCAGACAACCACAGGAATTCAACTGAACTTGATAGAAGAACTGAATAAATGAAGGAGAGATTGAAGAAGGATTTTGGAGTGAAAACTTTAGAGGCTGTGATATCTGATTGGATTTGGGGGACAGAGAAATCAAGAATGACTCTTACTCTCTGTCACAGCTTCCTGGGAGCATCCACCATGGCATCACAGGTTGTCTTTACCACCGGAAGTGACCGGGAATCCAGGCTTCTCCATTCTCTTTAGTGTGTGTGTGTGTGTGTGCACAGATGCCCACAAGGGCCAGAAGAGGGCATGAAAATCCCTGAAGCTGAAGTCACAGGTGCTTGTAAGCCTGGAATGGTTGGAATGAGTGTATGACAGCCTGGGCGCTGGGAACCAAAGTCTAGTACTCAAGCTCCGTGGGCGCAAGCTCCGTATGAGTAAGCTCTGTGTGCGCAAGCTCCGTATGAGTAAGCTCTGTGTGCGCAAGCTCCGTATGGGTAAGCTCCGTGGGCGCAAGCTCCGTGGGCGCAAGCTCCGTATGGGTAAGCTCCGTGGGCGCAAGCTTACTGTGTGCTCTTCACTACTGAGACATCTCTCTTGTCTCTAACTGACATTATTTTCTATAGGTAAAAGGGATCACACTTGAGCTTCCACACACGGTAGCCAAATGCTCAACCAAAGTTTCCATCTTATTTTAAACAGAAACATTAATTTGCTGTACTTAAAAGATGTTCTATTTGTTGTAATACAAAAATTGGTCAGCTTAAATTACTAAATGACCTCTCTGTCTTTTGAATAAGCATGGAGCTTCCGGAAAATCAACACAGCCTTGATTGATCTCATATCACCCTGAGATTATGGACACATCACATGTATCCCCAAGGGAACATCACGCCATTGACACAATACCTACCGGGTGGCAAAATATGAAACCATCTATAATCATCAGACCTGGGTTTTGTGTGTACACCCATGTGCTGCACACATGCATATGTGAGCACATGCAGTGTGATAGATGTCACAGGTTTTTCTCAACGGCTTTTCCGTTTTGCTCATGTACTGACTGGATGCCAGCTAGCTCCAGTATCCTGCCTCTCCTCCTAAGTAGGATTACAGCTCACACTGTTGGCCCCAGCTTTCCATGTGTGTGCTGGGCATTTGAACTCATGTCTTCATGCTTGTGTGGCGAGCACTTTACTGAGCTATCTCTCCAGCCCCTGCATCTAGGTTTTCGATATGAAATACAGATCAACCTCAATGCTGTTCTGCGTTACTTTCCTTGCGTAACTGAGAAGTCATGTAAGTGTAGGAACAATGTAGATTTAGGGATGATTTCCTGTCTATTCATCTTCATTCATTCATTCATTCATTCACAAACACCAATGAACGAGCCCCATACATAATATGGAAGCACAAAAAATGGTTATGACATGAGTCTATGTCTCTCAAAGAAGAACATCTGGCTTCGGTGAGGGCTGAATCTCACCTCTGCACAGTGCTAGGGGGTTTTATAAACAAGATCGTGATTACAGCCAACACAGCCTCAAAGCATAGCTGTAGACTCTCCTTATACCAGAGGAGCAAAGAACAGCTCAGAGTCAGATGCTTGGCCAAGGTTACAATGTCAGGATGCAGGACTGTGGGAGACAGTGTCTACCTGCCTAGGGAGCTCACGTGGTCTCTACAGCATGAGGGTGCATGGCACTTAGGAGAGGCAAACAGATATTGACGGCCATTCAGGAGCGCCCATGTTTACCATATGGGTTTGGGATTTCAACCAGAATATTCTCCCACTGTTGTGAATACACTAGTATCTAGGGTGTGAACAGTAAGGAATGCACATGGATTGAGATTTGAAACATTAATGAGAGAAAAATGGATAAAAATGCACTAAAGAAAGGGAGGAAGAAGAAGAGGGGGAAGTGGAGGAGGAGGAACAGAGGAGGATGAAGAGAAAGAAGAGGATGGGAGGAGGAGGAAAAGGAGGAGGCTGACAAGCGACCCAGATTGTCAGATGTCTCAATGTCATGAAAACTGGAACTTTACAGTTATAGACAGCACTGGGTTACTGGTGAATTTTATATTAACCCCCTTTGGAAAAGTTATTCTTGTATCACTGACCAGACTCAAGGCATGTCTGTGAGAATTCATGGCAGGATGTGATGTGGGCCTGTGGGAGGCAGATCTATTAGCCCACAGTGACTGGAGTCGTTGTTGGAAGGAGAGAGACAGACGCTGACTTGAGAGAGAACTTCCGGCCCTGCTTACTGAAGGCAGATCTGCTTGCAGCATGTCAATCAGGATCCAGAGCTGATGAGGCAGAAGAGGAAGAAGACACGGGACACTGGGACTGGGCTGGGTCCATGTGGCTGCCTGAGGCTGCGCCAGCCTCACGGTCCAGTAAAGACGCACAAGTAGAGGACCTGGAGAGTGTGGCACTGGTGATGCACGCTTGGCAAAAGCAGTGCTAAATGTGTGTGGAGGAGTAGTGTGGGGAGAGGCTGCGGGGGGAGTGGGTGGGGTCAGGGGATTTGGGGAGAGGCTGCGGGGGAGTGGGGTGTGGTGAGGTGGGGATGGTGGCAAAACCCCTTCTAGGGAGCTGGCATGAAGAATAGAACACCTCATTGAGCCAAAGATACAGATGAAGAGGACTGTCCTTTGGGAGGCTGATGGCTGCTGAGAAATGACAAAGGAAAGCAATACACAAACAAATCCTTGAAGAAATGGAAACAGATGTACGTTTCACACAGAGAAGAGAGAAATTAGAACGTGGGATTTTTTTTTTCCCCAAAAAAGGCCTAGGGTCGGTTTCTTTCCCATGATCAAAGAACCATCCTTTCAGGTCCCCAACTCCTTCTTTTCCCTAGTGGTAGCAAGACACTTGGGACCACACTTTCCCTCATCCAGTCTTGACATGGATGTGAGATTCTTGTTCAGCCTCAAATTCCTTCTAAAAAAATCTATGCTCAGTGTTGGGCAGTCTGCTCTGTCTAAACCACCAAAGCACCCCAAGTGACAAAACCAAGGGACAGAGACTTCCATCCACACTACTGGCCTGCCTTGCTCTAGCAGAGCTGGTCACAAATTACATGTATATATGTATATACTACATGTAATACTGTATGTGTATGTATGTGTGTGTGTATATACACACACACACATGTATATATGATATGAGAGAGGGTGGGGAGGGAGGAAGAAGGAAGGAGGAGGAAGAGAGGAGATATCACCAGCCCTGAAGGCATGGACAATTGCCAATCTCAGATACTTGCTTTCCTTCATGCTGAGTGGCAGCGGCGGGCTCTCTTTATAATGACTGTCAACATTTATGGCACCTTTATACAAAGATGACTGGAGAGTCTGTCGAAATGTGCGGGACTAGGAACTCAGTAAGCACCTTAGATCGAAGCACTTCACCTCAGCTCCTGGTGCAGAACATCAGGCTCAGGAGAATATTCTCCACCTGGATCTGTGCCCAGAGCTACCCAGAGGCTCTGGAGTCCGCCATGCATATCTCTTTGAGGCCTGGCTTGTCAATTCCATTTCTGGAGTGTGGTCAGTCTGGGCCAAAGCTCATGCTCACCAGCCAAACCTCCAGGCGGACACCAAAGAGCTGCTCGGGAAATCACCACCAACTGATGGGAATCCAGGGTACAAATGGCACTGAGCCCTCTGCTGAGACGGGGCCAGCATCCCTCCATCCTGCTTGGCCAATTGTGCTGGGGCCAGCAGTACAGAGTGCACACCATGGTTCCATGGTGTCTCTGTCATCTCCTCCAGCTTCCTCGCCCTTTCTCAGCCTTTTCTCCCTCCACGTCATCCTTCATGGATGCTGCTCTTGCTTGTCCTCCACTGGTCCCACACCTGACCTGGCAGCCCTCCTTCACGCTCCAGCTCTTACTGTGGGATGGGGCTGCCTGCCGCTGTTGGCAGAGGAGCTATACTGGCCATGCTGGGTACACCCTTGGATGCTTGGTAACACCTCAAGTCCAGTACTCCCCACGTATACTTTGGGGTACTCCTACCTCAACTCCCCCCATATACTCAGCCACTTGGTTATGCCCAGGCACCCAGCTATCTTCCATCTCCATTAACATTAGGATATAAAGCTCTGGAGCCTGAGAGATGGCCCAGTGGTTAAGAGCACTACGGCTGATCCTCCATAGCTTAACCTATACAGTGGCTCACAGCTGCCCACAATTCTGGCCTCTGTAGTATATACACACATAAAGCTAAACATTCCTAGCATAAATAAAAATAAATACATATTTTTAAAAAGATTTAAAATTCTATCATGTAACTCTCTCTTGATTCTGCCTTCCACCCTTAAGCTGTCACCACAAACTCAGTCTGATCTTTGTCATTTATCATCTGGGCTGTGGTAATAAAGTTTCCCTGGTTACTCTGCCTTCAGGACAATCCCGGATAAAGGACTCACCAGGGCTACTGAAGTGCTCTGAGATGAACCCTGTGCCTTCCCAACTATTACAAAACTAAGTCTAAGCTGCCTAAGCTGAAGCTTGCACCACCAGCACCGTAACCCTCTGTTTATCCAGAGGCTTGGAAGAGGGCCTAATGAGAAGAGACTAGCAGGCCGTGAGGCCCTAGCTTGCCTCTGCTTCCAGTCTTTCTGCTTCCTGACAGGACAAGAAGCCCCATGCTCTGCCACAGAGCTGTGGTATTCGATCACAGTGACACACAAGGTAAGTGAAGCCTCATGCTATGCTGAATTGTTTCCAAGGAGACTCTGGTCCTGACCGCTCTGCTTCCACATAGCTCAGCAGCTAACTAATTCCTGTTGTCTTTCATGTCAGCTCTGTGTCATCTGCCTGAAAAATGTGTTGACTCTTACTGCTCTCTTCACCCCAACCTGCGAAAATGTCGTCCTCCAGTTACTTCAGCAACCCAGAAACTTCTCTATTACTTCCCTTGACACAAGATGGCAATGTGTGTGTGTGTGTGTGTGTGTTTTGTGTGTATGTGTGTGTGTTCTCTGTGTGTGTCTGTATGTCTATTATGTGTGTGTATTTGTGTGTGTGCCGCACACACATGTGTCTGTCTGTGTAATGTGTATATACTGTGTGCAGGCAACATGTGTGTGTTATGTGTCTGTCTGTCTGTGTATGTGTATATGTATGTGTTCAGGCCGCACAGTGTGTGTGTATGTTGTGTGTGTGCATGTGTTGTATGGTGTTTTGTGCCTGCACACACAGTGTGTTGTGTATATGTGTAGTGTCTGTGCTATGTTGTGATGTTTGTATGTGTGTGTCTTGTGTAATGTATGTGCTTTCATCACATGTGTGTGTGGTATTGTGTGTGTGTTTCAGTACAGATCATGAATACTGAAACAGGTCATGGCTAATGTACACTTTTCCCAGAGCACATGTATTATATCATACATTATTCCTAGGTACACTCCCAGCTAGAGGGATGATGAAAATGTCTGGAAGAGACACAGAGGAGCATGGGACAAGCAAGGAAATCTGAGGCAGGGGGAGAACAGGCTTTATTGAGGCCTAGTTTAAGTTAGACAGTGTGACACTGTTGTGAAGACCAAAGGACAGGAGAAGGAGGGGTGAGTGTAACTGATGGAGTCAGGTTCAGAGAGAGGACTACAGTGGCAAGTGAAGCCAGAGATGATGATGGGCAGGAAAAAAAGGTATGTGTGCACTCATGTGCAGTATATGTGTTGTGGTGTGTGTTGTGTGTGTGTAACCTATGGTATGTGTCTAGTGTGGGTATGTGTATGTTCTATAGTATTTGTGTGTTCCATGATATGCATGTTATATTATGTTGTACATGTGTGTAGTGTAGGTGTCTGGGGCATTATGGTAGATGTATGTGTGTGTGTGTGTGTTCAATAGTATTTGTGTGTTCTGTGATATGCATTGTCCTTGTGTAGGTGTCTAGGGCATTATGGTAGATGTGTGTATGTTCTATAGTACTTGTATGTTCTGTGATATGCATAATATATTATGTACATGTGTGTAGTGTGGATGTATGGGGCATTATGGTAGCTGTATGTGTGTGCATGTGTGTTCTACAGTGTTTGTGTTTTTGTGATATGCATGTTGCATTATGTACATATGTATATCTATAACACTAGAAGCATGCCTAGTTTTACATCTCAAATGGTGATACCAATGAGTAGAATCTTTGTATTCATAATCTAGCAAAATAAATTTACTCCATAATATACTCAACATGCTACTGTGATTAAAAACCCATTTGCCAGTTGGTGGAGCCTCCCGCATCTGGCAGCATGCTCTACAGTCAGAGGACTGTATAAATTGCAGAAATAATGACAGAAGCCTTTCGGATGGTTCTTCCATCTATTTTGGAAGCAGAGAATGCCAGTCTCATGCGATGTTATGTAACCTGAATTGTATCCAGCCTTCACGATACAATTTATCCTAACACACAAAAATGAAAATCACTGTTATTCCTCTTCCGGCTGGACAGTTTGCCCACCCATTATCCTGCACCTGTGGGTGATTCACCCATCTCTTGTCATAGCACAGTGTTTGTGTGTGTGTGGGGGGGAGGGGTACCTACCACAGATGAAGCAGGTTGTCTTGAGAATTTCTTCCTTCTTCTGTTTCTCACTTCTGAGGTCAGCAAAAGTGTCGATGATCACACCAAAAATCAGGTTAAGGACGATGATGATGACAATGAAGAAGAACAGGAGGTCATAGACCACCCGAGCAGCAAACAAGGGCTCCTGCAATGAAGTGGCAGAACACACACACATAGAACCCAAACACACGCTCCTACCGAACGGAAAGTGCAAGAATGCACATAGAACACACACTCCTACAACGGAAGTGCAGAATGCACATAGAACCACACCACACCTCCTCTGCAAAATGGAACGCTGCGGAACACACATAGAAACACACCGGGTCCTGCAACGGAAGTGCGGAACGCAAATAGATCACACACGTGCTTCACAGCTGTCGAGTTAGCACGCTGTCTGGCACACAGCAGATATTCAACAGTTGTCCTCATGGTGAGCACAACGTGGTCACGGTGAGGAAAACAGAACGACTTTCTGTGTGTATTTTCCCTCCACTGAGGGAGACTGTCTTAGGCCTGCTCTCAGAATTCTTCCATTTCTTTCTGCTTTTTCTAGTGGTGCATTTTCACAATGGGCCCCCCTCGCTGTGGTTCGGACGTGGAATGTCTGCACAGGCTTAAGTGTTTGGACACTTAACCCTCACCCGATGGCACTGTTGGCGCTGTTTTTGGGGGAGGGGTGGAGAAACTTCAGGAGGTGAAAGCTCAATGGAGGAAGTGGGTCACGGGGTAGTCAGGAAGTAGAGACTCATTGGAGGAGATGGGTCGTGGGGTGGTTTTTAAGGCCTTATAGCCCAGCCTCACTTCCTGATCATCTCTGCTTCTTAAGGGCAGGAGCAACATGGCTTCCCAGCTTTCCACAACACTGTCTCTAACCCACGTCGTGTCTTCCCCAGGATGCTGGAATGGCCTCGCAGATCTGTAAGCTACAATGAGCTCGTCTTTCCTTAATTTGCCCAGTCGGGCATTTTTGTCACAGAAGTGAGTAAAATAATCATGTGGGTCTATCCTAGACACGAAGAAAGAGGGAGGCAGACACATTCCCATGGCCGGCTGTGGAAAACCTGGTGATTTCTCAACCTCTGCAGGAGGTTCCTTCCTTGGATTTACAAGACCAAATACATGCATCTCACCTATATCCTATCCGAGACTATTAGCAAGATGGATGGATGTTATCTAACAGGGCAGCTGCAGAAGAAAACTGTGTGCTTCTAGCCTGCGTGTCTAGCCTATGCCTCAACGTTTGCAGTTTCAATGTATGAAATCCTGTTAGCCCTCATCGGCACTCTGTATTCATCGTGGTAAATAATGGAGGTTCCTCCAATGCAGAAATGGAGTAATCCTTGCACCTGCTGTAGACACAGACAGCTGTGATTCACGTAACAGTCGGCACCTACAGAGTTTATGGCCACGGTTTTGTTGCTGTGACAGCTCACGGTTCAGACTTGAGCCCAAGTGACATCTACAGGCTTTCAGTTCACCCCTGGTTCCCTATGATTTCACTGCAGTGGTCTTATGGCCACTGTTACACTTTTAAGGCAAATGATACTGTAGTCCTGAAAAATCAAAACTATACTGGTCAGGAAGAAATAAACCGCTGTGTGCTATGGGCCTGTCATCTCAGCTTTTGCAGGAAGGCTGAGGCAGAAGGACAGCAACTTCAAAGCCACCTGGGCTACAAAGCGAGTTCGAGGATAGCCTGGGCAATGTAGTGAGACTCCCAATCTCAAAGTTTACAAAGTAAAAAGTGGACTGGGGATACATCTCAGTGATAGAGTCAACCCTCCAATACAGGGAGAAAGGAAAGAGAGGAGGGAGGGAGAAAAAGGGGAGCAGTGGAGGGAGGGTAAGAAGGGAGAGGCCGAGGGAAGGGAGGAAGGAAAGAATCCCGTGCTTCTTAAAGCAAACCCTTTCTGTTTTGCTCACATCCTTCGACGGCCGTCTCAGCACATCCCCAACTCCGCCGCCATTCCTGAGGCCCTGGTTCAGCACGGTGACAATGCACATGAGCAGGGTGTCACAGGTCCTTTCGATGCCGTCCTCACTTCCCTCATCGGCTGCGGAAACACAACCGTGAAAGGGTTTTGAAAACACACCATTGTGGACATCCAAGAATCTGCTTCTGTTGTGCTACAGCACAGTTTCTGAAGTCACGTGACATCGGTAGCACATGCGGCTGCACGTGACTGACATGGGTACCACCACACATATAATATCTTGAGATTTTTGTTCCTCTTGGCTTGGTGGAAAATGACAGGGTAGAAAGATAAAACATGACAAGGCTAAGACTCATGCATCCAACTGTAGTGGAGAAGACCGTGGATCGTAGCTCTCCGCCCAGCATGTAAAGTCATGCAGATGAATGACACAGCCATGGAAGTGGGACGGCCTGTTCCAGAATTGTGACTGGGGCAAGTCACTGAGCTCAGCAGTCTCATTTATAAAATGAAGAAAATGTTGTGGATTTGAGGGTTGGCCAAGAACCATGTAAGGAATGTCAAAACACCATAGTAGGAGCTGCGGGGTGGGATGGGGGGCAGCCACATTCTATCATTATTGGAAGTAAGTTTCAAATTTTTTTGTGGGGCCACCTGGGACTAAAGATGAAATCCTGCTTAGGAATTGGAAGAGAAAAAAGATATAATGTATCAGAAAAGTCCTGAGACCTGACCTGAGGCTGAAAGATCTTCCCAGAAAAAATAAAACCATTTGAAACGAGGATTGTTGCTCAGCTAGGCTTGAGAACCCGGATTCTCTCCTTTTAGAAGTAGAAAGGCAGAGGCTTATTTTGTTACAATGTTAAAGAACCTCCCTTCAGGTGCACTGCATCTGAGAACTCCAGGCTATGGTCCCCGGGGCTATGGTCTACATGTCAAGGCAAGAATATTACAGAACCCGCTGGCACTGGGGAAGGAACGACTGTCTCACTGCATGGCCCATCGACAACGCCTGTGTAGTGCATTGTTAGGAGAAGGCTGACATCTCTCTTCTGAACAGATTTTATTTTATATCCTATGGAAGAAGGACCCTGATATTTTTCCATGAGTCCAAGTTGCTCCTTTTAAAATAAGCTGGAAAACCCCTGGTCAGGAGGGCTGCATGCAGGAACTGGCAGGCACACACAAAGCACAGTATAGGAGACAGACAAGATGGTATATAGTCACTCACCTTCAAGCTGAACCCGTGGACAATTATTCTGATTTAGAAATGTGAAGGAATTTAGGGCGGAAGGAGCAGTGGGTACTGGGGCAGCCTTGTGGTGGTGACAGATCAACAGGACAGAAACAGGAGAGAAATAAAAATGAAAGCCATTGTTACATTGTTACTGGGTTCTAGGAAGAAGGTCATGGAATATAGCTACTGCTACTTTGCAGAAACTGGACTGTCAAAGCATATGACGAATAAGTGTCGTGAGATACATTCACTTACTAATTGGTGACTGTCTTGTGGTAGTGTAGAAAATGCCAACTAAAGACCTACTACATGCTAGTTTGGTAAGCACATGAAAATGACAGGAAATGAAGCTATTTATTCTGTAAGAAGGGAGCTAGGGAATTCCACACACCCTAAATTTGATTAACCACAGAGAAATAAAATGGACTGGCTGCCAAGAAGCCATACAAATGTTCACCATCACCAGCCATAAGAAGAATATAAATAACAACTACACTCAGGTCTCATCTCACCCGTATCAGATGCTGCCCTTAAGAGTGAAAACAGACTGGGCAACCTGGCACATGCCTTTAATCCCAGCATTTGGAAGGCCCAAGCAAGCAGATCTCTGAGAGTTCAAGGCCAGCCTGGTCTACAGACTGGACAGCCAAGATAGCCAGAGTTACAGGGAAGCCCTGCCTCAAAAAACAAACCAAAAGACACAGGGGTTACTTACATATTTGAAATATTAAAAATTGGATGAATAGAACTTTATAAAATAGGTCTGGCTTTCCCTGTAGCCAGAGTGCTGTGGGAGGATGCCCAAGCCAGGTCAGTACCAGCATTGTCCCCATCATCCTGCTCAATAGCAGTCACAGGGACATGCTGGGCTCACACAGCAGCCTCTGTGAGCTTTATCAGGTTCTACTGTTTGACCTGAGTCAGTCAGGCTCCTGTAGGTAAGTGCCACCTTGTGGTCACCTGTGTGACAAACTGGTCTTCTCCATGCCACACCTGCCTGGATTATCACACTATACCAAGGGTTTGGTGTGAAGAAAAAGAGACAAAGGTTTAAGTATTCCAGCCTACAAGAGCCTTATGGTTCCCAAGAAAGCTGGGTCAGCCGATGCACAAACACATAGCAGCCTGGGTATCCTAAGGCGTGGCCTCTGCACTTAGCATCAAGAGGAGCATGTCCTGGCATCAGGGGTGAAGACACTCCCTGCAGGCACACTAGGATGTGAGGGGCATGTCTGGCCATCACAAGTCTAGGGCCAAGACATATTCCCTTCAGATTACAGTGGGATGTCAAAACCTGTACACACACCACCACTACACACACACACACACACACACACACGAATTAGAACAGTGCTTGGTATATCACTAGGGACCAATGAATACAAGTTATAAATTACCCAGGCACAGTGGCTGTTAAATCTTATGAAAAGTAGTAGTTTTAATACAAATAATTTTGACACTTGAGTGATTATAAATATATAACACACACACACACACACACAATATATAATACATAATATATATTTAAAATACTGGCAACTGGAATAGAGATGGTCAGTGGTTAAGAACACCTGCTGCTCTTCTAGCGGAGCAGAGTTCAGTTCCTAGAACCCATTCTGGGCGGCTCACAACCACCTATAACTCTACCCCAGGGGATCTAGTGCGTTCTTCTGGCTTGGCATACAGTCATCCAAATAAAAAATATACATCTTAAAAAATATTAGACATGCTTGAACATGTATATTTCTTGATGTCCCCTTTCTACACTTTGATATAATTAATTTGAAATAATTAAGTTATTTGCAGTTTGTGGCTCTCATGGAAACAGTGTCCTGGAGGTGAGAGTCAACTGAAACTCAGAGTGTTATTAAAACCTTTTCATATTAAGCTTTGATGATAGTCAATCCATTTTGGAAATGCTGGTCTTAAACGTTTTTGTAACTAAAACGACATTTTAAAATACTGATACCCAAACGGGAATCCAAAATATAGCATGTGTTAGCTTGAAACGTTAGACTATCACCAATCTTGTCTATTAAGGTAGGGTACCAAGAAACTGAAACTGGTACTCATAAATGTTACACACACATGAACTTTGTATTCCCCTGATGGCACGGACTCACAAAATACCTGTGATTATGCTTTTAGTATTGTCTAAAGAAGGCTTGTGTTTTCTGGAAAAAGTCAATTTGGGGTGGATTTAAGGAAACCTTTTCATCTGAGATTCTAGCAGGCTTGAAGCAGATGAAATGAAAGACTTTGGGAATGTTTTTACAAAGTTGAATTAGTGGCCAGTTGTCACATGAAATCTCTGCTGCTGGAAGGATGACCTAGCCCGCATCTTCAGGAGCTTTCTGGGGCCAGCGCTCTGGCTGCCAGCCAACCCCAGCCTCGGAGACAGGCACTGGGCGCCTGGGCCTTTAGTGCTGTGCACCTGGCAGCCACAGGACAGCAAACCCTGCAAGGGCACACCACGGTTCACGACTAGAATTGTGTCCCAGCCCTGGACAGAGAAACACTATTTTTAAATCTAAGCAACACTTGTTACGCAACAAGCGACAGACTTCAGCTTTTCTCTGCTCACGCAGCTAGAAGCACGGCCAGCATTTCAAGAAGGCCAGGAGGTCACACCCATAGGCCTGTCGCTCAAACAGCTGCAGCTGAGCACTGCCAAAATTTAGAGGAAATGAAGCCCAGAAGATCAAAACTACACATTTAATTAAATTATTAAAATTATTCATATTGGCAAAATTATTCATATTGGCAAAATGAAGGAAGTAAGGTTCAGAAGATCAAACCCACTGGGGTGTTGGTGGCTTCCACCTTGAATCCCAGCGCCCAGAGGCAGATGGATTTCTATGAGTTCAAGGCTAGTCTGATCCACATAGTGAATTTCAGTACAGCCAGGGCTAAATAGTGATACCCTACTTTAAAAAAAAATTAAATTATGGAAACAAAAGTCAAATTCATAGACTTCCCAAGGAAATTTCATTTAAAGCAGTTTTAACACGAAAGTCAGTGTATATGGGCACTGGTGTGGCCTTTCAGTGTCTTTGGTCAGATTGAGGGGTATCCCCACTAGGAAAGCTCTCCCCACCCCTTGAGCATCAGTATTGTCTCCAACCTCCTGGGCTGGAACTCAGCCACCATCTTTCCTCTCCACACTGGCATCTTTCTCTACAAGATTCACAGAGTGCTGCTACCTCCTCTGTACCCCAAATGACAGAGACTATGGGGGAGGGAGTGCTGCACTTGAGGTGAAGAACTGGCCCTCTTTGTCCTTAGAAAGGGAAGGTACAGGGACTTGAGATGGAGACAGACTCTGAAAACTGCTGACACATGATTCTGATGCCAACAGAAGATACTCAAGTGGGTCCTTGACAGGATGCTGGGGGGAGGGGCAGCAGCACAGACCAACCTGGAACTGGGCATGAGCTGGCACTGTGCTATTTCTCTCTCTCTCCCTCCCTCCGTGTGTGTGTGTGTGTGTGTGTGTGTGTGCGCGCGCGCGACATGAATATGCATGTATGTTCATGTGCATGTGTGTGCATGTATGTTCATGTGTATGCGCATCTGTGTGTGTGTGCATGTGTGTGTTCTGAGAATTGAACTCATAACTTCATGCTTGCACAGCGAGTGCTTTACTGACTGAGCCACCTGTCCAGTCCCATTTATGACATATTTCTAGGTAGCTGAATAATTTCATAAAACACGACCGCGAACATCTGGATGTTTCCAGGTCCTGTTTTCCTGTTGCTGTCCTCTGTAACATTCCCAGCCTCTCTTGTGGAAATAGCCAGCGCAGAGGCTGGATTGTGTTTAAACTGTAAGGACCCAGATAAAACTTCTCAGGGTCTTTGAGCCACTCCTGCCTTCTATTGTATCTCTTCCTTCAAAAGTTAGGGATGGCAGAACAATCCTAGGTCAAGAGGCTGTGTAAGGACAATGATGAGTGAGTTGGGTTCTCTATGCTCTGACCTGGGGCTTGCCAAAGCCAAGATGACCTGACAGGGAAGAACAGCATCAGGGTTCAACACTGCACAATGGAACAAAGGATGCTGAAACCTGGAGACCGTCAGGACCTAACATACTCACAGGAGAATCCGTCACACCCCAGCATTATGGGTTGGTAGAGACACATAGAAATAAATGTATTGCTTCATCTGTGAGATCCCAAACTCCCAATTGTGTGAGCCCAGGGTGAATGTTTATTGGATAACAGCTGAACCATAAAAGAGTGGCTTTTTTGCCAAGAGTTGGCCAAATGCAGGTCAAGAGTGTGAGGTGGGCTGGAGAGATGGCTCAGTTGTTAAGGGCACATATTGTCATTGCAGAAGGTTCAATTCCCACCACACTAGCAGGCAGTTCACAACTGCCTATAACTCCAGGTCAAGGGGATGTGACACTCTCTCTGGCCTGTACATGTGCTTACACATGTCATATATGTAAATAGAAAAAGTAAATCTTAAAAGCAGAGTGAGTGAGGTAACTCTAGGGGGGGTCCAACTGCCCACTGTGAAAGCAGGGTTCAGCAGCTTGCCCAGGAGTTATGAGGTCAAGAGCCTCTGCTGTGATCTCTGGGAAAGATAGAGAGATTGGAGGTGTTTAAACCAAAGGACACATTATAGGGCTTTAGAGGGTGTGGCTCTTATGTGAGCACTGACAGAGAGTACAGCAAAAGGAGCATGCTGGAAGCATCTCAAGTGCCCATACCTGTTGGGCACTGGATGGAACAAATACAAGGGTTTAATTCACTCTCTAGGTCAGAAATCATGAAGTATTTAGTCAGTGGAAGGGACAACTCATCCCTGACCAGCAATCCAACATCTCAAGGGAAACATGACCAGGGGAGAGGGCGCTACATCAGTGTGAGCCCGTAAGCATCCTTAAGCAAGCACATTGTATCCTAGGAGAGAAGATGCTACATCACTGTGAGTCTGTGAGCATCCTTAAGCAAGCACATTGTATCCTAGGAGAGAAGATGCTACATCACTGTGAGCCTGTGAGCATCCTTAAGCAAGCACATTGTATCCTAGGAGAGAAGGTGCTACATCAGTGTGAGCCTGCAAGCATCCTTGAGCAATCACAGTGTATCCTCTCACAGTCTGTGACATCACTTGCCTCATCTGCTCTGAGTCCATTTTGCCATTATCTGACTCCACTCTCTTTAGCTATGACAGCTTTTGAGTTACATAAAGATCTACAGTCCACAAGGGCTGGCTATAGCACATGGGTAGAGCACTTGCCTAATGTGTGTGTGGCCCTGCCTTCACCTCCAAATACATTCACAGTCCCTGTTACATCCTCTACTTTCAGAAACATTTTTTCCCTATAATTTAGGAAACATCATACATGCCATGTTCTCAGATTCCTGCTACATCTTTAGATAATAGTTCAGAGCTAAAGTTATTTTTATGTTTATTTACTCCTCAGGAGGGAAGGAGACGTTGTTCATTCATTTTTCTGTCAATAAGCTATCTAGACATAGTTCTGAAAACATGCATACCATAGAAAGTAGCAGGCCAGAGGTTACAGCCAAGTCTCTAGAGTGCAGAACTCATGTTTTTCTCATCCCTTGTTGGAAGCTAAGTAGTCAGAATAGGACCCCGTCATGTGGGATGCTGTTTGGGAACAGCACATTCCGTACAATGAGTCTGTTGTTTGGGAACAGCACATTCCATACAATGAATCTATCAGATTCAGGTGAACAGAAACACTGTAAGGAACAGGACAGCTCAGAATAACAAAGGCAGAAATCCTTTCTCTAGCTTGAATTATGCTGGTCGTTTACCTTCTGTTCTCCTAGTTCAACACATGAAATTCCAAGATCAACTCTCACAGATTTAACAACATACCTTATTACACAACAAAGAAACTGGTTGCCAGTACATACCTGTGTTCAGAGAGGGGATCGTGGGTGAGCAGTTTTCCTTCTGGCAGGTTCCGGTCACGGAAGGTAAGGTCATAGTGGGAACCTCGTGATTACCTGGAAGAGCACAGAGTAGAGCATTGTATAGGAGCATGTCCATACATGGACAAATGAATGTAGCCACAGAGACATCTGAGTACAGGGTATTCAACTGAACTTTGTTTTGGTAATGTTACCTTGGAGCTCTGAGCACAGTTTCACCTGTTAAAGCAATTTTATAAATCAGGAATAGATTCGTCACCAATGTGCAAAAAGCTCCATGTGTATTATGATTTTTTTTTCTTTTAGTGGCTGTGATTTAAAGTATAATAATACTATTGACCTAAACCAACACACATACTAATGTTTCTGTGGCCAGGTGTGTTCAGGATTCTGGGTTCAGGGTTCTAACCCGGAATGCCAGGACTGTTTCCTTCCAGGGCAGTGAGCATTCTGCAGACCAAGCCGCCAGTCCTGTGGCTGAGCAAAGGACCTTGGGCAGTCAGTTCTCACTATGAAGAATGGGCCCTAGAGAAGAAAGGCTTCAAACAACCCCAGGATAAAAGACTCCAGGTCCTTGCTCTTCCTGAGTCCCCAGGAACCCCTCTTTCCATGGGCTCTTCAGGGGTTTCCCTGGCCCAGAAGATGATGACCTTTCTATTTGTATTAAACAAAGTTTAATTTGAAAGTTCGACTCATACACTGAGAAGATTCAAAGAAAATTTATAAACGTGAGCTGGCATCACAAGGAGATGTGAGGAACAGGAAAAGGCTAGGGAGGCAGCAGCGGCCGTATGTTGTGCTGCAACATCATGGAGAAGGAATGTCGCCATCGGCAGTCAGGTCGTCCAGAGAGGGACAGAGTGGAGTTCTGAGTGACCCAAGGTGGCACTCCCTTGGTACTTGATGCATCCCACCAGCCTCTGACAGCTCAGAGTCCAAGGCTTTGGAGAACTGATAGGATATGAAGAAGCAGAGATGTAGCAGGAGCTGATGGATGGAGCAATGTTAACAGGAAATAATACAATTGAAGAGGGGGATGCAAGACCTAGAAGAGAAAGAAAAGAGCTACTTGGAGAATAACTCATAAAGCAGCCACGGTGTTTGTGAACATGGAGCAGGGAGCCCAGGGAGTCACCGGGGTGGGATTCACAGGACTGAAGGGCAGCAGCGGGCAGAACAGGCTGAGTCTCGCAAGCCTCTAACCCAGCGTTCTCCACCAAGCAGGCCGCAGGTGGTGTGGATCCTCAGAGCTGTGGTTGGAATGGGAGTTTTGGGTTGGCAGGAGGGAGACTGTAAAGGCATGAAGGCAAGTTCTCTTGTACTCTGGGTGGATGAGAATCGGGGAGGGGCAGGTGTGAGGAGCACTGTGTCCTCCACTTGTCAAGGGACCTTTCCTTCTTTTCGCTTTGTGATGACACTGTTTTGGCCGTGCTGGAGTGGCGGCTTCCTGATTACTTAGTGGCAGATGGTGGGCCCAGATGTGGAATCTACATGGTGAGCCTAGAGGTAGAATCTACATGGTGGGCCCAGATATGGAATCTACATGGTGGGCCCAGAGGTGGAATCCAATACTCCTAAATCTCCAATGATACCTGCGCGACATGTGTGTCCTCCACTCTCCCCAGCTATCTGAGGCACATACTGCCCAGCTCTGACTCACCACCTCCCCATCTGTGGGGTTTCTGATCACGTCATACTTGTTGAAAAAATGTATCCTTCTGCAACCTAAATGTCTCCCACTGCTCGAGTGCGCTAGCCTCAGTAATTTCACCCATGCCTAAGAGACGAAGAATGAAGAAGCCATGTGCTAGCCGAGATCCAGTGTAGTCCAGACACTTCCACCAAAACACAGACTGAAGCCTGGTTGTGAAATACCAGGAGGTGGGACCAGGGGCAGCCTTTAAGGAGTGAAAAGATGTGGGGGCTCTCTCCTCATGCTTTGGTTCCTGTACTCACTGGCTTATTCCATGGTGGGATTGTTATAAAGCTAGCCAGCCTCTGCTCACTGTGGGGTGTACCCTATGCTGTCAGCGTCACAAGAACAGTCTCTTCAGATGCCAAGCAGATTAAAGTGCTGTGTTCTTAGATTCCCCCAACCTCTGGGAACGTGAACTAAATAAACATCTATTCTTTGTAAGCCACAAGGTCTCCAGGATTCTGTTACAGCAACAGCAAGCAGACTTAAGACAGACGCTACTACAATGTGTTAGAAATGAAATTTAAAATATGGAAACAAAGATTTTTTTCTAGGCTCTTAAGTTATGAAACAAAATATTTCAACCCACGGAGAACCAGAGATTTAAGTCTCCTGGCTGTCCCTATGTGCTGCACTTTCATATTTACAAAAGTTTTCTTTGACTGATTTCTATAAAATTGTGAGTATGTATTTTCAGTAAAGAAAGAGCTTGAAATTTTAGCTTTAGTGTTTTTCTATTGTATTTTTCCTATTTCTAAAGAATGTTCATTCATGATATAGCACCAACTTCCTCATCAAAGAATATAAAACATTTACCATAGAGTTTGAAAAACGGTCCCTACTGTACTTCTTGTCCTGGAGGTTCTAACACCTGTTTCACATGTTTCTTTACTGAACCAACTGCGGCCAGGCCTCTAATCTAACAAGTAATTAAAGTCTGAGGCTCATGCAGTGCTGAGGATAGATGGTTCCTAGGAGTTTATAAAGAGCAGAGATCTAGGCCTTACAGAGAAACCTTTCCTTCACACACAGGAAGCGGAACGTAATGGTTTGCAATTTCAGTGTTCCTCGAAGGCTATCAACTGAGGGCTTGGTCACCAGCCACGGAGCTATCAGATCTTTTGGGAGGTGGGGCCTAGTGTGTGGGGAGAAGTCATTCTGGCTGTACCCTTGAAAGGGTGTCAGGAACCTTCCTCTCTCTCCCTCTGCCTCAAAGTCACCACAGGGTGAGAATCTTTGCTCAACCACAATGTTCTGTCTTGCCATAGGCCACAGGTGAGGCTAAATGACCATTAACTAAAAACATGAGCTGCCAAAATAAGTCATTTCCTTGTATTAAAGTTATTTTCCTGGGCTTTTTATTACAAGGAATGGAAAGCTGACAGCATACGTGCAAAACTCTAGAGAAAACATATGAAGCAACAGCTTCACATTCCCGAGAGCGAAGTCTAACATTTGGTGTGGAGTCTGGGAATATCTTCCAGTGTTGTAATTTAAAATTTGTAAAGCTGATGTTTCTGTGGCTTGTACAGGTCATTTAGACTCACTAATAAATGACTCCCCACCTTAGTCACTAATAAAAAGCCCCCCACCTTAGTCACTCCACAATCTTATTAAAGACATTGCGATACGTTGTCAATTTTGTAACTAAGGATTCCATGTTAAAGGAAACAAAGGGCACCGCATATATTTCCACTAATTCAATCTTAGCTGAAACTCAATGACTTGAGAGAAAGTGATGTCTTTTTGTGATTTCCCATCTCTATAAACAATAGTTTATGGAATCAAGAAAACAGCACGATATAGAACCATGGTTTCTGTCAAGCAAAGCAGGGGAAAGGTTAAGAAAGGAATTTAATCCAGCAACAAGGGTATATACGAGAGGTGAGAAGCAAACGAAAGTAAACAACACAGGACGGTAGCTCCTGTGCCAGGGCTTCTTAGTGAGAACATTGGGCGCTGTCTAATCTGTCCAGTGGCAAACGTCATGCAGGGACTCCAGCAGTCACGCACTGTGGAACGGGGTCCTTTACCAACATCTCTGATGGTCATCTGCCCAAACACACTTCGTACTACCTGATGATCACCAAATCAAAGCATTTATTATTTTAAGTTATTTGAATATAATGCAATGCTCGTGGAATAATGGCGGAGTGGCAGCCCCGAGGTGCTGGACACTGTCCTTTGGAGAAATGGAAAGAAGAGGAAGAAGAGAATCCTTGAGTATCCATAGCGGCAAGGCTGCCGCCTGCAGTACGCTTAGCATTACGAAACCCTGTACGATGGAGCACAGATGATGTCCCATGTGTATTTCCCAACCACTCTTGACAGTGTACAGGCTAAAGTATTTCAAATCCTCTGCTCTTACATGTTGTATTAGTTACTTTAATCATTGCTAGGATCAAACACCTAACAACAAGCAACTGGAGGAAGAAATGAACAGTTTATTTTGGCCAACAGTTCAAAGGGATACAGAGCCACATGGCAGCCGGTCACACCGTGTTAGCCGCCAGGAAGCGGAGAGCAGACCGGAAGTGAGGCCAGACTACCCAACCACAAGGCCCACCCCAGTCAATCACTTCCTCCAGAGAGGCTCCACTGGCTAAGTCAGGGCCAGCACGTGGGGACCAGATGTTCACACCCAGGAGGCGAGGAGGAAGACATCTGGCCTTCAAACCACAGCAGTGGTAAACAAGACCACAATTCAAAAGGGTGAAAGTGAAAACTTTATCTCTTGATTGTCCCAAATCCCGCCAACAAGGGGTGTAAAAGTTACAATGGCAGGGGCAGAGCTCTGAGGGTGGGAAGGCTACCTGTGACTGGAGTTCTGTTTTTCAGTCTGTCCACCTCCATGGTGAAGTCATCCTTTAAGAAAAGGAAGCCGATGATGGAGAACAGGTAGACGAGGATGAGAGCCAAGACCGCAGTCAGGATGATGGAGCGGCCATTCCGTGTGACGCTTTTGATGACGTTCAGCAAGGTCTCTTCTCTTACACCAAATCAAAAAGCTACAGAAATAATAATAATAATAAAATAATAATAAATAGCCTTCAAACAAGTAACATTTTAAAATAAACCCAAACAGTTGAGTTAGGAAAGTTAGGTTCTCAAGCTACCTAATGCTGTAACCTTTGATACAGTCCTCATGGTGTGGTGACCCCCCCAATCATAAAATTGTTCAGGTTGCTGCTTCATAATGATATTTTGCTACTGTTATGAATGGTAATGTAAATATGATGTGCAGGATATCTGATATGTGGGGGTCACAACCCATTGACCACTGAGCTAGTATACAAGCGGCACAGTTTCAGTGAAGACAGCTCTCGTAGCCTGTAATGTACATGTGCTGGCTGCAGGGGACCAGTGTTACACCACTTTGCTGTGACACTGCACAACTGTATACTCACTTTCATTTGAATTTAGAAAATTTATAATATTAAGCCCATGGACAGTTGGCAAATTCATTAAATTTATTGTTCAATCAAGGGACTCAAAATGAAACGAGGAGAAAAATTTTATGAGCCTGTGCCATAGAAAATGTCTGAATCTAAAATATTTGGGAAATACAGACGCTCTTCCTTACTAAAAGGATAAACAAATAAGGCTAAAAAATCCGTGTTAGTTTATATCTTCGAAAGCAGAACCACAAACAAAAAGTAACAGTTTTGTCAATTCCCTTCCTCTAATGGGTTATTATCTGTCTTTCAGGTAGCCACCCTACTCACTAATCAAGAACTCAAGCACATGGCTGCTGTCTGCAGCCAGTGTTGAGAGCCATTTTATTATATATTGCTACATTGTAAAACTGAAATTATGAATTAGCAAGGGCATGCTTTATTATACAGAGCTGATTAAAAGAACGAAAGCTATATTCATTTTCGAAACGTCTGAAATTAATCCTATCTTCAAAACTGAGAGGCTGGGGATTCGTGTTCTGTTTTCTGGAGATGAGAGCTACTAGAACTGTGGTTGGGCTGGCCTGGTCAGTGAGGCACCGCGTTCCCTCCCAAAAGCTCTTAGTTTGCTGTGTTATACACTTACTTCCCACTGTAGTCATGGCCTTGCCAATCACTGCTCTGCACAGCCTGTGTTTTGGACACTGGCATTTGATTAGTGAAATTCTTTAAAAAGTCACTACTTTGCTATCTGTTTATCTCTTGGGAAGTATAGCTATGGTCAGAAACGAAGTCAATATTCTTCAATAAAGATGAATTAATTATCATAAGTGCAACCTCGAAACTGTCCATCTTCTGACTTCTCTAACGTTTTCGCTGCTTTGGTTGACATGAAGGGGGTTTTATTTTAACTCATCAGTGGCCAGAGTAGATGGTGTCCATAGTGGTGAAACAAGAAACTCTGCCTCAGACAAGGGGGCGGGTGAGGACTGACACCCAAACATCACTCACAGATTCAAACCTTACAGCATTTTCATACCAACTCCTTTTCTCTATTCACGACAACAGGGCAGTAAATAGAGAAAGGGCATTTTAGGAAGATGAGAAGGATGTGCAGTTGGGTGTGGTAATCCACAGGCACAGCACTGAAGAGGCTGAGGCAGGAGGATTGTTAGCTAGAGGCCAGTCATCTCAGAACAACAAAACCAAAAGAACCTGAAAAAACTGTCTAAAGATTTAAATATACACAGCTAAACTTAAGCTGACAATGATGACTTAAACTAATATTGATGATGACATAAGCTAACAATGATGACATGAGCTAATGTAATGAGATAAATAAGACATGAATGACTAGTAATGATGAACATTAGCTACAATAAGCTAAGCAATGATGATGACATAAGCTAGATGAAGCTAATGATGTGATATGAACATAAAGCTTGATACGATGATGTGACATAAGCTATATGATAACATAAGCTAACATGATGCATAAGTAGCATGATGTGACATAAGTTACATGAGGCAAGAATGATGAAACTATCATGTGCATAGCAGAGATGATTGCTTGATTTTTTGCTAGGGTAGCTTTTGTTCCTTTTCATTTTGCTTACATGTCACTGCAATAATTAATGTAACATTTGATATTACACATAAAATATAATGCACCCTTACTTGTCTCACATGTAGCCAGATAATCAGTGAATTAAAGGATTTAATTATTACTTGGCCGAAAACCCAAAGCAGCTCATCTTATGAAGCCTGGGTCAAGAGAAGAGGTGGAGAGGCTGCTTGCTTCTCACAGATGAATTGAACTCCACCACCTATGTACTTCCCAGAAAAAAAGACTAAAAATGATGATCCATACTTCTCCTAAGAGATGCCAAAAAATAACATACTTTGTACTTGCTTAAAAAACTAACAAAATCCCAAAGGCTAAGGTGTAAGAGGCAGCGTCCTGTGCATGGCAGTGGCTGTCGATAAGGCTGTACTTACCAGGAAGCTGTAGAAGAACTCGTGGACAAAGAGGCCAAGCATGCAAACCAGGACATAGGCCACATGGTAAAGGAAGGCCATGTCCAGAATGACTGCTCGGTAGCCTCTGGTGAATGTGCCTCGGTTTCCCACAAAACTCACCAGGAACACGATTTTATTACATAGCTAAAGGGAGAAGAACGTAGGATTTTAGTGCTGCAAGCTCATCTACAGAACAAGACAACTGTGGGAAATGAGTGTTCCCAAGTCTCTGGTTTCATTCTCCATGACTTACTGTGTTGGTTTTCAGGTAGTTCACAGATGCACATATAAACAAACACATAACACCTGGTTCCCTTGAAGCTACTGGGGCAGAGAATGTCACCAACATCGACTGAGTGTAAATCTGGGTCTTCCTTATTCTTGGATTACCTAGTTCTCACCATGGGAAGCCCAACAGTTTCTGAAAATCTGCCATCAAAAGTCTTGGCTCACAGACCCCTTCAGAGACCTAGATAACACCAAACATTCACAGTGATTACTGCCATGACTCTTCAAATGCTCCTTAAATATTTATGAGTATATTTTTATATTTATGCCTTTTGAAGGTAAGGTGGTCTTTGCAACACTGACTTTACATACATTATATATATGCACACATATACATCTTATCAAACTTGAGAGAGTATGAAATCTTTTCCATCAATGTCCTGAAGTCTGAATCAATGCAGATAAGATGAAAAACTGGTAATTATTGCATTTTGTGATGGTCCAATCAGACCAACAACACAGCCACTATAGGTAGAACCTTTCCTACATTTCCCTAGCTAACTGTCTATCCTCTCATTAAATAGTAATAATCTCAGTAGCCAATCATCTCAAACCCCTTTCACCTTCCTGCCAACAGCTTCAGCAGACATTAAGCGGAAGTCTTATTTTACTGGTCAGCCATTTATGTTCTCATTCAGTAGATCTGAGACAGGATGGAGACTTCACAATGACTGCTGAAGAGCAAGTCAGATACTAGAGAAAACTGAAAAGTAATGGATCCAAGACAAAGGTCCAGTGTCTGACAAGCTGAATGCACAGCAAGGGTGAGAATGTATGTCTGGAAAAGCAATATCCAGCCCTTCCTCTGAACAGCTTTCGAGTGACCCTGTTCAAATTTACATAACTGCCTTACATCAGCTCACCTATCAGTGTGATATAGAAAGGGTTCTACAAATTTAGAATTAAAAATCATCTCTTCACAAGGGTAAGTTATATGACAAAGACATGGTTTGTGTGTCATTTCCCAACTCTCTAAGATGAGTTACAAAAAAATATGCAGGAAAGCTATTTATAAAGTGGACACACTGGGGAGCAACAGACTGAACTAAATTCTCAAAATGGTCAATATATTTTAGTAGGATAATGTAAAGGACAGAATGCATTTCTGGCTGAATGAGACTTGGCCATATTAGCATGAAAAATAAAGAGACTTGCTTTGCTTGTTTGCAGTGGGGGCACTGCATGACCCTTGACCCATAGCTGGAAACATATGCTTCTGTTCTTTAGAGACATCTAGAAGTGGGGTGGGGTTGACGGAAGCAGTGGCCTCCATATGTTTACATAGAGTTCCAAGATGGGCACCATCCTTGTATTTAAGACATTTATGCCAAGGACAATCAAATGCAAGTATTATATATACATATATGAAAGGACTGGAATCCTGCTTTCTATGACATGAAGAAATTTGTAAATTTTTTACATAGCACTTTCCATGACAGCTGGGACTGTTTGCAGAGGAACAATGAGCTGCAAACACACTCTCCCTGTTCATGTCATCACTTCACTGACAACACTTAACCAGGCCTTCTGTGTGGCCTCTTGATACCATGATGCAGCCGGTCAGTTCTGTGCAAGCATCCCCATGGGCCATGAGAAGTAATGGTGGAGACATGGCTACAGGGCCATGCTCTGCTGAGCCAATGGATCTGGCCTTGAAACAGCAACACTACAGTATATCATAATGACCCACTCTTCACTTCCTTTTTCCAGTTATCCCTCAGAGCCCAGTCACCCTTGGGGAAGGCCTGAATGACAACGAAGAGGAAGAAGGATAGAGAACAGTGCCATGTAAGCTCTTGGGGTCTTTCAAAAGTAGCGCACTATCTGAACAGTTTGCCTAGAGTTCTTGTCACCGCAAAGGTGAAATCAATGTTTGCTAGTGAGCTAGTGTCAGGTGAAGGGTGAGCATTGACTGCATCCAGGCAAATAAACCACACAGTCGTGTAGTCTCTTCATGTGTCCTCACAACTGGTGGACACATCTTTGCAGGATTTTCAAGGGCATGATAAAGTGCAAAGATAGAAGTCATGTCGCCCAAGGCACTAACTTCATTCTTGACACAACTGTTTCTAGAAGGTTTTGTTCATGTCTGTACGGATGTGCCTAGAAGTTGATCATTATTTGAGATTTAATTATTTATTAATATGGATGTGTGTGCAGTTCCTCTGGAGGCCGGAAGGGGGTGATGATGCCTGGAGCTGGAGTTACAAACAGTTGTGAGCTGCATGACTTTGGTGATGGGAACTGACCTGGGTCTTCTGAAAAGACAGCAAGTGTTGTTAATGCTGAGTCATACCTCCAGTCCCAGAGCAAATCCATCTAAAGGCACCTCCTGGTTCCGTAATTTTTGTCCCTTTTCACTGTTTTATGTGATCACAGAAATTGACCACTGCCCTGTGTTGGTGTTTGTGTTTTTCTTTTGGTCTCATTCAGGACTGTGTCTCTGATCAGAATATCTAAGTTGTTATAATGGGAAAACATGACCTATTTTTCAAGAATAAATTGTAAAGTGCTCATGTATTGAAAGGTAAAACCAAACTCACTGTCTCTAACAATATCACCACGTTTTCATCAACCATGTGAAACAACCCTTTCACTGAAAAATAAGATGATTTAATTCCATAATCTCCATGCCAGTGGTGTTACAACTTAGGTGGGATAAAATCTTAAGGTCACTATAGAAAGCAAAATTTACATGCAGTCAAGTCAAATATCACCCCGGAAATCTTCTGAAGTGCCAGCAGGACAGTATAGTAAACACAGGCAGCGTGAACAGCACCATTCGCGACATTAAACTCAGCCTTGGAGAAGATTCGTATTTTGACAATGCTATGCCAGAAATAGTGACATCCAGTGACCATATTGAACAAAACATTGCGTGTGCATCTCAAAGACAGAATGTGAAAGGAAAGTTTCAGTTCAGAATATGTAATGGGGCTTGTGTGTTTAGTGAATGCATCACAGGACTCAGCCCTACAAATTAACAGTGGCGTGAAGTCACCCATAAAACTGCAGATACACAGCTAAGAACACACACTATTCTGCTAAGCACTGTGGTGACTGTTAATGGCCTGGTTCCCTTAAAAAAAGTCTCATTTGCTTTTCCTCTGTGCAAAGTAGATGGAACAAATTCTAGCATTTCCATATTAAAATAACTGTGAGAAAGGCTAGCACCATTAAGTGGATCAGAGTTTCCCAGACATTATTAGAGAGGGGAAAATACTAGAGGCAGTAACCCTTGAGATTCTGTTAAAAGATATTTCATGTGGACTTGGTGTATGGCTCGGTGGTAGAGCACTTGCCTCGTATATTGCCCAGGATTCAGTTCCTAGCATCAGAAGAAAACTCTTTACTTATATTTACTGTATTCTTCTTTCTTACAAAGAATCTTAGCTGTAAAGATAAATGGAGTGGTTAAGGAAGATCTAGCATCCATATAATGAATCAGAAACCTTTTTAACCAACATGAGATGCTAAATCTGTATAAATGAGGTTTGTAAATGTTCAATGATGTGAGCAAATATTAAGCACTCGAGGTTTACACAATGACCCCTGTAGTTCTCAGAATGTTAATTTACATCAACATAGCTAAAGTTACCACCACACTGCTCATGATAAGAAAAACTGTGTAAGATGTATGTTGCTAGGAAAATAACCAAGCACAAAGTTATATTCCATTCTTTTTACTGAATTTTTTCCTTCTACCCGTTCCGCATCTGCTGTATTCATTTCTCTTAAGTTCATGTCCACTTGGGGTGGGGTGGCGGTACTTTTGTTAGAGACACACTGGTGCATGTGTGTTTGTTAGCTCACTTGTCCATGAGAATATTTTATGATATTAAAGAAAACCTTTTGAAATGGCTGCTTTTCAAAGAAGATAATTCATGGCTTCTCGTTTTTAAGACTCCTTCAAAAGTGTGGCTGGCCTATTTTATGACTGCCGAGTTGTTGTTTTTTTTTAATTTTGAATATTGCCTATTAAAGATAGGACAAACTTGGAGATTATGATGTTGCTTGGCACAAGACTGTATTAAAACAACACTCCCATGACAATTAAAAAAAAAAAACAGATGTATGTTGCACCACTCAGAATCACTGAGACACATGTGATGGGAAAATCTAAATCTAGACATATTTCAGGCTCTGCAAATGAATTAAATCATAATAAACTAAAAATTCCATAAATTCATATTTGCTTAACACTGAGGGACAGTGTCTAAAGACAAGTTACTATGAGATCCAAGATGTAGTCACATCATGGTAGCAACATTTTCTGATTAATTAGTGATGTGCATATCGGATACTCAGATACAGCATATGCTAGACATTATCACCAGTGTATAGTAGTAACTGATCTTTTCTGGATCCTCCACACCAAGATTTTCAACTTTTTTTTTTTTTTTTTGCAGGCAGATAAGGGTAGACCAGTTGTCTGCACTATACTTTCACTCACAAGGGGGATGTAATCAGAGATTGACTGCTTCCTGCTATGACCAAACTATTAAGCTAATGTTTTTTTTCCTAGTCTAATATCTATTATTTTAGAAGTCACAGCCTCGCCTGCTATATAATGCAAATGTCTGTATACAAATTAAATTATTAATATATTAAGACTTAAGGTATAAAAATAAAATTCATGGTCTTATTTGAATTTTCCTCTGTCATAAGTAAAGATAAACCAAGATATTCGTATAATGAATTTATGTGAAAAGGGAAAATAGTAATTCACCAAATTAATCTTATTAATCTAAATGATACCAAATACAATTATAAATATACACTTGTTTTTTCTCTATAAATTAAAGCATTCACAAATGATACCCTTGCTGATATAGATTCACAGCGAACTAGAATTCACTGCATACACAAGAATAAAAGCCTACAGACTATATTTATACTTAGTGTGTCTGAATTCCATAAGCTAAAAAGCCAAACAGTGTACTTACATTGGCAGCACCAAGAAGTATTAGCGTCGGCCCCAGACCGATGGTGTATATTGATCTGAGCATGACAGACACAAGGAATGGCCGGATGCCCACAGGCTTGGAGAAGAAGAACAGCATAGATGTGCAGATGGCCACTGCTACCCAAAGGAGGGCTGAGAACAGTGGGGACAGCGTACCTGGAAAATGTAGATGGGTTACTTGTCACCAAGAACACAGAGAAAACACAGAAGTCTAGGCTTCTGTGCTTCATGTGTAGACAAAGCCACAGTGCACTGGATCTCAGGACAACCCACTCCATGTTCTATCCCAAGGAAACACTTTAGAATACATTACATCTCCTTCCACTTCCAGAAGATTTGTGAGGTGGTTTCAGGCTATATAAATATTTATTAGTTAACATTCTTTGCATCAGGTCTGAGAACTTTCTCTCCTGTGGGAGCAATTTGTGAGATGTTCTTGATAGATGTGCTTCACTGGGGAACGTCAAGTCAAAGTTCATGGTTAATGGTCATGAAAAATCAAGGATCGTGCTTCATTCACTCATCATTTCCCGAGTTCTATTAGTATCAAATTGCCATGCTACAGATTCCTTGAAAGAATCCAGACTGGGCCAGCAAGATGGCTCAGCAGGAGCAGGTACTTGCCAGCAAGCTTAATGGCTTGAGTTTCATCACCAGAAACCACTCAGCAGGGGAAGAGGCCCAACTCCTACAGGTTCGTCTGATATCCACACACAGACATACACGTACACATTAAAGAGATAAAAAAAAATAGCTGTCTCCTTAGAGGTCTGCCAGAGCCTGACATATACAGAAGTGGATGCTCACAGCTAACCATTGAACTGATCAAGGGTTCCCAATGGAGGAGTCAGAGAGAAGACTGAAGGAGCTGAAGGGGTTTGTGGCCCCATGAGGAGAGCAACAATACCAACCAACCAGAGCTCCCAGGGTCTAAACCACCAGCCAGGGAGCACATAGGGAGGGACCCATGGCTCCAGCTGTATATTGTAGGGGAGGATGGCCTTGTTGGCATAGGTGGGAGTGGAGGTCCTTGGTCCTCTGAAGGCTGGATGCCCCAGTGTGGGGGAATTTGAGAGCGGGGAGGTGGGAGTGGGGGGGTAGGTTGAGGCCACATCCTCATAGAAGCAGGAGGAGGGGAATAGGATAGGGGGGTTCTGGGTTGGGGGGAAATGGGAAAAGGGGATAACATCTGAAATGTAAATAAAATATACAAAAAAAGAACCTTAAATGTAAAAAACTCCAATTTGTAGAACACTTAGATTTTATAGAGATATGTTTTAAGTGTTAAAACACATGTACACACACCTACATGAATATTTCAGTGTTAAAACATGTGTATACATATCTACATATAAGTAAGCTTCATGTGTTAAAACACACATGTCTACATATGAAAGCATATACTTGAACACTGGCTCAAATTTCAAACATATGTTAGTCTATTTAATCATCAGGAAATAAAAGCTTTATGGAGCTGGGCAGAGAGCCAAGCCAGGAAAGTCCTTGCCTCATGAGTATTCAAATCTGAATCTGTTCCCCACCACCCCAGTGATAGAGGTGACAACACTCAAATCCAGCTGCTATGTAAGCAGAGACAGGAAGATTCCTGGGGCTTTGTGGGTAGTCAGTTTAGCTGATTGGGTGAATCCCGAGTCACTGAGGGACCTCGTCTCCAAATACAAGGGGAACAATGTCAAGAGAAATAACACTGAGCCTGACCTCTTGCTTCAGTATGTGTGCACACACACATATACATTCATGTACCTATATACAAAATCATGTCTACACACGCACACATACATGCAGGTATACATGTACATGCACACAAGAATATGCATGCACAGAGGCAAAAGAAAAGTTTCCAATCATTTTAAATGAACTGTGTGATTAACCACGTTCCTTAGAAATTCTCACAAATGCAGTTTTAAAAAGTCTTCCTTTAAAAGGAAGTGCAATTCTATGACATGGGCGTTGACCCCTTCCAAGAGTGGCTGGGGTGTGCTGCATCTGCAGAAGTAACTTTCAGGCACCATGTTATTGGCTTGACTGGTGGTACCAGGACCTCAAATTCGTGTCTACAGGATGACATGGGTAGGAGGAAAACACCAAGCTGGAGATTTCTCCACAAATTCCTGTGCCAAAAACTCCACAACGATGCCCACTCTGTCCTCCACATCTATTTTTACCATGACACTGACTTCTGACACAAACACATTGTGGGCTTTCATAAATAAAGCTTTGGGTTAACATCAAAGCCTGGACGACCCATACATATCCTTTGATGAGTTTTGTATTCATTGAGGACCAATGCATCTAAAAATTACAAAGATTCTGTCAGACAGTTGTAACTACCCAAAACAATCCATGAACAACATTGAGTTAGATCTGCTTTGAAATCCTGGCTCTGTAGCAATGCTATTTATGTGATTTAGGTATGATTTGACTGTTTTCCCAAAGGCTCCGGACGTCAAGCTTGGACCTTGAGCAATACTGCAGAGACAACGGAATCTTTAAGATGCGGTATCTACAGCAGGGAACTCAGAGCGTAGACTACGTATTTGGAAGGCATTGATGTTGGCAAAGCAGGCACCAGACACCCCCTTGAGAGCATGTTGCAAAGTGTGGCTCCACTGCCCACATAACCCATTCCCAAAGCCACACCCCTTTCTGCTTCTTCATCAAGTTGTGATATAACCAAGGGGAATCCCCACCTGGAGGGAAGAGACAGGGATACCTCATCATGGACTTCCCATCTCCAAAGCAAGGAAGTAAATAGACATTTGCCTCATGAAATACCCAATGTTGGTTATTTTGTTATAGCGATATTTTTGTTTTCATGACATGTTCAAATAAACAGGGGTTAAAAGAAGGTTGTATGGCTATTGACATGGCTTAGTAGTTAAGAGCACTTGCTGCTAGCTCTTCCAGAGGACCCTGGTCCAATTCCCAGCAATCCCATGGTGTCTCACAACTGTTTGTAATTCTAGCCCTAGGGGATCCATTACCCTCTTCTAGCCTCCTCCTCGGGCACCAGGTATGCACATAGTGTATAGACGTGCACGCAGGCAAAAACACATGTACACATAAACAAACAAACAAACAAACTGTAAATAATTTTTAAAAGATTGGAAAGAGAGCTCATCTTTCTCCTCATCAAAATAGGTTACTTGTATTTGACACGGGTTTATAGGTTCTACCTAGCAAAAGCAAGCCATCTGCCTAGACTCGACAGCTCTCCAAGGGTCATACAGAGAGAGTGCCTTTAACATTTCAGTGTCTGTGGTGACTCTCAGATCTCCATTAAAACACAAAGTCTACAAGTGTGTTGGGTAGCCCTCCCCTGTCACAGTGTGTTTTGCAACAATCACTCAATACTTGTTTATCAAGTAGACAAAGTATGCTCTGGGACTTCATAGTAAGCAAGCGGCTGAATATTTATTAACCCCCAGGCTGTGCAGCTATACCTGGCTTTCCACATGAGTTCGGGGCATCCAAACTCAGGTCCTCATGCATGTACAACAAACACTCTACTGACAGAGACATTTCCTCAGCCCCTACTTTTGTTTTTTTTATATAATGTTGATTTTATTTATGTGCATTCTGTGTGTGCATGAGCACATGTACACTCGAAAGCACTCATCCGAATGTGTGTGTGTGTGTGTGTGTGTGGTGTGTGTGTGTGTGTGTGTGCATGTGTGTGCCTGCAGATGGCCACAGAGGCCAGAAGAGGATGTTGCTGGATCTCTTGGGTGGAGTTACAGATATTTGAGTACCACCCTACATGGTGCTAAGCTCCAAACTCTGCTCAGATAAGACACATCTATAGTATCCCCAGCTTTGCTTTTTAAGTATTCACTAAAATTGCCAATACCTTCAGGGAACATTGACAATGGTCTGCCCATCATGTAACTTGTCAGGCCAATTCATAAAGTCTGGTATGGTATTCTAGAAGGTCAAGGTCTGGCACAAATGCTCATTCTGTGTATTGTAACTGGTACCTGAGGATTCAGCCACCCCTTTACCCTGCCCCAGGCGGTGTGCAGCTTGCTGGGGGTTCCCCATGATATATGAGAAGGTGCAGCCATGCATCTAAAACTCAATGTTTTATCCATTTGTAAAAGTAATTCACTGTCCAGCACAAGACCTTGTACATAGCTTACTGTTAAGCACATCTGTGTGGTATGAGAAAATAAGATGAACAGTTATTTATTTAATGTAATTAACTGATGGTGAAGTCTGTGGCCGTCTGTGAGCCATCAGCTTAGTTCCAACCTGAGAGTCATGCTTTGGGGAAACAAACAACAAACAACACAACCTCTCTAACAAACAACACAACCTCTCTAACAAACAACACAACCTCTCTGACACTCTAGAGACAAGTGCTAGCATTTTTCAAACCCCGTCTCAGTGGTGTGTGCTGACGCATGCACAATCCAAACACATGGCAAGCTGAAGCAGGAGGACTGCTGTGAGTTCAAGGCCAGCCTGAGCTACAAAGTGAATTCTAGGCCAACCTGGGTTACTCAATGAGACCCTGTCTCTCGAACAAACAAATAACTGTAATAAAAAGTAAAAGCAACATAAAGCACTAAAGCCAGTCTTTAGCCATTAAGTGGGAATCTTTTTCCTTAATATTTTGCATAGTTCTATTAACTTTTCATAATAAGCATATTTTATATTTAATGGGAAGATGTCTTTAGAAATTCCTCTATACTTTCTAAGATCTTAGAAGTAAGAAATTGGTCTTATATAAAGGAAAATTCAGACAGTCATATTGGACTTCACTTCTACTCATCTTGGAACTCAGCTCGGTCTTCACGATGATTTGTCTATGGCTTCCTGTCCAGCATGGCTGCTTCTTACTCTCAACTGTCCCCAATCCCCTGCTTCCTGTGCAGGCTCATTAGATTCCTGCTTCCTACACCCGGGTCCAGAAAAGTCAACATCCACCCACAAATCTGCTGGTGGTCCTTGGTCTTGTGCCTTTCTCATTTCTTGGTCCTTTAACAAGACCCTGAGATCTCTGAGGTAAAGCAGCTTTACTAACCTTAGCGTCTCGCAGCCTTGCATGGTGCCAACTGCACAGTGGTACCTATCAACACTTGTGAAACTGAGTGAGTTGAAATCACCCTGAAGAATCTTATTTTCCTCAGGAAAAAATGCTTGTGAGGAAGAATTGCATTCAAAATGTGGGGAAGAAAAACCTCCCTCTAGATTTAAAAATCATATTTATCTTGGGATAAAAAGTTCTGCACTGACTACTCTGCCGGGACAGATCAGTTAGCATGGCTGGAGATAGCTCTAGCATCAACATATTCCATATAAGCCTGGCAGTTGAAGATGCAGTAGAGGTGGATGGTACCTTGCAGGGTGATCGTCTGAGAGACGTCTCCCATGATACACTGAGTGCCATCATCCTGATTGAAGGGTGTTGTTCTCTAACATGGTAACCTACATGTGAACAAGACAGTTGAGCATGAGATGCTTCCAAGAGCATGGTTGACACCTCACCATTCACTATATCTAGAGGAAGATAAATAGCCTGTGCCTCCGCTGGCCCCTTGCCATGATGGCTCTGTGACTCTGAAGCAGACTGTAGTAGGGTCCAGGGTTGGATAGTGTAGCCCTTGTTAACAGAGGTCTATCTGGCGTAAATTTGCTGGGTGCTTACATGATTGCTATCCCTGTGCATCACTCATGATCGTTTAGTGGTGTCTCTGTTTTAGTTACTCCTTTCCCTGCTGTAGCTGCTTAAGAATATCATGGCAGACTCTTAAAGTGTGATGTTCTTGTATTTTTCTTCGTATTCGCCCCTTGTTTTTAGCATCCATTGAGTATTATGACTGGCCAAATGGTGACATACAATTTCTATCATCTTAAACTTTCTTAACTGGGACACCAGCAAAAAGAACGTTCTCTTTTCTCTATTCATACAGATCCTGGATTAGTTTTATTCTATGCTTTATAATATATTACTATTGATAATTACTTTTTTTCAAAAAACTTTCTCAGATCAGTCTGCTGGGAGACCTTTCCAGTTGGAACCTATCATGTTGAATGCCCCCATCCTTCCAAGACACTTATAGGAGAACTTTGATTGACATTCAGTCTGTCTTTAATTTCAAATTAAGCCTGAAGAATAGTTGCTCAGCCTGTTTGAAAAACTCCAGCATCAAGAACTGTTACCAGCACACAGCAGTTCCTTCTGGACAATGCAGCCATGAATATCTGCCCAGAGGTGTTGATTTCCCAGCCTTCCTGGCTATGCACAGTGTGTGCTCAAGGCTTAGAGATTGTGCTAACTTTGATCAAGACTTTAACCTTATTTACAAAGCTGTTATGAGCTGACTCACACAAACTGTAGTCATGTGATTAAGACTCATCATGGGGATCTACGATGCCCTATGTGTATGCTCTGCCTTCCCTAAGAAGCACCCACATTCTGGTATCCTAGGACTAAGTCTCCATCTTGCTGCTACTATTGACTTAAAAATCTTTTTCAAGAGTGGCATTTACACTTGATCCCAGGCTCCACAAAGCCCAGGGATCTGTGCTTTCCAGGCCTCATGTTGTTCATATGCTCTTTAGGGGCTGAAGGTCTTCGGTGGGTTTTCATTGCTCTATCTGTCAATTGGAAGCTTAATATTAGACAATTTCCAGGTCTGTCTCTATCTTACAGACTTTGTTCCTCTCTTTACTAGCGCTCGTCAATAGCCTCAGTGATCTGAGCATAAGAGATATGAATTTATCATTTTGTGATGGGATCTTCCCCTTGAGAGCTGTGTTCCTTTGTACCAAGATCTCATCACCACAGATGACCAGACCAAGGGGAGAGAAAGGTGCTCCCTCTTCTGCCCGCATGCTGGATGGATGCGTTCGTTGCGTTCTCCTGCTATGCAGTGACATGCCTGCTCTACTGTCCACAGTCCCCCATCTTTGCTGTGTTCTCCGCAACACAACAAGCTCACCTTATGCCAGCTCAAACTGCAGCTGAGAAGGCTTGGGTGCCCGTGGGATCTGACGAAGAAACTGAGAAATGCTACGTTGTTCTTGGGCTCCCATCTCCCCTCATTGCCTCCAGTTCATCTGAGCCTTGCTTACATACCTGCTGTGTTATGGTACATTTCTCCACCTCCTTAGGATGGCAGCGGCAGCATTTACCTTCTAACAACTGCTTTTGGTCCAACAGTCAGGAACTGCTCTACCGCTCTGTGGACTGTATCTCATCAACCCTATGTGCTCCAGGACACTCCAAAGCTATAATTTGCTTATTTCTCTCATGTTTGCCTCCAACTCATTTTTCTACCCATTCCAAAGTTACTCTCCAGACTGTACCTCATACCTGTAACAGATTTTTCCCAAGCAATTTGCTAAACCTAAATAAAACATTCAAAAACCCCACCAATCCCTATGGAATTTGTACTTCACTTCAAATTCCTGTCTTTCCTTCTGTAAAGGCTCATGCACTGATAGATTAATGACCCCAGCTTTCATAGTCAATACACTCTATCATCCATCATTACAGTCTAGCTTAGGCTGTGTGTTCCTAAGGCTGAGATTATGAGTATTATAAATGCACAGTTATTATAGAATCAAAACATGCATTTTGCAGATATGTTTACTACAAAACCCCCAGACAAGACAGAAAGTAAAATGTAATTGTTACCATTTCATCAAAATGCCTGAGCGCAAGGCTCTCGCTTACATAACTGAGATAATGCAGTATAAAGTATGCTTGATCACACTAATTATGTGGAACCAACATAATCACACCAGTAGTTACGCCATTCGTGAGATTTCTGTAAAACAGCATTTCTACTGGCCACAGTTTTCAGTCTACTCTACTTCCTACCTCTACACTCTCAATGAATACAGGAAAAATATCAATGAGAACTAAGCTTCTTTGTTTTGAAGCTCTCGAGACTTAAGGAATGCAGTTTGAGAATTTTTGTGATTTTTTTTTTTCAGGCATCCCTCCATGGCAGAAAGACAAGCACTTGCCTTCATCGCCGTCATCCCCGAATGGGTAGAAGAGAGCCACAGCCAGGTTGATGAACACAGCCAGGTTGAAGGAGATGCTCCCCCAGAGGGAGATGTGCCTGGAGAACCAGAACAGGGCTGGGTTGTCTAGGAAGCAACAAGAACAGGGGTGAGAGTGGCCAGTATATACGCCATCAACACAGAAGCCCCAGCGAGCTAACAGTGTGGCAACGTGACTGTGACCAGTCAAGAAGTGTGTCTGAAGAGACCTGACTTTAGAAAGATATTCTAAGACCAGATGGGAAAGGCATTTTTCTTGGTTCCTTTTTTATCCTTCAAGAGCATCAGCAAAGGTGATTCTATAGTAAATCCCTTGAATCAGGACCATGCAGATTAGGGGAAGGAGTAATGGTTCCCGGCCCCACTCACTGGAGGACTGATAATACCAATGGGTAAGATGATCTTATCCTTATGATGTAATTGCATAAAAGCCAGGAGGGTAGACTCAGGTATACATCTACTGGGAAGACCTTTACAGGCACAGTTACCTGGAAACCTGAGTGTCAGCACCACAGCCCAGTGTGTACGAGAGCCAGAGAGACATACGGTTTCCCAGGCCTGCAATCTCAGCATTGGGATGAGAGGCTGAGGCAGAAGGATGCCTATGAGTTTGATAGCAACATGATCACCAGAGGCCAGCCTGGGTTATGCAGTGAGACCCCACTTTTTAAAAATGCTATAATACTCTGTATATTTTAAATTAGAATGTTTCTAATAATGTTCTGGGTTTGAAGCCACAGGGGCAAAGTCCACAGTGAAAGTCAATAACTGGGAGAGGCTTGCTGAGAATTTCCAGAAAAGGAACTCTTGCCTTTCATCAGAAAGGAGTTAATAAATGCATCTACCAGTGTTTAACAGAAATTCAGTTCTTTCCACTTCTAGATAACTGAGCAAATGTGAAATACAGAGGGGTTTGGAGAGCGGCTACATTACCAGCCTACTCTGGGAGCCTCGATGTTCCTCTGCAGCTTGTGTTTATTCACCTTGTAATGTCTTGACATTGTAATGTAATGTCATTGAAATACTGGAGGGGATGGACATGGTGGGGCTTGCTTATCGCCCCAGCATTTGGGAGGTGGAAGCAGAAGATCACTAGTTGAAAGTCAGCCTTAGCAAAATAGTGAGTTTGAAGCCAGCCTGGGATACATGAAACCCTGTCTCAAACAAAACAGCCTAAAATGATGAAAATATTAGGGTTTGGGGCTGGAGAGACGGCTCAGCCGTTGAGGACATGCACTGTTCTTGCAGAGGGCCCAGCTCAGTTCCCAGAACCCACATCAAGTGTAACTCCAGATCCAGGGTATATGACACCCTCTTTTGGCCTCTGCAGGCACTATACACATGTGCACAAGCCCACAGCAAATGCACATACAAATAATTAAAATTCATAATTAAAAATTTAAAGACAAAATATCAGAGTCAGTGGAGTGAGGTATATGAAAGGGAAAATTGTGTACTCTTTGGGTCTACTTTAAACCTCTGTCTGGGCCTCTGTTGTCTAGGGAGCGTACCCCTCCTGAGTTCCTCTCGTTTTCCTCCCACAGTGGAAGAGGCTGTAACGGGGGTGGCATTCAGATGGCAGTCCCAGGACTGATCATGAACTGTAGACATCTGTGCTGTTCTCACTCCTTTCTGTCTACAAGCCCACAGAATATTAAGATGATATCCTTGTGATTTACTGTATCTAAAATGTAAAATACCATGTCCACTGGGAATTATTTTAAGTTTTATTTTGGGTAAAAAAATAATAAAATATTTGTCACAAAATACAGATCTTAGAGTTCCAGTGTGTTATTCGATTAATTTGAGTTTGTTATTCCATTAATATGGATAAAATTAATATTTTTCAAATATCTCAACTAAAAAATTTCTGAATATTCCATATATATCATTAGATAATCAGTTTTTATGCTGAGTTTTATGTGGTGAAATTCTAAAGAACAAAAGGTGTCTTAGGAATCTAAACCTTCATGACGTCATCTCATACCCAAAGGAGTCTTTGACCAGCTCCATTCACCGAGGGTCTCTCAGCAAAGAGTTTAGAAAACTGAATTGGGAAGTCCAAGTCACACGTGCCCGCCTGCCTGGGAAAGTCTCCAAAAGACAAGAAGGACCTAACGCCAAGAGCTTCTCAATCCTACCTCAAGGTTTGTCATCTAAGAAAACAACTTAAAATGACTTTTAAAAATTTAGGCCTATTTTATTTTAGGTGCATGAGCGTTTTGCTCACATAAATGTCTTGTGGACCCTCTGTGCACTTGGTGCACTGGAGGCAGAAGAGGGTGTCAGATGCCCAGAACCTGGGGTTATAGATGGTTACGAGCTGCTCTGAGGTTTTACTTCTAGGCCGTCTCCCCAGTCTCATTAAAATGATTCAAAACTTTAAAATTAAAAAAAAATCCCAAACTCAGTGTTTGCAAGCACACTGGAGATCTGTGTTCCAGGTGGAGCGGGCTACACGGTTATGGTTTTGATGACGATATCACAGGGCTGTCTGGTTGCAGGTGTTCAGAAATGTTTTGCTTGCTAGACTTCGAGGGAGAGAGACAGGGAAGAGGAAGGAATGACTCCCAGGGAAACACTAAGCACTTGAGATGCATGGGTACCAGATGAATCTGAGGACAGACTGAGCGGTGAGATCCTGTCTAAACACACAGAGGACACTGGGTGAGAGGGCTCTGGTGCAGACATTGCTCCATCTCATGTGCTCACTACTGAAGTCTCGGGGGTCAACGCAGGACTTCACACCTGCACTCATCCAGTAGTGCAATAGCACAGCTGCAGACTTGCAGCTTATAACACGTTAAAAAGCCGGCTCCGCAGCAGCTGCGGGCCATCTGGTTGACTGGGAATGTCTACGTCCACCCAGCTCAGACGGTTTGGCTCCAGCGACAACAGGGGCTTACTCTTCAGGCTACAGGTGATTTCGGGGACGTTAAACTGACAAGAAATGCGACTAATTATTTAGATAAATTGGACCACGTGACCCTGTCCCTCGCTCCCCGGATCTCGCACTCACTTCTGATCTTCTTTTGCCATTTCATCTCGTTGTAGAGATCTTCCGTTTGCTGGAAGAAGTCGTTCACCTTGCTTCCTTGCTCATCCCTCTCCGTTGTGTTGAACACTCGATACTTGGATTCCCGAGTGAGGAATTCGCAGATATTGGGGACAGGGAAAACAATCTGCTCCATAGTCCGGTCATGCCGCACAATCTGCAAACGATTGCCGTCCGGTTTCAGCCATATGCACACCTCAGTTTCAGACTCGGTTTCTAACTTCCTTTTTTCTTAATTAATAAATTTTATTCTTGGTTATTCCCCACCCCCACCCTCCACCCACCCTCACCTCTGGTTATTCATCTGCTCCAGATGCCTGCTTCTTCCTTACAAATCTCTTTCCCATTTTCATAAGTTTCTGGGAGTTATTTGTGTGTTCCCACTCACATGGAGATTTTAATTAGCGCCCTCTGTGTGACTTCCGGTTTGGAACTATCTGGAAGTACCCGGTGGGCTCACTAGCAGATATACAGCTGGATCTTATGGTCTCTAATTTTCTGTTTTAGGATAGGTTTCTTAGTTAGCTCTAGTTGTCAACTTGGCAACTAGATTCTGATGAGGAATCCCTCGGTCTGACTGGGCTATGGGCATCCTGATTATTAACTGGTGTAGGAGAGTCAAGCCCACCATGCAGCACCATCCTTAGGCACGTGGTCCTGGGACATGTAAGAAAGCTGGCTAAGTGTGAGCACAGAGCCAGCACACAGTGCTCTTCGCGGCTCCTAGCTCAGGTTCCTGCTTGACTGTCTCCCAGTGACCTACTATGATGTAAGCCAAACAAATCCATTCCTTCCCCGGTTGCTTTGGGCCAGAGTGTTTTATCACAGCGACAGACATGAAATTAGGACGATGAGCTTATGAACTATATTTTATGTATTCAATTATGGGAAAATGAGCTAGCAAGGTGACCTTGAACTCAGTACTTAAGGATCTGCGCCCAGTTCTTCCTAACAGGGGCTTCTGGGTACCAAGTGAAGTGGGTGTCTTGAGTTCTCTGTATGCAGAGGTATTTTTGATTTTATCATTGATGATGTGTTCCCCTACCTACAGTTTGGTGTTTTGTCCTTATGGGCTTACGTATTTGAACATTTGGTCTCCAGCTAGCGGCACAGTTTGGGGGAGGTTGCAGAACCTTTAGGAGGTGCAGCTGTAAAGAAGGAGGCTTTGAAGGCTTATAGTTTTGCTCTTTCCCCTACCCTTCTGCATACGAATAAAACAGGGGCAGCTTCGTGCCCCACCCCCACACCTTTCCTTCCCTGCTTTTGGACTCTCTTTCCAGAACCTTAGCCAACATAAACTCTCTCTTCCCTAAATTGACTTTAATCCTGGGACTGGCAGAATGGATGGTGGCAGGAACTGGATACAGGTGTCTGTAACCAGAGCCAGTGCTCTTAACAACTGGCCATCTCTGCAGCCCCTTTACATGCTAACTTTAAAAAATAATTAGAATATCAATTATAGAAACTACTGAGACATATTTGATATGGTAGGCAACCGCATGAAAAGAATTTTAAAAGGTGTGCTTGATCCAACAGCATCAAGTGCCTAAAAAATTTCTTAGGGCTTACTAAAGAAATAGAGCTACGATTAGATGAGCCAAAATATTCAGTCCTTGCATGAAATGACATATTTAATTCTGCTTGTCACATTTCACAAAGGGCAATGACAAACCAGAGAAACCGAAGGAGGAAACACTTTACCCAAAAGGAAGCCAAATATGGTTAATTTTCCCCTAGATTATTCAACAGATGCTTATTCAGTCATTAGCTGAGAAGCCCTGGGGAACTGAAAGTAAAAAAAAAAAACAGGATCCCCAATATAGAAGGGAGCGGACTGAGAAGCATGCTGGCTCTTCAAACTTTAGAGCCAAAGGCTGAGGAGACGGCTTGGGGGTTAAAGCATTTGCCACGCATAATAAATGTGAGGGTCAGAGTTCAGATCCCCACAAGCCCACTCAGTACCAGATGGGTGTGCCAGCCTTCCAGCAATCCTAACCTTGGAAGGCAAGCCAGAGACTCCTCAGTACAAGCTGGTTAGCGAGACTGGCCATAGTACAAGGCTGTGGCGTCAACCGAGAGGTCCTGCCTCAGTGAGAAAGGCAGAAGAGTAATGGAGGTACCAACCATGGGCCCCCTTGTACTCATGCACAGCATGCACACACTCAGTGTGCGCACACACAATATAACACTAAGCCACCGCCCTGAGGGGAGCAAACACCGGGAATGGTGGATAATTACAATGGTCTAGTGTGATTCACAGATACAGAAAAATTTTCATCCCTTGCTTAAAACTGAATATGATTTCTTTAGAAGCGGTGAGACCCATGAGAGAATCTGAAAGTAAGATTCCGATCATGGGGGCCTCCTTCTCGGATGGTAATTTGGCCTAAGCATCTTCCCATTTCCCAGGGCTTACAAACTACCGTTCTTGATAATACCCATTACTGCAATTGGTTCTCGTCAGGCAAATCTGACCCGAGCTGCGGCACTGTTGATGTTTGTATATGTGAGCGGGGATCCACTTTTGACATGAAGTGATAAAGCTTAGTAATGCTCAAAGATTTGGCAGAAATAAACAACAACACATAGAAATTACCCATTACAGAGCAAAGGTGCGTGTGACAGACACACTCTGCTGCAAACTACAAACCTCTACCAGAATGAATGAATGTGTGCTCGTAAATCAGCAGTGACAAGCATCCACCACTCTGCTCACTTCTGCCTGATTAGTTCTGCCAAGAAGCATCACATGATACCCCAGCTAGAAGTGACGGCCAGATGGGTCCCCCGGTGCACCTCCTGATCTGCTATAGAACATTAGATAATGTCTCATTTATGGAGCAGGAGAGAGGGCAGCCGTCAGACAATAAATGTGTAAACAGCTAACTTTTGAGTGTATGATACCAATATGAAATTTTTATTAGTGCTTCCCACATTTCCTATACTTTCACATACTTTTATTTTACTTTTTTCAAAGAAGGTCTCACTATGTGCTGGCCTGTAACTTGCTAACAAGATTGACATGGAACTTACAGAGATCTGCCTGTTTCTGTCTCCTAAGTGCTGTGGTAAAGACATGTGCACTGGCTTCAAACATTCTTTTAAGTCACAGATCCCTATTTAAAAAGCCTCTGAAGAGGAATTTTAGTCCAGCAACACAGCTGCTCTTGCAAGGGATCACATCTGAAGACCTAGGTCTGTGTGATCTGGCTGGAATACACACTCATCCTTAGTGGACACCTTTAAAAATTAGCTTGTAGAAGGAAGCAGCTATGTTTGAAAGTGACATCTAGTTGAGGGGCATACAAAGTGATGGATCAGAGAAGGATTTGATTGAATGAACAGAGATGGGATACGCCCAACTCTTAGCAGTTGGCACAAGAAAGAGAAGCTATCTAAGAGCAGTGCAGGGAGAGAGAGAGTCGGTCAGTTGGGAGTCAGTGCAGTGAGTGCAGTAGAATTGAGTTCCTTCATGTGTTCATGCAGTCAGTGCAGGTCAGCAGAGGCAGCAGAAACCAGAGAATAAGAAGAGCCAGAAGATTAGAACAGATTGCCAGAGTTAGTTGGAGGCCAGGCAGAGCAAATCAGTAAGAAGCTGAGAGAAGCAGATTGAATCAGTCAGCTTGGAGAGGAGTTTGAGCCAGAACAGCTGAGATAACCAGCCAGCCAGAGCTCAGAAAGAGCTGGAGAGGGCAAGCTTATTCAGCAGGAAGTCTCCAAGACAACAATTGCAGCTGGCAAATAAAAGTTACATTTACAAGCCTCCACAAATTTGAAGAGACAGATTCTCTAATATCTTGACTCTAAAATACCACTCAATATTCTACCCTATTTGCTTCTGTGACTCAAACAGGAGAAAAGCCTTATTCTCTCCATTTCAAAAGCTTCAGAGTAGTTCTGGGAGAGAAAAGACTCGTGATGGACAGAGTCAGTTTCTACACATGGCTCTTAGACCTTGATTTGTGGGACAGACTTTTTCATTTAAATCACCTGGTATTAGTTCATAGTTCTGAGGAAAATCATGAAAATGGCCTCAGACAGAAAACAAATGCATTCTTTCACCACTGGGCCCTTTCCAGGGGTGGCAGGTGGGTACCTCGATCTGAGGCAGTGTGGTTGGCGTAATACTTCAGGGCTTCATCCCTTCCTCGGGATCGGATCCAGGCTTGAGCATCTGCTGCAATAGCTTATTGTGGCGGGCCAACTGCAGGGAAGAAAATAAAGCGTTAACATTTCTCAGCCCTTTTCTTAGGATGAAACTTTGAAGTTACTCTCTCTGTTGGTGCACGTGTCTTTCATAGTCCTGGGGTGACAGTAATTAGCCATATTCAAGGAAGGTATGTCTACATTTGAAAAGCATAAATAATGCACAACAATCATTCTCATTTGTGGGTAATGCCTATCTATGATGACTGTGCCAAGGAGAAGATACGCTGATTGTAGCATCGAGAAAGATGAAATTCCTTCAAACTACACCTACATGTAAACCAATGACCAGTTAACTACACATACATGTAAACCAATGACCAACTACACATACATGTAAATCAATGACCAAACTACACATACATTAAACAATGACCAGCTACACATACAAGTAAATCAATGACCAACTACACCTACATGTAAATCAATGACCAACTACACCTACATGTAAATCAATGACCAGACTACACCATACATAAACCAATGACCAGTTAACTACACATACATGTAAACCAATGACCAACTACACATACATGTAAATCAATGACCAGTTAACTACACATACATAAACCAATGACCAGCTACACATGCATGTAAATCAATGACCAACTACACATGCATGTAAATCAATGACCAACTACACCTACATGTAAATCAATGACCAGTTAACTACACATACATAAACCAATGACCAACTACACATACATGTAAACCAATGACCAACTACACATACATGTAAATCAATGACCAGTTAACTACACATACATAAACCAATGACCAGCTACACATGCATGTAAATCAATGACCAACTACACATGCATGTAAATCAATGACCAGCTACCCATACATGTAAACCAATGACCAGCTACACATACAAGTAAACCAATGACCAACTACACATACATGTAATCAATGACAACAGGGCAGCAGAAGAGTGGGCAGTAGAGATGACACAGATGACATATAGACAGGGTTCTGCATTTCAGAAGGCGTTCTCTTACTGTGTGTAATCCCAGATCCACAATAGCAGCTTTTATTAATCTATATTTCTGCACATTATCAGGTCAAAACTGGCACTTTATGGCATAGATTTCAATTTCATTTGTATGTGAAACTGAACATTTAAAAAACAATAACAATATCATAAATATTTTCTTTTTTATGTGTATGTGTACACAGTTCATGGTGTGTTGTGTGTGGTATGTGTGATGGTGTATGTGTGTGTGTGTGTGTGTGTGTGTGTGTAAGTCAAAAGTCAACATCAGGTATGTCTTATCGCTCTCCATCTCATTGCTAAAGACAGGGATTCTCAGTGTAGCCAGGCTGGTTGTGTCACATAAACTCACTGCTTCTGGAGGCGCCTGGCTCATTCTGCCAGGTACAAGGTCTCATCAGCTCCTACTTTGAAATCCTGGGGTAGACACTCTCACCACTTCCATTTTACAAATGAGGAAACTGAGGCACAGGGAGTGTGACCTTGTCTATAATCACATAGCTGGAAACTGGCAAAGCCGGTCAGTGCTGAACTCAGACAGTAGCTTCAGAGCAAGTATCCTGGTGGTGTTACAAGGCTGTAAACATATCGTTGTGTTACTCACGGAGTCTTAATATAAATGGGGCCATAAAGAATCGGCACAAATTCAAGCAATAATCCAGACCTGTGAGACCAAGTCAACATCCTACAAAGTGATAATCTGAACAATTAAGTATTCATTCTACCGACTCCAGAACAAATCATTTTGAAATGATTACTTTAGAATTGCCTTTCAAGGTCATTTACGGACCATGCAAAAAAAAAACCATGTCTTATTTTACTCACATTTTATATTCATCTAAACGTGAATTATATCGTTTTTATTACCATCCGGAATCATGAAACTTGCTATGACTTGTAGGTGTTCCTCAAAGTCTAAGTGAATTTAAAAAGGAAATTGCTGTAATTGCTTGGGCATATTACCAACTGGCAAGAAGTGGTTGTTTCAGGGGCGGGGGCGGGGAGCTGGCAAGAGTCACATGACTGACATTCCCAGGCTCAGGAATGGGTGGATGACCAGACAAGGACACTCGCTATGCTTCCAGCCTGAGTCATCACGCTGAAGGCTGAAGACTATTGGGAGCTGGAGGTTCGGCCTATGGGAGGCAGGTAGGTCACGGCATGTGTGCCCTTGAAGAGTGTATTAACCTCCCGGCCTCTCTTTTCTTCCTCTTTTCTGCTCCCTAGATGACATGATGGACAGCTCTCCTCTACCACGATCTTCTCCTGCCTACCATAAGGCCATGGTGTTGTGCAATACACCCATGTGCAACACAGCCATGGCAAAATGCTCTGAAAGTGTGACACAGAATGAACCTTCCCTCCTCATAAGTCTACCTCAGCTATTTCATTACAGAGTTGAAAATCTGCTTAGTGTTAAGTCCAGAACTATTGAGCGGAACAGGGGGAAGTCTAGGAATGCCAGTTACTACAATCGAATACAGAAATACATTAGGGAAGAAAATCAAATTTTGCTTCTAGAAACCCAGAGCTTTTAGTGTCACCGTCGTAGAAGCCAAGGAACAGGTTGTAGCGTCAGGTTTGTCAAAGCCCTGGGCAGAGGTCAGGCCTGGAGCCACAACCAAGGAGCATGGATGCAGGGTTAAAAGTCACCAGAGGCCAGCACCCTGGAAGAGGCCAGTGCCCTGGACCCAACAGAGAAGTCTGTACTACACCACACAGAAGTTCCAGGTCACCACGCTGAGCTGAGTGGTCTGAACTTCCAACAGAGCTAAGAGGCCACGTTCTCACCAAGGCCAGTGCCAGCCAGCATTGACAAGGAAGCTCTATTGGCTTCCATCCTTATCAAACACGAGCCTGAAGTCACTGCCAGTCAGATATTTTCTTGTTTCCTTCACCCCTATTCTTGGAGTCAAACCCTACTCTCTTCCTTTCCTCAGCTCCCCAGAACCTTCGATCCATTATTCTACAGCCCCTGGGCTCAGTTCCCAGTGCTCACAGGGCGGCTTTCACAGAGACCATCTGTGACTCCGGTCCTAGGGTATAACCCACCCTGGCCACAGCAGATACTTCATGGGCTGGGCAAGTAGACAGATGTGTACCCATACACATGAGAATTTTAGACTATAAAATATAAATGTAACTCTAAAAATATATGTATATATACTCATAAAATACATGTATATGGATAACATAAGCCTTAAACATACAAATCAATCAACAGGGTCTTGAAGATCACTGTATACTTTTTAAATCAAAAGTTAGGGAATGAGGACAGACCAGAATGTTCCAAACGCCAGTAATAGTGAAAATGATATAAAAATGTCTGTTTCACATGTATCTTTTTTATCACTAGGGTATTTATGTTCATTTCATTTGGTTCCAAGAAAGGACTGAACAAAAAGCTGGGATTTGTACCAGAATACTCTTCTATGATAATTCTCAGTACTTTTGATCTCTGGATTTTTTTTCAGTGTGTGTTCAACTATTATTAATCAGTAAAATCGTGACCCCAAAGTTGGCTTTCCCCAGATCGAAGAGTGACCTGGAGCCTGAAGTCACATGATTGCCCGAAGTCACATGATTGCCTTTGTGATGATGCTTCCACACCAGACATCATTTCCACCTGAAGCAGCAGCAGAAGACAGAGTAAGTTTGAGGAAACTCTTCTCTGTAACATATAAAGTCTTCAGAACATGTGTTCTTCCTCTGATCACATGATGACATTATAGACAAAACCCAGGTCTAACTGCTGTGGCTTTCGGAGAGAAACAGGACGTCCACCATCCTTCTAAGCAAGTTGCCAGCCAGGCACTGAAGGAACTAAAACAGCTGCCAGTTTGTGGTTCCTGTGAGGTGAGATGGAGCAGAACCACGAGGATTCACACTGCGTTTGGCAGGAGACAAAGAATCACACAAGAAGCGCTGTGATGAGTTTCAAAGAACGTCCCCAGGAGGGAAGGAAACAGGAGAAAGTGGTTCGAGGCTGTGACTCTGTGCCCTAAGGACAAGATCTTGGTGAGCCAAGTCCCAGTGAGTGGGCACAGAAAAAAAGGCCACACTCAATGACCATGTGTAGAACTCGGAATCTTACTTCGCATAAACTTTATATATAAACATATACAACTAACTAGTAATGGTTCTTTCTGGAATATCACACGTTCGCTGCACCAATAATTTCAGACTAAACATGGCATATCAAAAACTCCCATTTATATATGAACCCTGGTACATATGAGTACGAACCCTAATCCATTTGCCAGCATCCTTAAATAAGAGGAAAAAACGGGCTTATCAGGGTCCATACAGGTAGTGTCCCGTGATGGTAGGATAACAGGGTCTGGTATAGGTCTCGGCTTCTAAAAACAGCCAGAAAATGCCAGAAACCGGGGCGGGGGGGAGGTAGACTGGAAAAGATGCTTCCCTCAGCCTTCATCTGGAGCTTAGCTCTAAGACACCCTGACTTAGGACATCTGGCCACAAGATCCTTGAGACTGTTTTGAACTGTTTGAGTTTGCATTAGGGTAAGGGAGCCTGAGAAAGACACTACAAACACAGGCTGCAAAGAAACGTCTCCGAGCAAGATGAGATGATAGACTCTCTACCATCCTTCTGTTTTGAGAAGGAAATCATGGATTAAGAGGAACTGACTGGAAGCGGTGCCCAGAGCTCACCCACCACTGCCGCTCTTTATGAGACACTGCCCACAGAAGTGTCTCTCCTTCCAAAATGTTGACAGCCAACTGCTACCCTGTCAGCAGCAGGGCAAAGGCAGCTGAGAAGAACATGTTTCCAAGGAAACACTCAGATGCTGAGGAGGGGGCCATTTAGCCACTTCAGAAAGCATTTCCGGGAGAGGGGAGCATACCTTCTCCACCAGTCTCAGAATCCAGGTGGCAGGCTTCCAGCTAAAGTCTGAGGTTGAACAAGACATAGGGAGTACTGAGGAAGGAACTTCTCTCAAGAAGAAAATTGCAGAGTTTCCCAAAGGGAGGGGTGAGAACATCGGGGTGAGGAGACAGGAGAGAAGGGACAGGAAGAACAACAGAAGCGGTGAAGCCCCACATCTGCCAACAGATCAAATGGGTGTTAGGAAAAAGAAGTCATTGTTCTTTTTTTTTACAAAGTCCTTTGTTTCTTTCCCAATCATCCTTCTCCAATCCAAAACTGCCATCCATGTTGTCTAGAATGTATTTTACAGGCTAGAAAGAGAAAAACAGTGTTTTCTTTTACATCCGAAATAGGCTCTTGAGAACCCAAAGATAAGACCAGAAGAGAGCAGGATTAGTAAAAAGATTGTCTGTGACAGAGGAGATGCAGGTGACATTTCTGAGAAATAGAGCTTGACAAACTGGGACTGAACACCCAGAGACAGCTGCAAAGGATACACGACCTCCAGGCGGAAGACCAGAGTCCCAAAGTAAAGAAACACAGACACACACGCACATGCACTCGGATAGACACATACACACACAAATGCACTCAGATGCACACATACACACATACACAAAAGCACTTCGACATACACACACAAATGCACTCAAACACACATATACACATATACACACAGATGCATCTCTCTCACACAAATATGCACACACACACACACACAACACACAGAAAGGGGGGGCACTTCACGCATGCACACACCACTCATCTGCACTGAAATAAGAAACTGTTCCTCTGAGATTGGGTAGGCAAGAAGCTAGTGCTAAGGTAACCAAGGAGACTGCAGCTGCATCTTGGTGGCCCTCTCCAGAAGGTGAGAAATCCCTTGTGGTCAAACGTCTTTGTAGCTGCAGGCTGTTCTGGCTATATCGGAAACTGAGACAGCAGGGCACTTTCCCGAATGCCACACGTATGCACTAATGAAGGGTGTGCATCCTCAAAGGGCCACACCGCACTGTCACCTACACTGTGGTTTTACACCCTCAGGCCTTCTCAAGAGGATTCTGGGAAGAAATACCTTAAAAGGGAGATCCAGGTCAGCCATGATTTAGAAGGGGCGAGAGACCAACTTATCTTCATGAATATGCTACCCACCTCATAAATATTCATAAAGATTTATCAGGTGTACAGCATAGAACCGAGGGAGCTGCTATACACCCTCTTAGTCAGCCCTTCCCAAGCCCTCCCACCTCTCTGGAGTGTACTGTCCTTTGCTCTGCTAAATAAACGTCTGCGTAAACTGTCTGTCTCTCGATCCATTTGTTCTCTCATGATGAGAGAATCAAGGAAACATTACTTGGTAACTGGTTCCCTAACCACAGCAGGCTTGGGAGGAGGGACTCCAACATGCCGACATTTACCCCATAGCTTCTTCTCATTACTTTCCCTACACTTCATCAGTTTCTCTCCTCCACTCAGACAGGACCTAGTTTAGGCTGCCCTATCACTCACCATACAACACAACCTAGCCTGGAACTTGAGGCAATCCTCCTGTCTCTTGCTGCCAGACTATTGGGATTGCAGGGACCATTAGGGCTGGTTGCTCTACAATCTCCTTACCAAGAGTTTGAAAAACATTCTTTGTTTTATATATCTATTTTTTTTTTTTTTTTTTTTTTTTTTTTAGAAATCCACCTCCACCACGGTTCTTAGAGATCTGTTAATTATTTTTAGGACAGTGGAAGTTAAGACAAAGGGAATACACAAAAGTAACAAAGAGTCGGGCAGAGTTAATTATTAAAAGTGAAAGCTCTTGATTTTCAGATGATCTACACTCACACTGTAAGGGTCTGTCTTAAACGACAGCAAAGTCAGCTTTAGAAAAACCCTTTAATGATAAGAGGAAATGGCTTATGAAGCAAGACAAACACCAACACACACACACACACACACACACACACACACAAAACACACATATACTACCCATACATGCAACAAACACATACTACCCACACAACACACTCACACATACACTACCCACAACATATACATACATGCTTCACACATTCACAAGCACTAGATACACACATGTACTACAACACACAAACACACACACACGCAGAGAGAGTGAGAGTGAGAGCAAGAGGGAAAGGGGAGAGAGAGAGAGAGAGAGAGAGAAAGAGAAAGAAAGAGAGAGAGAGAGAGAGAGAGAGAGAGAGAGAGAGAGAGAGAGAGAGGATGGTCCAGTGGAACAAAATACTTGAAAATGTTTTTAGTAAGTTCCCCCTCTGGTGTGTTCTGAGGAAAACATCAGAGCTGTCACGTTGGGGAAAAACTCTCCTCCAAGCTGCTCATACCGTCCTGACAGACTGTGTCTGCTGGAAGGCAGGAGGGAGCATCGTGTAGGAGCTGGAAAGCAGATCCCAGGCCCCTCCCTCTGATTCAGAAACTCAGTGAGACTCCACGGCGTAGCTTCAACCTAAATAACATTTGCCAAATTCTGTCCTGATGGTAGATAGTATCACCAGAAACAATTTGGATTCTTCACCAAGAATCTACATTTTTAAAAACTAAAATCAACAAACTTTCCTTTTTAAAGGAGATTTTCTTTTAAAACATAGCAGAAAAATATAAACACATAAAGATTCTTACTAACAGATGAACTGAACACATTTTCCAAAAGGAACTGAAATTGGGATCAGATATACAAGTTGAATTTCACGGAACACCTGAAATTAGCCCTCACCCAACACTCTCATTCCCAAGTTCATTGTTCTCTTTCTATTAAAATGGATAAAATTACTTCACTACCATTGACATAATAATTAAGTTATAAAAAGTTTTCTAGACCATATAATATACACAGTAGATATGGATTCAATAATAAAATTGGTTTTTATAATTGGAAAAGATGTTGACACAGGTGTGTGAGGTCATCCTTATTTTACGTAAGTGTCCCCCTCATCCAGAATACAAGTCTTAGACTGTGGTGGTTTTGCTTTACGTATAGTTATACCTCATATCAAAACCATGTGTTGAGCAGACAACAGACGCTTAATGTTTGCTGGATGGACAGCTAGACATTGAGTGACAGATGACAAGATGGCATAATTACTTTTCATTACTTGGCAATTCGACTTTAAAATGACCCGCATGTTTAACCTCCTGAAAGGCTACTTTCTAGAAAATGACGAATTGGCATATTCTATGTAAATTTTAGAAAGTATTTTAATTGCTATTTCTAGAATTAAACTATAATTCCTCATAATAATATACAAACCAGGAAGGATATTGTATGCGTCTGTGGCCAAACCCATTCTGATTCTGTCTGTTTCCAGTGATCTCTGTGTTTTCCTCAGGCAGGGAATCGAGAGATGAGAAGCTGCCTTTGGAAGGAGTGGAGAGAGTCTGAGCTACCACTGCAGCTCCTCTGCTTGGCTGGAAAAATAAGAACTATTGCACAAAGAGTAACTACCGGGTGAGTGGGCTCATCCACTCTGAGTGACTATTCCTGGTCCCGCTGACCTTTCATGACAGCTCATTCAAGCCCCTTGACCTTTCTAAGACCAACTGCCTTGCAGCAACACAAACAGCAGAGCATTTCTGAAGAATCACAGCTCCTGTGACTCTTTAGGTGCCTGGGCAAACTCCCTTGCTCAGGGAAGAAGCCAGAGTACTCTCCAGCTCTTATCTGCAGCAGACCTCCTCTTGGAAGAGTGAGTCACTTGCTGGAAGTCTTGACAAAGCCACTGCAAACTGTGTTAATTGAAGGCTTGAAATTATAGTGGTGAGTCCTACTGCAGTCTACAAAACCGCTGGCGGGCTCAGAGAGCAATGTGAAGCCCACATATTAGATAGATGTAGAATCAGGGGTGGGGTCTGAGCAGCTGAGAGAAGCTCTCCCTCCATGGATATCTCTCTAGTTTTCTATTTCTGAGCCATGCCAGATGAGATCTATCACGACTCCACTGTCTCTCTGTTGAACTGAGTAACAGGGACTAGAAAGGTCAGCTTGTGTTCTGTGGAGTGAGTTGTAAAGGGAAGGATTACTGCTCAGATAAACTCTACATTTCAACCTCCACCCACCCACCCTCCCAGTAAAGGAGTGAGCAGACAAGGTGAATCTCAGCTCTAAGACTCAAGTGATAGCAGATGCTGGTGAGGATGTGGAGAAAGAGGAACACTCCTCCATTGCTGTTAAGATTGCAAACTGGTACAACCACTCTGGAAATCAATCTAGTGGTTCCTCAGAAAATTAGAAATAGCTCTACCTGAAGACCTAACTATACCACTCCTGGGCATATACCCAAAAGATGCTCCACCATACCGCAAGAAGAACAGCCTTATTTGTAAAAGCCAGAAGAAGCTGGAAACAACTCAGAAGTCCCTCAACTGAAGAATGGATATGGAAAACATGGTTCACTCCCATTTACACAAAGGAATACTATTCAGCTGTTAAAAATGAGGACATCATGAATTTTACAGGCAAATGGATGGAACTAGAAAATATCATCCTGAGTGAGGTAACCCATACCTAAAAGGATATTCATGGTATGCACTCACTGATAAGTGGATATTAGCCAAAAAGTACAGATTACCCAAAATATAAAGCACAGATCATATAAAGTTGAACAAAGGAAGGCCCAAGTGAGGATGTTTCAATCTCTTTTAGAAGAGGAAACAAAATAATCATGGGAGGCAGAGAGAGGGAAGGATATGGGTGGGAGAGGGGAGGGGAAGGGGAAAGGGGAACAGGATCAGGTATGGAGGGGTACAGGAGAGAAACCCACAGGACCAGGGGGATGAATGGAAAAAGCAGTCTCTGGGATGGGAGGTAAGGGAATACTCTAGAAAGTCCCAGAAACCTGGAAAATGAGAGTCTCTCAGGACTCAATAGGGGTGACCTTAGCCAAAATGGCAAACAGTGAGGAAAGGAAACTCAAAGAATCCACCTCCCGTAGATAGGCAAGGGCCCCAAGTGGAGGGGATGGGGTACCAACCCATAGTGAAAATTTATGACCCAGAATTTTTCCTGTCTAAAGACCTGCAGGGACAAAAATGGAGAAGAGACTGAGGGAAAGACTGTCTAGTAAACAGCCCAACTTGGGATCCACCTCATGGGGGCCACCAAGGCCTGACACTATTATTGATGCTATGATGTGTTTGCAGGCAGAAGCCTGGCATGGCTGTCCTCTGACTGAGTCAGATGCAGATACTTACACCCAACTATTGGAGAGAAGTTGGGGACTCCTATGGTTGAACTTGGAGAAGGATTGAAGACACTGAAGAATAGAGCAACACCATAAGAAGACCAGCAGTCTCAAGTAACCCATACTCCAGCGAGTTCCCAAAGACAAAGCCACCAACCAGGAGCACACAGGAGCTGGAAGACCCCCCGGCACATATACAGCAGAGGACTGCCTGGTCTGGCCTTAGTGACAGATGTGCCTAATCCACAAGAGACTTGAGGCCCAGGGAAGGAGATACCTGGGATGGAGGAGAAAGGGGAGTACCCTCTGGGAGGCAAGGGAGAGGAATGGGATGAGGAACTGTAGGGGATCAGAAGGGCACAGTGATAGAATGTAAATAAATAAAATAATAATAATAATTATAATAATAATAATAAGAAGAAGAAGCAGAAGAAGAAGAAAAAGAAGCAGAAGAAGAAGAAAAAGAAGCAGAAGAAGAAGAAGAAAGAAAGAAGGAAAGGACAGTCCAACAGAATTGGAAAGAGACCAAGAGGTTTAACAGAGGTGCTAGAAGGTATGTGACCATTTGGAAGGTCAATGTCCCAGCTTGCAAACAAGAACAGGAAAGATTGGGACGAGGGAGGGAACAAAAAAAAATTTAGACAAACTCATTTACAAAAATGCATCCATCCTTCTTTAAAAAAAGTAGCCAGTAAAAATGACATTTAACCATACAAATATTGAACACATAGACACTTTGGACAAAGGCGCTACCTGTAGTATCAATTTCATTGTTATGACATAATGAGGTCATGAATTATCCATATGTAAAACATGATTATTAACATCATCAGATCCATAAAATAGTCAACACATATGCAAAAATGTAAAAATCATATTCCAATTCTAATCCAACTTAAAAAGCTCTCCTTTTTAAAGTGAGCAATTGTGGACTAAATACATGCTTATTTGGCCTTGCTTCTGCACTCTGAAGTCTTGGATTTGTCCCTGGTATGAATTAAGTTACCTCAGACATTAGGGTTTGAGGGCTGAAAAGACAAGAAAAGCTCCCGACCTCAAGGAATTTCCTATTGGGCAGAAGCCACAAACAGACAGGGCAACGGACCTATCAGAGGGCCAAAAACAGGAAAGCAGAGAAGGTGGAGTAGAGGCCACCATTGAAAATCAGACCACCAGAGACCATTTTTCCAAGAGCTTAGAAAAAATAGTAGCAAGTTCAAAGACACAAAGCAGGGTTACATTCTATGGTTTCAAAGCACAGCCCTATATTGAGAGCAGAGGCAGAAAGAACCATAGCTATGGGGCGGGGCTCCAGATAGAGTAAGGCTTTCAGAGCCAACATAAGGCTTGATGTGTAAGCCACGTGTGGCAACATAGACTTGTAATCCCAAGAAGACTTGAGAGGCCAAGAGGCCAGGTGTGAATCTGAGGCCAGCTGGGCTGCCTACTAGTCCCTCTCTAAAACAGAAAAAAATGATTTTTGCTAAGAAATCGAGAATTAGAAGGTGCTGAATCCAGGATAAGTCCAGGAGAGATATGATCTCTTTGTTAGGGCTACCTATAGCTCTGCGTCAGGGATACTTGGGAATGCCCATGGGAATGAAAGCCTAAGGCCAAAATCCATGAAGAGCCCAAGATGACGAGGTCCAAGCAGTTGTGAAGGACGTGTGGGACAGGGGTGACTCAAGAGTCCAGTTAGCATTGCAGGTTCTGAGAAGGCTCAGGGTCAAATGCTCTAGTCCCTTTGTATGCCAACTCTCTTCTCTGCAAGTGAAGTTACTGAGAGCATCCTGTTAGTGCAAGTTGCAGAGAATCCCTAGAGGGCCACAGAGATGCAGGGCAGATACTAAGGGCTCATTAAACAGGAACCCGAATTAGCAAGTAAAGAAAACGTAAGGTACTATGAGCTCAACCATAACGGGCGTCCAAAGCTGGAGGGTGCAAACCTCATCGGCCAGAAGCTTCCAGTTGAGTGAGAAGTCCCTGGCAAATCATCACTTTGACTTCTTTAAGGAGAGCAAGTGAAAAGGGTTAAAGTGGAGGCAGAGCCCAGAGGCTGCTGGAGGGCAGAGCTCGCGGGAGGGCTGGCCCAGCTGTCTAGTCAGGGAAGTGGGTGGATCCAAGAGAATATGAGTTTCTCCCTGGATGACTGCTTATAAAACATACTATTCGATGAGGGAGGGGAGCCAGATTAACCTAGGGGCGGGCAGAGGAGACAAGACTAGGTTTCCTTCCTCTTCGGTACTTCTGGTCTACCACCTACAGGAACGGGAAATGTCAGGTCCCCGAGGAGAAGTCAGGAAGAGCCTGGCTGCCTGGCTCCACCCACATCCTGAAGCTGGGAGATACTCTGGACATGTGTGTCTAAATTAGGTGTTAAAGATGTGGGAGTGACCAACGCTGGCCAAAAACAAGTTAAGACCTGGAATTCGCCACAGACTCCATAAAACGGGTTGATAGAGAGGAACTGACAGTGAAAGCTTGCCCACAGAAACCACGCTGTGTGAAAGCCAAGCAGACAGATTTCTTTACTCCTTCTGGAGCTCATTTGTGGGTTCTCTGCCTGCACCCACTTAGCATGCGAACCCCTGGGTGAGTCTGAGCCTTTCGATCCTCTAATGAGTCCCTGGACAGCCATGTTTCTCTCCCCCCAGCTTTGTCTCAAACTGAGCAAAAGGCCTCACTGTGATTCCCAAGACCACAGACATTTAATTAACACCGTCACCGGAGTCCAAAGCATGCCTCCCAGATGAGAGCTACGGAGGACCACACAGAGCGGGGACCCACTGGGACAAGCCCTTGGCAAGGACAGAGATCTGCTCTTGCACACGGGACCCTGGGAAGTAAGTGCCACTGGCCTAAGAGGACACCAGTAAGAAGAGATTCAAGGAACCCTGGCATGTGGATATTTTAAACAAACACACACACACACACACACACACACTCACATACACACACTCACACTCACATACACTCACACACACTCAGTCACACACACACTTATTCACACACACACTCACATACACACACTCACATACACTCACACACACTCAGTCACACACACATTTATTCACACACACACATACACACACTCATACACTCACACACAGTCACACACACACTTATTCACACACACACTCACATACACACACTCACATACACTCACACACACTCAGTCAAACACACACACTTTCTGAAGAGCTGCTAGAAGATGCTCAGAATGATGAGCCGTAGTCCACCTGTCACCTTGACCCCCCAGACACGGCGGAGGCGAGGGGCTGGGGACGGAAGTAGGGGACAAGGACTGGGTAGGATGGTAATAACAACTTAGATCTGAGATTCTTCTCTCCCTCTGCTTAAGGTGGGGTTTGCCAGGGTTAAACCACTTCAGATCGCTGCTCCCCTGAGTCTCTGGTGCCCTTTGCGGTGTGACCTCTCCATTCCTCTGCTTATTATGATCCAGTATGGACACTAGCCAGGAAAACGGATTGCTCATCACGGGATTGCTGTGTGTCAAAGCTAGGGGTGCACCTCCTCTCTGGGTACTTGAGGTCGATTGTCCAACCTTTTTGTTGAGTCTCACTGCCCTCCGTCTTTATCCTGTTCTCTCGTGTCCAGCCATTCCCAGGGGTTCCTTTTCCTCCTGTCCCCCTTAGCCCCTTTAATATTGTAAATCCCTCTAGGTTTTCCTTCCTGGCTTACTCCCTTAGTTCCAGTTGCTTCCTCGGAAATCTCATCTATAGCACAATTTCAAACACCATCTATATGTACGTCTGCATACCCTGATGTTCAAGGCTAGCTTCTCTTCCCAGGAGTGAAGTTTGGAGCTCACTCCTTGTATCGCTTTATCTTAATGTCCCATTGGTTCCCGGGCACCCATGGGCTAGAGCTGGCTCGTTGCTTTATTCCACTCTCCAGCTTTCCGACCTCCAGCTCAGAAAACATCATCTTCCCATAGCCAACTCTTTCCCCAGGAGCTGGCCAAGCCTCGTCCTCACTTTCGCAAGGTAAAGTAGCTAGCAATGGAAAGAGGCTGGGTGTGGATGGCAGGGGGGCGACTTCAGAACAAGTCACAGTTTCCCTTCCTCCTCAGTACACAGGGTTTGCTGCCTACAGGAAATGAAAATGTTAGGTCCCCAGAGAAGAAGCCAGGAAGGGCCAAGGAGAAGACTAAAACCCTTAGTAAGACTGGCAAGTGCTCTGGGCTTGATGCCACCCACCCCACTGTCTGGTGTCCAACCATCTTCCAAGGCTGCAGGGTCATATAGTACTTTATCAGACCAAGAAATACATGAAGAGGAGAGAGATATAGGTTTCTTTCCTTCATCTCTTTCAGTGTGAAACTTTTGATTATTTGTTTTTTAGGAGATAAATCTCTGCTTGATAAGTGGGGGTCAATTAATCTAACTTCTGAGAAGAGGAAGGTGTGGACAGAGAGAAAGTAAGCAGCTGTCAGGTTGGGTGACAGCAGGGAGGGGGGAATCACATAGAGGGGAGAAAGGGAAAGAGTAGGAAGTTGTGTGAGATCAAGTGATGGGCCTATCAGACACCAAGAGAAGGAAGCTGAGACAGGCAGAAGTCCAGAGACACGTTTTTAAAAAAACTGTGGTTTGGGACAGCTTGAGTAAAGATGCCCTGGGTGAACGGTCAAAGGTGATATGGGGGCTACATCCAACCTGAGCCTCTGTCGACAGAATCCAGGAATTTGAGCTGACTCCATCTGAGTATCCCATGTTTGCTTCAGTGTTTCTCAAATCCGTATCAGGCAAAAACAAGGAACATCTGTGGCCCATGCTGGACACCCCTTTGTCCTGTGCCTTCACCCCAGATCTGCCCTTCTGCTTCCATTCTGCTTGACCCAGTCATGGCTTGGTTCACAGAGGACTCGATCATCTTCCTGACCCAAGGGTAACACATACCTGCCTGCCCTGCTATACAATTAGTGGTTCCGCATTTATTGTCAGAGTCCCACTGCCCATGGTATAAGCAAGTCTTTCAACCATGGAATCCTAAGGTCTTTGTCCTGTGTGATTTTATGTCAAGTTGATACCAGATAGAGTCATTTTGGAAGTTAGAAACCCCAGTTAAGGAAATGTCCCACCAGATTGGCCTGTGGTGTATTTTCTCAATTACCGATTGGGGTTTGGGGGTAGGGAACAGTCTACTGTGGGTAGTGCCACCCACAGACAGGTTGTCCTGTAATGCATATGGAAAGAGGCTGAGCAAGCCAGGTGAAGCAAGCCAGTAAGCAGCACTCCACCTGCCTCCAAGTTTCAGCTTTGAGTTTGTTTCAGCTCCTGCCTCCAAGTTCCTGCTTTGAGTTCCTGCCCTGACTTCTTCCCTCAGTGATAAGACTGGGGTGTTGAAGTGTAAGCAAGAGAAACCTTTTCCTCCACAAGTTGCTTATGGTCCTGTTTTATAACAGCAATAGAAACCTAACCTCTAATGTCTTCCTTTTATATCTATTTAGAAACATAAATTGTATGCCGCTACGTGTGTGTGTGTGTGTGTGTGTGTTAGGATCACATGCAGAGAGAAAGGCTGGAGAGCAGCCCAGTGGTAGAGCACTTGCCTCAAAGGCCTGACCTCTTGGCTTCAATCCCCAGCACCACCAACAAGGAAAAGAAAACAAGGTGAAATTTAAAAGTGTAAATGTGAACTGGAGAGATGGCTCATCAGTTATGGGCACACGGAGATCTGACGGAGGACCTGGCTCCGTTTCCAGCACTCGTGTGACTCACAACTGTCTGTAACTTCAGCTCCAGGGAGCTCATCCTCTGGCCTCCGTGAGCCTCCACACCCATGGGCTGACAATCACCCACAGACACACACTCACACATACTTTCACTTTTAAAATTATAAATGTATGGAGCTGGGCACAGCTAGAATCCCAATACGTTAGAGATGAAGGCAGGAAGGTCAGAGGTTCAAACCCATCCTCAGCTGCATAGCAAGTTCAGGCGAACTCAGGCTACATGAGATCCTGAGTCAGAAATAAAGACTAAAAAATAACTACAAAAAATAATGGCTAATATTTTTTTCTCAATTTTAAACACCTGCTTCTTTATCTGTGGGGATGGGACACATGGCGCAGAGCATGGCGGTCAGAGGACGGCCTTGAGAGTTGGTTCTCTCCTTACATCATGAGGGATCTGGGAACTGAACTCAGGTTGTCAGGCTCAGGGCCAAGATCCTTTCTGGCTGAGCCATCTTGCAGACCCAGCCTGTCATCAGGAAGCGACTTCAAATATGGGGCATGGGAAGCTATGAAGATTATGAAAGCCATTTACAGCAAGATTTGGCAAACAGCCCTCATGGGTGATGTCTGTTCTGCCACCTGTTTCATAAAATGAAGTTTTATTTGGTAACACAGTCAGATTGGCTTGTTTACACATGGGCCATGGCTGCTTCGACACTAGAATTGCAGAAGACAGTATGTGCAGCAGATAGGATGGTCTCACAACTCTAAAATATTTACTAGCCGGCACTGGGGAAGTTCCATATAGTGGCACCAACCAGCACATGGTTTTCAGGCCTCATGTAGCTGCCAAAAACTTAAAACATGCATGCATATGTACATATACATTACAGACAGATGGCCACATACATCCCTTAAAATAATCAATTTTATATCTCTAAAATGGAGCCTCTTTCATTGATAACAGAAATCTCTTCCAGGGGCTTTCCAAAATTTCCCCCTACTGTATAATTTCAGACCGTCTCTTGGTTGTGACATTAATGGTTTTGTTGTTATTGTTGTTATTGTTTGTTTTTTAGTTTTGGTAGTTTGGTTTTTTTTTGTGTGTGTGTGAAGAGTTGCTTTCTTAAATGTAACAGTTTACCATACAGATCCATTATTGTCTTATTGCAGTTGCCTGGTATTTTTCTGTGTCTCATTAAGTAATTCTGAAACCCACATTAATCAACAGACACAAGCGACTGGGCTGAACAGTCTTGTCACTAATCTATGAGGCCACATACCCCTGCTTTTGGCCATTACATCAGAAAAGAGTGATTTTCAGACAGCTTTAGCACAGGCACAGTACCAGGCACCTAGTGACATTCAAGAATAAGACTCCAGATTAAAGAGGGGAGGTGAGATGGCTCAGTGGTTAAGAACCCTGACTGCTTTTCCAAAGGTCCTAAGTTCAATTCCCAGCAACCACATGATGGACAAATAGCTAGAAAGGGATCCAATGTCCTCTTCTGGCATGTACGTGTACATGCAGACAGAATCCTCCTAAATTTAAAAAAGACATAAGACCCCCAAACCTGAGATAGACACAGTAACCCACACCTGCAACCTGTGTTTTAAAGAGGCTAAAACACAGGCAGAGGATAACAAGCTACATGATATCAAGCAGGGGAGCCATCCCTACCATAGTGTAAGCTCACTACAGAGCATGTGTGTGACTGAGTGTGTGTGCGTATGGTGTATGTATGGTGTGCATGTGTGGTGCCTTGTGTGTGTGTGATGTGTTTATGTTGTGTGTGGTATGTGTGTGGTACACGTGCTCATATATGTGCGTGCATGTGTGTGCATGTGAGGTATGTGTGTGGTGCACTTGCTCATGTGTGCATGTGTGTGTGCATGCGTGCATGTGTGTGTCGTTTGTGTGTGGGGGTTCATCTGTGTGTGTGTGTGTGTACATGTGTGGCTTGTGTGGTATGTGTGTGTGTGAGTGTGTGTGGTTTGTGTGGTGTGTGTGTGTATGTGGTATATGTGTGGTATACTTGCTCGTGTGTGTGTGTGTGTGTGTGTGTGTGTGTGTGTGTGTGTATGTGGTATATGTGTGGTATACTTGCTCATGTGTGTGTGTGTCTGTGTGTGTGTGTGTGTGTGCGCGCACGTGTATGTAGAGGCCAGAGATCTTCATCAGGTCTCTTTCTCTAGCACTCTTCTCCGTATCTTCCACCAAACTCAGAGCTCATTGCTACTGCAGAATAAGCCAGCCAGCTGGCTCTGGGGACCCTTGCACATCTGCCTCCCTGTATATCATTAGTTTTCTATTGCTGTGATAAAATACAACGGCCAAGGTTAACTTACCTAAGGAAGGGTTTATTTGGGGCTTACAGTTCCAGAGGGTTAGGGTTCACGATGGCGGGGTGCAGGGGGGAGCAGCAGAGAGTCCACATCGTGAACACTGGGAAAGCTAACTTGAAATGATCTTCTGAACCCCGAGAGCCTCCCCAGAGTAGCATACTTTCTCCAGCAAGGCCATGTCTCCCAATGCACCCTACCCCCAACAGCTACCAGCTGAGGACCAGGTATTCAAACGCCCAAGACTTATGGGAGACATCTCATTCGAACCACCACACTAAGATTACAGCTTTTTAACTGGGTGCTAGGATCCGAACTCAGGTTTTCACCCTATTCAGTAAGTACTTTATCAATAAGGCCATCTCTCCAGCCCCGATTATTTACTTTCCATTCCAACTGGAAGGTAATAATTGATTATGTCACGGAATTGAGAACAGTAACAGGCAGAATCCCATCCAGTTTAGCCTGCAGCACTTTATCAGAAGCCTCTGTCCGCTGGGTGGTGTGCTATGATTTCATTTTCAATTCCCTTTAAACATCAGAAAAGGGATGCTCACTAATAAACAGCCCTGCACATTATTTTTGACTTTTGTTACCTATAAACTCCACGCTTGTAGTACTGGCAAATGAAAAGTGTGCCAGCCACAACTGTCAGAAGACTTAGATCTTTCCCTTCCGAGGCTTCTGAGTTTATATTCTAAGAGTACAACTACATGCTGGCATTTCTCATTTAACCTCAAATCCCTGTTGTAAGCAGATAAGGTGTATGCAAACAGAGGAAGACCCAGTAGCTGATTAGTTAGACCAATACATTGTTTAGCATACAATGTAACCCATATTTAAAATACAATGTAACCCATATTTAAAATACAATGTAACCCATCAGAAGAGTCATCCTGTCCAAAGGGGCTCTGGTGTCTGCATAGGTCTCCGCAGACATAGCTCACAAATGCCTACAGCATTTTATGGATGAGAAAGTTGAAGTCAGAGACACTGGAGAGCACCAACAGAGGGCAGAGGAAGTGACGGAGCGACAGCAAAGCTGTCGGCACATTTCTGCTGACATATTCCCGGGCTCCACGTGCTTCTGCGAGTTGAACGACCCAGCTGTGTTTCCTACTTTCCACAAGCAATGATAACAGAAATGAAGTAATTGTAAGTTAGTTAACACCCTTCAAAGATATTAGCGATGGAAGTTATGTATCCAATTAAAAGCCCATCTTTCTGCTTTTACAAATAAAGTAAAGGAAGCCGCACTGATTGCTACACATTAGCATAAGAAGGCAGAAGCCGGAAGAAGTGAGTTGCTCAAGTCTCTAGGGAAACACTTTAAGCAGTTTGAGTGATATACACACTTCCTCTGATTTCAGGGTATTTAGAGTAATTTATATGCATAGCCCTTAAGCTCAAGTATATTGCAGCAATGAAATAGAATTTTTAAGGGGAAAGTGGCTTAATGAAGACTATCAAATACGGAGAAAACATTAGCAAAACAAAGTATCCAGTATAGAAAAACCAAAGTCATGCCTACCATCCCTGGCCCCGCCTCCTGAGTTAAGAAAAGGATATAGCCCTTGGTCAGTGCCTAGTGGCATTTTCCTTCTGGAGAGAAACAACTCTGATATCTCCAGTTCTTCTGTGCATGGAGGGGTACAAACACATGTGCTTGTAGGTATGTGCATGTATGTGCTTGCACATGTGGAAGCCAGAGATCGTTATCTGGGGGCTTACTAAACTGCTCCCCAGGTTATATTCAGAGACAGGTTCTCACGCTGAATCTGGAGCTCATCCATCAGCTCAGCTGAATTAGCTGGACAACGAGCTCCTGGGAGCTGTTTCCTCCACCCCAACACTCCATGCAACCACTGAGGACACACGTGGAAGCCTCCCTACCTGGCCATGTCCTTGTCCCAGTAGACTTTAAATCCTGTGGAAGTAGCTGCAGTCCACATGGGTGGAAGGGGAGGGGAGCCAGACACTTAGCAACAGCCTGCCGCGTTGCTGGGTTTCAGACGTGTGCTCTGATAATCATGTCTCAGGGACAGAAACATGCAATTAACAAACGGTGACCATTGAGCAAAAATGTCACTGCTCCTCCTGAACCTGGTGTCTCAATCCTTTCACTCAGCTCAAAATTAGAGCTTAATTTGATCCCACTTCCTCCTTTGTGTATTTTTATTGCTTCTGCTGACCGCGAATTTAAAGGTGACATAAATGGCTCTAAACTAGACTCTTAGGTGCTCTGTGAATGGTATTTGCGTGTTTATAAAAAGGATTTAAATCTAACATGTCAAAGCCATTATTATTATTGTTGTTGTTGTTGTTGTTATACTTTTCTTTTTGTAAAGTTTCTTAGAAAAAAAAGTAACTCGTAATTACCCATATTTGTGAGTTTCCAAGGCAATATGCATAAACAATTAAATGTGCATAAATGATTGAATATATACAATTGAATATGCATAAACAATTAAACATGCATGAACAACTGAGTGTGCATAGACAATTAAATCAGCAAAAGCTGAATATGCATAAACAATTGAATATGAATGACAATTAAATATGCATAAACAATTGCATGTGAATAAATAAACAAAACACACATAAACAATTCTATTTGCAGAAAATAACTGGAAGTAATTCTAACATTATGCATAACATTTATTAGCTACTCTGCTTTAATGCTGTGGCCAACCGAATACCCTACAGGTAGCAAGCAACAGAAGATGGAAGGATTTACTTTCCCCAGTCCACATGGGAAAAGGCATGGTGGTTGGAGGAGCTTGCAGTTGTGGCAGCAGGAGCAGGTGGCTTCTTGCTCACATCTGGACAGATCAAGAAACAGAGACAGGACAGAAGTAGGGAAGGCTATAACATCTCAAAGTCACCCCAAAGAAATCCACTTACTCTGGCTAGACCTCACTTCCCACAGTACCTCCCTCCCAAACAGTACCACCATCTGGAGATCAAGTGCTGAGACACAGGAGCCCCTGGGAAACACTTCACATCAAAGCGAGATCTAGCGCAAACTTAAATATGTGGTTTGGAGGAACATAACAAGTGCAACAATGTGATCACAGAGAAAGCAACTGTTTCCAATTTACCCAGGATGTGGAGGCAGCGCCAGAAACAGTAAAATCAACTGCGGGAGGTGATAGCCCATTGGCTCAAGAGAAGCATGATGTTGTCGGCACACATAAGAAAAGTACTCAGCGAGAGGGAAGACAATACAGAGCTCTGTCTACACAGAGCTGAGTAAAAAGATTGGCAAAGAACGATCTATAAGGTGAAGATAAGCCATCAGTACTGGGTGGATAAGATCCCTGACTGCCCAATGCAAGATACTATTGATCGTTCTTAGTGCCTATGTTACATAGAAATACCATCAGCATGCATGCCTGCTGCAGTGGGTTACCATCTCAGCATTCCCTGTGAGAACCACCAAGTGCGAGGCCCCACACTCCTGTGGGAATGGCAAAGAGAACAGAAAAAGTGTTACGTCAGCATTAAAGGATTCCATACACTGGTGATAGGAATGATCATTAATTTTGACCACAGTAACAATGATAATAGAAAAATGTCTGTATTCAGATTTTAATGACTACACATAAACTACCAGATCTGCCTGAGAGCAGATCACACTCTCTAGTCTCTTCACCGCTCACCCACGCACATGGCACATTCCTGTGACTGGTCATTACCTGACAAAGATGGTTCCAATTACTGTAGGCTTTGTCACATCATCTGCACGTGATGGAGTTTCCTGTGCAGAGTCCTGAGTGCAGCGTCACTCTCGAGCGTCCATGCTGCCTTCTCAGGGAAGCAGTCTCTCTCCCTCCTCCCTCGCTCTGACTGCCAGGAACCGACATCTTGCAATTTTCCCACTTCAACATGGCATCTTTAATTATGGAGGTTTCTCTGTCTTCCTCCCCTCCCAGAATTCACTTCCTTGGGGTTTCCTGATTTACCTTTTCATCTCAGCAACTATCGTGATACCTGACATAGAGAAGATCAATAACTGCTACCCTGTGATAAATGAACTCAGAATGAACTCGATGGGACTAATATTCAAGTGTCAGCAGCTGCTCGGCATAGACCTGCTATATCAGTCTATATTACAGTCTCCCTGTAGACACACTGGCTCATGCCATTCAGAAGCCACTGAACCACACCTTCTAAGGGTCCCTCCCTCTCGACTCCATGTGGTTTTGGTTTTCCCTTTTGGATGCAGCTTTGATTTCAAATCCTCAGGGAAAGGCCTGCAGATGGCCCAGCAGTCCCTCCTACACCAAACCCTACCCCCATCACGGCACGGTTGATACCACAGTCCACTAATTGTATGTTTGTCTCTCCTCCACTGTTCCCAGTCAATGTGTGGATCACCCCAAAGCCAATCTGTCATCACTACTGCACAGTGAGAGTGCCCAGGTGCCTGATGCCTCCATCTACACAGCTCAGTGAAGGAGGAATGTGAGTCCTGTATCTACCTGAGGTAAGCTAACGGCTCCTGGCTGCTTTCAGCTCAATTAGCCTGCTTCATGTCTTTACAGTTTTTTTTTCTTTTAATGAGTTACCAATTTTTGAAGATTTAAATTTCACAATTTAAAAAAAATGTTAAACTCAGGCTTCTTTTGAAATGCTGGAAGGACTAGAAGAACCCTGAGCCCAGGATCCCGTGGGCAAGCTGGTGGCTGGCGGAGGTACACACCAGCTTCCTGCTCTAGGGAGGAGTTTCAGACCACCCAGGGGAGTGTTTAATAGATTTAAGGAGATGGACAAAAAGGAAAATAGATATAATCAATGTGATAGATGAATGGTTATGAGCCTTAGTTAATATTGTAGCAGACAAAGGAGACCTGAAAAAGGATAAATACACTTTCAAGTAACTCACAGGAGAAATGCAAATGATCAAAGAATCTAAGAATGCACAGACAGACAGTCCATTTTAGACGCTCCCTAAAGCGAGCAGAGGTTCTCAGCCTGTGGGTCTCAACTTTTGGGGGCCAAATGACCCTTTCACAGGGTTAACCTACAACCATTGGAAGACATAGCTCTTTACATTATGAAATGACCCTTTCACAGGTGTGGAGAGCCGTTTAGCCACGCCCCTAAAGCGGACGTGAGCCTTGGCTTGTCCTTGCCATTTACAACTCCTTGTATGGCGTGTGGCTGTGCTGACAGTGATGTGAGGTTACATCTGACCACTCTGGACCTATGGGCTCGGACCATGCCACGACCCGTGATTGGCCAAGATGGTGTACCTTTTACTTTACAAGATGGTGTACCTTTTCCAAGGTCAGCTCAGCTTTCTGAGTAAACAAGCCCGTTGCACATGCGTAGGCCTTGAGCCCTTCCCGAGCAGGCTTATGCTAATGAGGTATTGGCAGCCTAACCTATCCTGAGAGAACACGCCACCTAGCCTGCCTTGGGCGGATATATAAGCAGCTCGTTTCTGCTGCTTGGGGTCCCTGTAGTCAAGATTCGTTCCTGAAATAAAGCTGATTGAGAAGGATCCAACCATGTCGTGTCTTACTTGCTGGTCGAGGCGGATGCGACACACAGGGTTAACCTACAACCATTGGAAGATACAGCTATTTACACTATGATTCATCACAGTAGCAAAATTACAGTTATGAAGTAGTAACAAAATAATTTATGGTTGAGGGGTCACGAGGACATGAAGAACTGACTAAAGGGTCACAGCATTAGGAAGGTTGGAAACCACTGCAAAGGAAGTGACCACAGACAAGATCTGCATTCACACGTCATACACAGATCTGAGATTCACATGTCACACATGGATCTGAGCTCTCCATTCACACGTCAGACACGGATCTGAGATTCACATGTCACACAAGGATCTGAGCTCTCCATTCACATGTCACACAGGGATCTAGTCAACAAAGATCTGCGTTGAGCGTCACATTCCAGACACTATCAGTTCAGCAGAGACTTTTCTTTTGAACGACACGAAGTTTAGGGTTCAACAGCCTAAGCGCCTTCACACAGTGTGAAAAGTAATTTTACATTGTGTATCAAGAGCCACAGCACAGTTCCAGTAATTAAACCTCTTGAAATTTACCCTAGGAAAATCATCAGGACAGCAGAGATTAATGTATGGGGTGCTAATCATAGCATAATTTATAATATCAAATAGATTAGAAAACTAAATGCTTAACAATAAGGAGTGATTGTATAAATTACATGATGCCTAATTATGCAGACATTAAAATTACATTTTCAAAGGCCATTTATTGATTCAGGAAAATGCTCATGAGAAAAAAAAGTAAAGCTTTCATTCTAAGATTTTCATGTAACTAATTAAAGTGAGAATGATTCTAGTTTTCTCCTGATTTTCTATCTAACATATCTTCCTGCCTACAAAACATCTAATATTTCTTCATTTATGTCTTTTATTTTCTTATTTTGTGGTTTGAGACGGTCTCGCACCAGAGCTTAGGCTGGCCTGGAGCTGACAGGAGTCCTCCTGCCTCAACCTCCTGAGTTCTGGGATTACAGAGGCCTCTCCATACACATCTTATTTCTGCTAAGAGTCAAGTGAAGAGACTCAGACAAGAGCAGACACATTTCCTGATGGAGCCAGGGAGGTGACGTGGCTTACGACGACACGATGACTTGGACGAAGAGAGAAATGCCCTAGATGGTCAGCGGCAACTGTTTCAAAGGAAATCTGAAGCAGAGAAGGGATGGGAGGAAACAATTATGAAAAATTGGAGACCAGTGCACAGAAGAGCCCTAGAGCCAGGGAGGGGCAGAGTGGGGGCTGCTGGGCGTGAGGAAATCCACCGCAGGACCCGCAGAATCAAAGCTGAAGAATTTCCCTTTGTGATGTATTAATAGTTTTATGTAGATCAGACAAGACACTTACAAGAAGAATTATTTGCTTCTTGTAAACTTGACCAAAGGAGGGGCCCGGGGGGATGTCAGGGGATGTCTCGGTGGAAATGCAGAACTGTGTGCCGTGGAAAGCATTAGCAACAAAACCCGAAAGTCTGAGAGCCCCAAAATAAACTGTCTGTAAGAAAGGTGATTATGGTAAACGAGGAGGACGCTGCGGTTCAGTTCTCGAATGACTGGGCTGTGCAGGGGCAGCGGCAGATTTGCAAGGTCATCAGCTGCCTGCCTGTCACGCTCCCACCTTCTGAGGTAAACAGCACAGCCTGGATCCATCTACCATCCCCTTCCCCTTCTGAGGAACTGCTGGTCAGCTTGCACTCTCAGCATGCACAGGAGAAGTTTACATAGTAGGTTCAAAAGGAACATGGCTGACCAGAAAACCAAATACAATGTCTCAGCCTAAAGCAAGCGACAGGACCCACGCAAGTAAGAATCAAATGAGCCCAGTGTGGGTGAGAGTTGCTAATTTTTCCAGGAAAACTAGTGGCAGAATTAATTCCATAAGGAAAGTGGCGAATGCCAAAGAGGGAATGATTTCCTGTTTCTCCAAATGAAAGAAGCAGACGGCTGTACCATCGGTTACACACAACAGAATGAAGCCTGCACGATGTCCAGAGTTCACCACGATGACGACGTCCTTGATTTCTAAAGGGACCTCTGTGGACTCAGATAGAGCACAGGGCTGATGTGTTCAGCAGCTCAGAACCCACTTCCTCCCTTACTCAGCCTGTCCTCTCTCTGTCCGGAAGCCTGGCTTCCTTCATGTAGCTGTGTGGCCTACCTCATTGGCAAACTACTGCTTTTCCAAAGCTTTGCTTGGGAGAAGTTTTTAGAAAGCCCTCTGCAGGACCCCAGCCATTTCCGCATCTGTCGCCTCCTCACTTCCTCTCTGTGCATTGTTTTTGACCCCTGATCACTCTGACTGCCCCAATCCATCGGAATCATTGGACACTGATTCTTGGTTCTGTTTTAGGTGTACGTTCTCCATCGTACTAAGACCTGCTGCTCTTCAGCTGGTTTCTGCTCTTACCTACTAAGATGGAACTGACCTAACAAGAGTCTTTTCTCGAGTTTGATATCCACTCCTCTGCTGGTATCCTGAGACTTCAAGTTTGCCTGATTGCAGGTTTATGTCCTATGGTGTATTTACAGGACCAGGCCTGATGCATGCTGCTGACACATGCCAAGAGGAAGCTGCCACAGCTGGGGCAAGACCAGCTGCCCAGGAAGAAAGGCTGCACATGTTTCTGCACTACTTCTGGCATGCTACGTGATTTTAATTCTCAGCGGGGGTTATTTATTTCTATTCACGTTCAAGATTGTTCTCTCGTTCTTTTCCTTCCCCTAGTTTGATTCAACCTCCATCACCTGACTCTTCTTTCTCTCTGAAACGGGACTTTCCCACATCCTGAATCTCCGTCTTTCTACTTCCTTTCAACTTGTCTGTCAGCTTTGATTTTGGTTCCTCAATACCTAAAATGCCTTTCCATGTCTGCAGCTGTAACTCAGTGCCCTTGCCCTGTGGGCCTGTGTCTGTGATCCTGACAGACTGTGAGAAACCCTGTGTGTCTCACTGTGTCGACCGCTTCACCAAAGTGCAGCAACCCACATTGGTAGCTTTCAGAATCTGCTTAAAAAGTCTTCCTTGAAGACTTTTAAAAACATTATTCAAATTTGCATCCATTACACGGTCACGGAAAGGTAAAAGGGCACAGGAACTGTCCAAAGAGCAACCTTTAAACTGAAGCTGTTCAGAATCTGACCTTCCATCCATCAGTGTTTACTTAATCAACAGAAAAGATGGATGGGGAGGCAGGCAGGAGAGGCAGCTGACGGGAGGAAGCGGATGGGAAGTTTGAGATGCTTTCAAAATCTCAACTTTATCCTCTAAAACTGATGGGCCCACTTGGGAGACAAAATCAAGTCAGTATGTGTGTGTCTGAAGTTTTAAGTTTTAAACCTGTGTTAGATGGCATAAGCTTACATTTGAACACGTTTGTGGAATTGAGCTTATCAAATAACTCTTAACAAAAGTATTGATACTTAGCAAGCAATAGAACGGAAACGGTTACTCCGAAAAAACTTAAGACGCAGCTTCATAGTCCAGTGAATTGCACTTAGAGGTGCAAACTTGTTGGCTTCTATTAAAAGCTTGTCAAGCTGTGGTTTAGGACAGAGCTCCCTACTGGGTTAGCCCTGGCTAAGTTGTGGAGTGTCTATACCCAATTGTTTCACACTCTGCCACCGAAGAATCCTCTCCTCCCTCTCCTAAGGCTCTGGTTTGAGACTGCTTACTCCTTCCAGGCCCAGAAGTCCTCTGTCCCAAGCCTCCTTCTCTTGCCAACTGCTCCCTAGTGTATCCTGAACTGCATGACTAGGCCTGCTGAGGACTCAGCTTTTTCCCTAACTGAAACCTAGGAGCTGAATAATTCAGAACATCAGAACGTGAACATAAAACAGCAAGTCACGGGCATAAGACACAAGAACCAGATAAGCAAGCCAGATGCAGATAAAAATGTAGCACCTGATGGGCCAGAATGTAGATGTTGTGTCCAACGTCTTTTGGAGAAACACGGTCGTCCCCTCCCTCCTCGCCGCCATGGTCACATTCCAGGCCTTGGTTATAGGCATTCTTCATGACATCCACCTAAAGACAAATAAATAAGTAAACAAACAAACAAAGTCCGAAAGATGGCAGCAATGCTTCAGACTGTCTAAGCATGAACACTATGCACCTATGCACGAATCCTATAGGGCTGAGCCCACCAATCTAACAGCCAACTATACCCAGACATCATTAATCATTAAACTAAGGTCAAGAAATATGTCTATAAATAATTTTGTTTATTGATGTACATATATATACATTATATATACATATATAATTATATACATCTGTATATAATTAAGTAGAATGTGGCAACTTAGTTAAAAGAAGTGCTTAAAGTAGATAAAACTAGCAACTTAGGCTGGAGTGATAGCTCAGGATGAAGTGTGCTTCCTGCTCTTGCAGAGGATTCCAGGTCAGTTCCCAGCCCCCACATCCAGGTTCTGTAACTCTGGATCCAGGGCACCCAACACTCCAACACCCTAGCTTATCCACCATTCTGACTCACGAGGGCCTTCACTTCGTGTTTCCCACTCCCCAGCCTGAGCTATCCTGCTCCTACCAGCCCAGTCGGAGCAGGGCAGATGCCACCCAACTGCCACAGCCTGGGGAAGTGTTCTTACCAGTTCCCTGGGTCTCATGTTGAAGAGAATTCTCTCTGCATTCTCACTGTCGTGTCTGCTCTCCATGATGGCCAGCAGAAGCTTGGAGGCATTGTTCTGAGGACAAAGACGGGTTCAGTACACACGCAAAATTCACAGCACAGGTCAACAATCCCCTGCATTGGTGCGTACTCAGTTCACCCGACCGTTTTTGTTTTCTCAGTCAGGTGAAAGCTGAAACATTTTATTTATTTTGTCTTACTGACATTTGAAAATAGAATGTTTTAATTTACTTCATTGTTGATACAAAATAAAAGCAATGATTCAGGAAAGATGGGAGGATATTTTAAATAACAGATGTTTTAAATGGGAAAATGGCTACACACTGCATTGAATAGAGCTATAGTTTCTTTCAGTGCTTTCTCAATTAGATTTCTGTGATGAGACTTTAACAAGACAATCAGATGAACAGGAATCAATGACATTTTATAGACATGGCTAGAATTTAAAGAATTTAGTACAACCATTTTAAAAAATGGAGCAATAATATTAGTAGCATATTGGAATTGTACATAAACCTGTGAATCACTGGTGAGAATAGATATTTAAAACTAAAATCATGAGTTAGGGAGATAATGGTGATTTGCTGATAGCCTGCTACTTCATCTCACTTATTATTCAGTGTATCAGAGGATAACATTTTGTACTATTCTCTTAATAAAGAACACACAGACAGACAGTCCATTTTAGACGCTCCGATGTGTTGCATTGTTTTAGTTACAAACGTCATCTCAAGTATTGTTATTTAAGATATCAAGGGGTGAAGCGATCTTCGATCCTAAATGGGTACCAGAGAGAAGCATTCTGTCCTCTGTCAAGTAAAACCTTATTCTCTACAGACTCCTGATAAGACTGAGAAATGGAAAGAGAGGAAAACCGTTTAGAGATGCTTCTAAGAGACTCAGAGTCCACTTGTCTTTAGAATGATGTAAGTTAACCTGGGTCCCTGTTTAGGTGGACAAGGTACTGAATTGATAAGATTGTATAAATTATCTCTGGTTATATTTGGTTCCACATCCTGTCCAAGGCTCCCAGGACTGCCTTTAAAAGAATGTTTAACAATTCTGAAGATAATGAAGGTGACAGGTCACGCCAGTGTCACAGCCACCATAAAGGATTTCAGTGAAGGGAGTTAGATTTCTTTTTTTTTTTTTTTCTGTACTATTTTCATATTTTACAGATATTTCAAATCCTACAGTCTACTTTCATAATCTGGGGTCCAAACAATATGCCTTAAAACCTAAAGCATAGGAAACAGAGGAGATGGTGAATCCTTAGAGCCGTGTGAGCAGACCCCCACAGAACTCAGAGGTAACCTCGGCAACACAGGCTATGTCCTCTAATGAGCCACAACCTGCAGAGCCAATAGAAAAGGGCTTTAAAACGCATCCAGTTTCTGAACACCATTGGCAGTGCATTGCTTTTAATCAATTTTCTTTCTTTTATTTTCTGAGAATAGGAAGAAATCTTGCAAATGACCCCCTGAAATCTGAACCAATTTGGGAAGTACATGAGCCTGGCTACACTGAAAAACCCAGTACCAGTACCCCTGTTAGCAGGGGAAACCCAGTACCAGTACCCCTGTTAGCAGGGGATTTCCTTCCATGGAAGTCAGATTCTTCTTAAACAAAACACAAACACCCGACCTCTTAACAAACCTGGTACTTTGCATTCACAGAACAGCTTCAAAAATGAAGACAACAAACCGAAGAACAATACAGACATCTTAGAAACTTGTATCAAGTGTATTTAAGACTGTAGTTTGTATAATATTACATTCAAAGTATATTGTGTCACATAGTGCTATATTTATAGTGCTATATTATATTGAAGGTATATTACCAAAATTGTGGATAATTAAGTCATCCAATCCAGGAATCAATGTTACAAATAATTTATTTAAAGTGTCTTATGAGTGCTCCTAAACTTGCCAGCAGATAACATTCTGCCTCACAGATGCTTTCTTCAGATGCTCTCTTTTCAGGCAATACTATATACAAAATCTTTATCTTTAAAAGATATACTCATTTTAGTCTTTAAGTATAAAACCATATTTAAAGTATTTCAAGAGAAGCAGTCACATTTGTTGCTTTAGATGCAGCTTGATGTATCTGACTGCCAAATGTTTGTATAAATTGTGCTACTTAAATAAATAAAAATTAAATGATCCTTCTTGAGTTAGTTTTGTATCTAGCCACTTTGCTGAAGGTATTTATCAGCTGTAGGAGTTTCTGGATACTATCACATCATCTGCAAAGCGATACTTTGTTTCTCCCTTTCCAATTTGTATCCTCTTTATCTCCTTTAGTTTTCTTACTGCTCTAGCCAAACTTCAAGCAGTATACTGAATAGATATGGAGAGAGTGGGTAGCCTTCTTTTGTCCCTGAATAATGGCATTGCTTCAAGTTTCTCTCCATTTAATTTGATGTTGGCTATTGGGTGGCTATATATTGCCCTTATTGTGTTTATGTATGTGACTTGTATCCCTGATCTCTCCAAGACTTTTATCATAAAGAAGATTCAGAACCTTTCACCTCTGTGTGTAAAGAAAAAATAGAAAACTAAAAGAGTTGGCGAGGTTAGGGGCAGCTTCAACCTCTCTAGCATAGAACCTCACGTGACTGTGGCCTGCAGGTGGACCATGCTTTCCCTGACACACAGCAAATGTCTTGTGAGTTCACTACCCTTTCCTGTCAGCCACCTGAAACAATGGTGGCATCTTGTTTTGTACAATAGCTTGATGACTTAGAATTCACTGTGACCAGAAGGTGTACATGGCAAGTGCTGGTCACGCTACCTTCAGCTGCAGCACCAAGTCCATTCTGTACTTGCCCAGAGGGTTGATGTCATTCAGAATCAAGGCGATGATGATATCAATCCCATTCGATTCATGAGTGGCGATGCAGGTCTAGAAAAGGAGATATTTGTAAAACGACATGCTGTTTCTGACCAAACACTAGAAATAGTAGTAAGACTTGAAACTTTAATACTGTGTACAGACATTGTTGGATGGAGGTTTGAATTAGGTTTTTGGATAGGGTCTGTTAATTGACTGGTATTGGTAAATGCCTCTGTGTGCAGAATACTAACATACCATGGAAAACGCCTGTCCTTGACATGAAGAACTGCAGAATTTCAAAGGTGAGTGGGCAAATTAAAACTCAACCAGGCATTAAATCTCAGCAAACCCACCAATACAAAAGGAGATCTTTAATCTGAATTTTAAGGTATGATCAACCTAAGAACACAAGGAGAGGGAATATTTGTAAGTGAATTTCATAAAACACACAGAGCAGAGGCTTCTGTGTATGCTAGGTGGTGGGAAAGCTCATAGGATTCTTGAACTTATTTGTGGATGGACATGATTGAGCAAAGTATAAACATGCCCAGAGAGAGCAACGCACCTGCTCTGGGGGTAAAGGTCCAGTGTGCCGGGGTTTCGAGCTTCGTTTGATGGAAGCAGTATGAAGGCCACATTTATGAGACCAGGCTACCAAACCACCCAAGCAGCTTGAGGAACTAAAACCCTGGTGAGCCACAAAAGAAAGGGTAGCCCCAGCCAACAGGATGGCCTAGCCTGGGCCTCTTCCCTCTTCTTCATACAAGGATATTCATGCAGAGGAAAGGTATTCCTGTCCAACCCTGACATTGTCTTGAGGCTTTTCTGCTCATGAAAACATCTGACAAAACCAAAGGGAATCTATTTCAAATCATTTCTAGAACTTTTTCAAAGACCTACAGAGCATTTTCAGAGCATAGGGAATTATCCCGGTAAGGTATGCTATTTTATTACAAGATTTTCCTCGGAGAACTTTCTTGGATTTGGGGCTTTCAAAACTCAGTTCCACCACAAAGTAGAGGACGTTCTGACAGACTTTTCACAACATGGTAAAACATGAAAGAACTATGTATATGTATGTATATTTTCTATTTTAGAGACAGGATTTTATCAGCCAACCCGAGCTCTGAATTTGTGCACTTTACCTTGGCTTTAAATCAACAGTCAAGAACAGCTTTATCATTGTGGTAGGAAACTAAAATATAATCTTGAAAATAAAGGGAAAACATGTACAAACTCGTTTACTGTCATAAGCACGCTGCAGAGAAGGAAACAATACCATTATGATAACGATCAACATGTTTGCATCATAGGGACCCACAGATGTATGCATATTGTGTGTATGTGTGTACAAAGAAACTATGTGTGTGTGGACAGTCATATAATCTGCAATAGAAAAGCTGACTTTTTCACATTTTCTTTCTACAACAACCATTGATGATTCATATAAATCACATCTTTAAAATTTATGTACAGAAATGTTTGACATGGAGACTCTCTGCCTCTGAACCTTGCCTGCTCTAAGACGTTTTGTGGACACTAAACACTTCTAAGAATGTCAGATGACATTACTCCCTTTTCTCCCTATATCTTCCGTCCTGTCTTCTCCCATAATGTGTCCTTAGAGCAGAGCAAAGCATTCCGGGAACCAGGATTCATTTTGGGTCTGTCGCACGTGCATTTGGGCTCAGAAAGTCTGTAGCTTTTCTCCAACTGTCTTTGCAGTGTCTCAGAGTGCTGCCATCTCTGAGCTGATCTCTGAGTCTAAAGTCATTTATCAGCAAGATGACAGCCATGAGAGCCACTCCATAAGTTAGCCAAGTATGTATAACATGGACATTATAACCCACATTGCATTGGAGGCAAAGCCACGGCAAGTTAATGACACACAACAGGAAAGATTCCATATAGAGAAAAACTCAACACTGGGAAGAAATACAATCTTACCCTTCTTTCAGTAACTCTTTTTATCTTAAATAATTTCATGGGAATTTTCTTTTACAATGCAATTTAAAATGTAGCCTACTATGTGCTAGTCTATACTTCAGCCTTTATATATTCTGTGAGAAAAGCAGCTGCGACGAGCAGAACAAGCAAGAAGGCTTCACCAGCATGTGAGGTGGGCTCCATGCCTAGCCTGGCACACTGTCCCTGCATCACAGCTCCTGTCACATGAAGCTCTACGGTCTTGGTTACCTGGTTCTCATGGCACGGGCCCTGGCAGTACTCGGTCAAGCTCTCCAGAGTCTGGTTGACCAGAGCTACGTTCTTCTCATTGATGTAGAGCCCCAGCAGGCCTAGGCCCCCTGTGGTACTTCCGCAGATGCAATCCAGAAACTGAAGTGTTTCACAGACAAGGTTGTAGTTTGTTTTGTTGTTCTGGTTCCTCAAGAAGTTCTGCAAGATGAAATAAAATATGACTGAAAGCAAAACACAGGGAAAAGGGGTGCTGGTCATGCTCCGTTTCTGTCTGTCTGTGTGTGTGTGTGTGTGTGTGTGTGTGTGTGTGTGTGTGTCTGTCTGTCTGTGTGTGTCTGTCTGTGTGTCTGTGTGTGTGTGTCTGTCTGTCTGTGTTTGTGTGTGTCTGTCTGTCTGTCTGTGTTTGTGTGTGTGTGTGTGGTCTGTCTGTCTGTCTGTCTGTGTGTATGTGTGTGTCTGTCTGTCTGTCTGTGTGTCTATGTGTGTCTGTCTGTCTGTGTGTCTGTCTGCCTGTGTGTCTGTGTTTGTGTGCATGTGTCTGTCTGTATTTGTGTGTGTGTCTATCTGTGTTTGTGTGTGTGTGTCTGTCTGTGTTTGTGTGTATGTCTGTCTGTCTGTGTTTGTGTGTGTGTGTGTCTGTCTGTGTTTGTGTTTGTGTGTGTCTGTGTTTGTCTGACTGTCTGTGTTTGTGTGTCTGTCTGTCTATCTGTGTTTGTGTCTGTCTGTCTGTCTATGTGTATTTGTGTGTGTATGTCTGTCTGTCTGTCTGTCTGTCTGTGTGTTAGTCAATAAGATTCCCTGCCAGAACAGAATTTAATTGGTCTTAAGAAAATGGGATAATTTGGGGGCAGGAAGGTGACCAGCAGAAGAGAGGAGTAATGAGGATGCATAATGGGATTTGACTATGACCAAGCATAATGATGTGTATGAAAATGTCATGACTCATTATTGTCCAAGGTAACTTTAAAATAATTTAAAATTAAATAATGTTTAAGTGTTGACGCACTAAGGTCCTCTTAAAGTAGAGAAGCCCCTCCCCTTAGGTCCTGGCAAAAGTACTTGTCTGAACAAGTCATACCAAACACCGCCCTGCAGTCATCATTGGATAGCTACAGAGGGCAGAAACAAGTGTGAGAAGAAGAAAGGAAAAGGGAAACAGAATGTTCATGGAGGCGGAGTCCAACTCCCATGTGGAGCGTCCCTGACAACCCTGCCTCTCATGGTGCAGTGTGGGTAGGATCATGGGAGGGGCAACATGGCAGCCCTCTCAAGCATTTCAGTAAACAGTCGTAAATCTGTGCACCAAGGAGATTCACTGCTCACTGCCTGCTAGCACAGAGAGTGGACAGCAACCACTGAAGCCTTACCTCTGCTGGCAGTGTGATGGGTTTGGCTCTTAGGAAATGCTTCCATGTGTGTGCTAAGCATTGCCAAGCACTAAGTACTGTGGTGATGTAAAAAGCGACTAAATGAAAAGGTAGATGCTATAGAATGTATATTCTCTTGAACAGAAATAAGGTTTACATGCACAAATCAATGTCTATTTGTGCACAGAATTTTCTAGAAAAACAAATCTAATCTGTTATTAGTGCACTTCCTTTGGGGAATAAGACTAAGGAAAGAACATGAAAAGAAATAGAGGGAAAGAGAGAGTTCTTGTTTTAATGTATTCGCAGGCATCTATTGATTTGTTTTTGCTATTTGCTCTTCTTATCGACACTGAGAAAGACAAAGTTCTATAAGGAAGTGAACCAAGCTTTCGTGGGTAACATAAAGTCAGCTATTACTGTGTCTACTCTGCTCATCCCTGTCCTACACTGTCAGGGTCTGTGGGTGAGAACAAGCCGGCGGGCACACCCTACAGAAGTTTGATCTAAGTTATGCCCGACCTGTCCACACAAGCCATACCCCGCACCATTAGCCCTGGAGCATCTCATCGACATAGACAGCATTCTAATCCTAGGCAGGACCCACGGTGGAAACCTCAGCCAGGTCACTAGAATTCATTAATGAAACCGTTTCCCAGCTATGCTAGCTAGTAGAATGGCAAAGCTGGCAAGGGCAGGACGAGAGTCCTGCCAAATGCAACCTCTTCAGGTGAGCATTCCACTCTCCCTCAGCCAGGCCAATCATAATTGTTCTTTCTGAGTGCCCTTGCTATGGTGTCTGTCATAGGCAGGGACTACAAATAATGCCAGAGAGGTAGTCAAAGTTTTGAGGCAGCCCTAGTCCCTCTGTCTGACAGAGGAAATGGTAGTGGTGGAGATATTATGATGTGGACTATGTTAACTTGGTAAGCATCTTTCACTGTTATAATAAAAAATTCCTTGAGAGGAGGCACTTAGCCTTGCAGAGACTTGAGGTGCCAGGGTGAGGGGATACCTGGGGGTCCCCACCCACCCAGAGGAGAAGGGTAGGGGTGAGGGGGAAAGGACTGTGGGAGGGGTGACAGGGGGACAGTGAGCAGGATGTAACATGAATGATTAAAAAATATATAAAATTTATTTGTAAAAATTCCTCATATTACTTTGTTTCTAATGAGACGTAAAATATACTCAATATTGTCCTCAAAAACTATGGATTGGGAAAGACATAACTACCCGAGCCTCAAACTGTGAAAGGCAGAGGAGACAAAGATAATCTCTTTGAACAAACACCACAGAGGAGTAGTAGATGGTGCCCACTGGGCCCTCAAGACATGAGATCTGGACCACAGAGAGACAGTGTGTAGATTTGGGTGTTTTGGGGTTTAACGTGCAAAGAATTCCCTCTTGCCTTTACTCCTTCCATCTCAACCGGGCTTTGGTGTCTCTGTTGATGATTTCTCTAGAATTCCCTTCAAAACTACTTATTAGCTTCCCTTGAATTGGGCTACTCGGAGCCACTGACCTCAGCATTCACACACGCACGCACATGCACACATGCACAGCACACACGCACAGCACAGGAAGTACCTGAAGCTCTCGGTTGTGATTCTCACACAGTAACTGCAGGAACCTGAGGATGGGCCTCATGATGGTGATGGCCGGACTCATGGTAACTTCCTCTGCAGACTTTTCCTCCGCACTTCCTGCTTCCTGTCCCGGGCACATCATGTCTATTTCTGGGTCCATTTCTCTTCTGTACACACAGTATGCTTTGGATGTGGCTGAAGACGCCTCCGTTAACTGCCCCTTCATTCCCTCTTTCAAATGTAGCGATGAGTCTCTTACTGAAAAGCAAGCAGTGGTTGTATTTCTGAACTAGTTTTCTTCTCTTTCATTCTTTTTTTTTTTTTCTGACTAAAGGGAAATAAAAACCCAACAACCATAGGGATCCAAAGTTATCCACAACCGAATTTTAAAATTACCTAACAAGAGGTTCAATAATTTCCTGAAAGAAAGTTGAGTAACAACTGAAAGGTTAACACAGTGACCAGAAGAAAAGGTCTCAATACTTAGCCAATTTCAGTTTTCTGACGTATGAAAACATATCACAAAGACACATAAGCATATGTACAAACATGTACAAATGACTTTACAGATATATACCAAAGAACTGGAGAGGTGATGTGTTAGTTGCTTTTCTGTTGCTATGATAGAACACCGTGACCAAAAGTAACTTGGAGAGACAAGGGTTTACTTCATCTTACAACTCCCAGATCTATCTGTAAGGAGAGTCAGGGCAGGAACTCAAGACAGGAACCTGGAGGCAGGAACTGAAGCAGAAGTCATGAAGGAACACCAGTTACCAGCTTGCTCAGCCTGCTTCCTTACAGAACCCAGGTCCACCAGCCCAATGCCCAGCAGAGGCGCCATCTACAATAGGTTTGGCCCCTCCACATGGGTCACTGATGAGGAAAATGCCCCCACAGACTTTTCTACAAGCCAATGTTATGGGGACATCTTCCCAATTAACATTCCCTCTTCCCAGTTATATCTAGCTATGTATTAACAAACACCAGCTAGTACAGAGAGTCAGTGGTTAAGAGCCCTTGCAGAGTTCAGTTCCCAGCAACCCTGTTAGGCTGCTCACAACCTCCTGTAACTCCAGCTTCAGGGGACACGACACCATCTTCTGGCCTCTGCAGAACCCAGACGCGTGGCACACACAGACAGAACAATGTATCAAGAAATGTGTGTGCACAAGAAAGTGTGTGCACACTTAAGAATTCCTATAGATCTCATGGGAAAAATGATAAATTGCAAAATGAGGACATCTCTGTGGTTTGTATTTAACTGACAATAATTTGGCTATTTCAAATACAAACACTATAAATTCTGTCCTTGGAGTTTAATTTCTATGCTTGCACAGTTTTCTTTACTGCACAGAACAATGAATTCAAATGTCTTTCACATTGACCATTGCTTCCACACCGATTAAACTCCAATTTAGTTTTCCCTGAAGAGCTATTTTAGGGTCAATCCCACGACCAAAATCCTTTATAGATGGAAGTCCGCACTGGAAGCACGAGGGATAATTAAACCCAAGAAGCAAGATGACGACAAAGCTACGTGAGATTCAAATGCCTCATTACTTCCTTCCCTCACGATATTCCCCCAGGTACCCAGGAAGGTCCTCACCTCTCATCCGCGGGCCCAGGGCCATGAGGTCGCCGTCCTCTTCTCTCTTCTTACTCCCTAAGTCTATGGTGTTGACGGTCACCGTGGATCTGATCTCTTTCTGAGCAGCCTTCATCCGATCATAAAGGACTTTGAAGAATTTCTCTGACTTTTTTTGTTCGTGCAACTGCTGGTAGAAAGAACTCTGTGGAGAAAGCAGAGTTTAAAGTGTCAGCCCCCGAGGCAAGAAAATGGTGCTTTATTCTGAAACCAGCAGAGGCCTTATAGATAAAAGCACATGGTGTGCCGCTTCCCCCCCAAAATGTACAGGCTTCCGGTCTCTCGTTCCATTTAATATGTACTAATAATACTTTCCACCTTATTAATAATAACAGCGTGAGTTTACTTAGCATTTTGCACTAAAATCTAACATTTTATATTCTATTTGATACATCTTTCCTACAAGAGTATAGTAAGTTGTCATATTAAGTAATTCTTTTAGTCTGATATATTATAAAGCCATGCGTTGGTCTAATACACGTTTATTGAATGCCTGTTGTGTGTTGGGTACTATATTGTTGCTAGAGACAAAGCAAGAAGAGAAGGTGGACATATTTGTACCCACATGAGTTTGTAACCCCAACGTGAGACATGCCACTCACTTAGGAGTATCCTGGATAAGTAATGACTCTCTGTTAGGTGAGAAAGATATTTTTTTTTCTTGTGTCTAACTGAGAGTAAATTTAATTTAGGTTGTGTTACCATGACAACCTCACTCATGGGGAATCCACTGGTAAATGGGTATTAAGTTGTTTGGCTACTTCATAAATTATGATGCTTTGTATGCAGTTTAGGGGGGGGGGGAACCACCTGCAAATAAACTCTAGTTTACCATCAATAATGATGCAGAAAGCGCTTAAGATCAAATGTATGGTAAGATGTAATAACTTTATGGAATAACCCACAAGAGCTGACGGGAGACGGTGGAGGGATATACAATGGAAGAGATGTAATTTAAGTGGGTGGGGAAATTTTAAGATCTCGATAGTAAGATAGTGATATAAAAATAGTACCTATAGGAGAGAGACAGCAAGGAGGAGAAACATGACAGCCCTTTAGTAAAGGAGAGAGGGTCGTTTTTGTAAGCTTATTGAGAGTCAGTATGAAGAAGCACTCTAAGGCCCATGTAATTTCCTACTTAAGTGGATCCAGCCACATACAGGCAGGTTAGGAGATCTGATGGTTACTAATGTGTTTTCCTAAAGGAACGACTGGAGCCAGGCCCGCTGGCTCATGCCCAGACCACCATTTTTACAAGTGCAACATACACACACAGTGAGTTTTACACCACCTTCAGTGTCAGTTTCATGTCTGTTAGGAGACAATCCTAAGCAGGGGGCTAGCAATCTTGTATAGGAGCAAGATGGAAAAAAAAATAAAAAAAGCCCACAGTAACCATGGCAACCGCACTGGAACAGTCAAGCTGGTGCCCACGGCTTGCGGGATACAGGCGGCATCCACAGACCTCTGTGGTCCCACAAATTAAGCTGATGTTTGAGCTCTAATCTTTTTAATATAGCATGGCAGGGAGGTGAAGCGAGGCGGTAACACGTTCGTTAGTGAGGAACTCAGGGGGATGTTGCAGCTCTGTCAAGACAAAGTTTGTAGTCAGGGGGTCTGTTCACACCTACCCTGTCGCGGATACTTTCAGCCCAACAGCGTGATGGGCAGAGTGATCTCACTCCATGTACATTGTATTGATGAAAAAAAATGAGATGCTGTGAAGCAGAGGGATTGGCCACATATTACATAAGCCAGGTGCTGCCACACTGGATATAAACTATTTATATAAATGATACTTTCTACAAACCAAGCCCTACAGTGCAGAACTGTGTTGGGGAAGGGTATAAACACATATGTTTCATGGGTTAATCAGCACTATGGACAACAAAGAGTGTCAGAGGAAACTCTGAGGCTTTCTGCAGGAGCCAAAGCAAAGGATATAGAGGAAGTATGTTTTAGAGGAAGAATTTGCCCCATTGGGGAGGAGAAAATGGGACAGAAAATAGTAAAGGACAGGGGTAATGAAATAAAGACTAGTGTGTTAGCTTCCTTTCCAGTGGCTGTGATAAATCACCCGGCCAAGAGAAGCTTGGGAGAGACAGGGCTCATTTGCTCACAGTTCTAGGTTAGAGATAACCATAGCAAGAAAGTCGCAGAAGTGAGAGTTTGAGGGCCTTCAGCATAGCATATCCATAATCAGTAATGAATCAAATGTGCTTGTTCTCAGCTTGCTTTGTGGTTCCCACTCTACTCTTATATGGTTCAGATCCCCTGCCTAGGGAATGGTGCCACTCACAGTGGGCAGACCCTCCCACCTCAATCAGCACAATCAAGACAATCTCCCATAGGCATACCCACAGGCTAACCTCATCTAAACCAACCCTCACTGAGACTCTTTCCAGGTGGTTCTAGATTATGTCAAGTTGGTAACTGTTAAGTAGCCATCCCACTGAGAAAGGCAAAGGCTCACACACATAGGATGGTAGCCACTGTCCCTCCTAGGGCTACACAGATTCATTGTGGCTAGCTAGGAATGCAGAATCTGGAGCCAGAGAGCAGAGAATAAATCCCAGTTATGTCTCTAAGTAACCATGGGAGCTTAGATCTGCCTGTTTCTTCTTTGATAATCTAGGATTATACACATTATCTCACAGGCTGTTTGAGGATTGGCCAAACAAATGTATGTAAGAATAGTTCCTAGTATTCTGGAGATTTTATGTTGTATTTTATTTCTTTTTTCTTTTTGAGACAGTGTTAGCTCAGGTTAGCCTCAAAGTGATTCTCCTGGCTCAGCCTCCAGAGTCCGGGGATTACAGAGAACCACAATGCCTAGATCTTATTTTTCCCATTATTAGTGTTTGAAGTTATGACTTCTACACACCTCCACCAGTCCACATCTAATCAAGTATACTGGGCACAAGAAGTAGCTCACATACTAAGGAAGGGCTTCACTCTAGTTCAGAAGAACAGTGGTTAGAACAGCTCATCAACTGGAAAGTGAAACTGCTCACTAAAGACTATGAAACTCAGGGCTGGCGAGATGGCTCAGTGGTTAGGAGCACGTGTTGCTCTGACAGAGGACCCGAGTTCAGGTCTTAGCACCCACGTGGAGGCACACAGCACTCTGTCTCTCCAGAGATATAAGTTCTTCTTCTGGCCTCCACAGGCACTGCATACATGTGGAAGACTTACATACATGCATGCACCCAACATACACATAAATAAAAGTGAATCTTTTTAAATGTGTAAAATTCCTATGGGATTGACAGGAGTCTGGGGGAGTGAGTGCCAGGAAAATGTCCCTGTAAGTTGCACATTTGAACACTCGGTCCCCAGCCAGCACTGCTGCTTGGAAGGTTATGGGACTTCAGAATTTGGAGCCTTACTGGAGAAAGTGTGGCATGAGGTTGGAGGACTCTGAGGGTCTACATCCCCCTCATCCCACCTCCAATTTGCTCTGTTTTCCTGTGTGAGGAAAATGTGACCTCTCAGCTTCCTGCTCCAGCCACTTGCCATCATGCCGTCTCACCCAGACTATTATGGACTCTCCCTCTGGAGCCCTGAGCTCTTCCTTCTGTGAGTTGCTTTGGTCATGGCATCTATCACAGCAATAGCAAGTGACACACGGAGGGACACATCTGAGTCACTAAAGGGGAGGTGGATTCAGCTGGTCTGATCTAGACTTCCTAAAGCTCACAGCCTGACATCTGGGGACACCATAATGTCCCTAAATCAGAAACCAAAACAGCAGAAGCTAGGAGTGAAGTCTTGTTAATCCACAAGAGGACTGTGATGTGCAGATCTGTGCTGTTTCATCAATGGATTTGTGTGAGTTTTGTTTCTTTGTTTGTTTTTGTTTGTTCTGATGGTGCATAAGAGATTGAACCCATGGCCTCAGGAATGCTACACACATGCTTACTGCTGAGCTACAATACAGACTGGCTTTCATTATCTCGCCAGACTGGCCTTGAGCTTGCTCTGTAACTCAGGCCTCCCTTGAGTGTGTGGTCTTTGGTGTCAGCCTCCTAAGTAGCTGGATTATAGGCTGGTAAAACTAGCCCAGAATGTGTGTGTGTGTGTATATGTGTGTGTATGTGTGTGTATGTGTGTGTCTGTGTGTGTGTCTGTGTGTATATGTATGTGTGTGTGTGCATATGTGTGTATATGTATGTGTGTGTGTGCATATGTGTGTATATGTATGTGTGTGTATATGTGTGTATATGTGTGTGTATGTGTGTCTGTGTGTATGTGTGTCTGTGTGTATGTGTGTATATGTGTGTATGTGTGTCTGTGTGTATGTGTGTATATGTGTATGTGTGTATATGTGTGTATGTGTGTCTGTGTGTCTGTGTGTGTATGTGTGTATATGTGTGTGTATGTGTTTGTATGTGTGTGTATGTCTGTGTGTGTCTGTGTGTATGTGTTTGTATGTGTGTGTATGTGTGTGTGTCTGTGTGTGTATGTGTGTATGTGTGTATGTCTATATGTGTATCTATATGTGTGTGTCTGTGTGTATGTGTGTGTATGTGTGTATGTGTGTGTCTGCATGTTTGTATATGTGTATGTGTGTATATATATATGCATGTGTGTATGTGTGTATGTATGTGTGTGTATGTGTATGTAATGGCTATAAAGGACCACAAAAATAAAAAGTAGAGTATTTCCCCACACATACATTAAAAAATGTTGAAAATTAACTGGAGAGACACAATGTAAGGCAGACAATAAAGCCGAGGGAGAGAGAGAAGGCACCAATCCAGAAAGCATTGCTGTGAGGCTCACCAGGGAGCAGGTGCCACATGCTCAGCTAGACAAGAAGGCTTCATCAAGACCAACCAATCTCTCATAAACATACCCACCATGGAACAGTTACTGTGCACTAGAGACTTCCAAACACCAACAGCACAGAGAAGAAGGTGTGTTCTAAACCTTCAAGGACTTTTAATTGACAGGATGGAATCTGGGGCACACCTGGAGGGGCACAATGACATGACAGAGACACCCCAGAACATCTGCAGGCCACAGCAAGGTCATGGAGCAACTAGCAGTCAGGTCTGCCCAATGGGACAAGGGCCTGAAAACAGTTCTGAGAGGAGCCACTGAGAAGCAGGGAACCAGCATGACATCCCTGGGGAACTACAAAGAGAGAGAGCAAAGGAGGGTATGGATGGACTGAGAGGAATAGCTGGAGAAGAATGTGCACTCAGAAGAAGTTCATGGTCTCCAGCGGGGGGTCTGGCTTTACTGGAGGGAGAGATTTGAAACAGGGGTATAACAGTGTTATTAAAGATGTCATGGGACAGAGAGAATGTTAGAGAAAAGGCAAACAAAAGCCGTGAAACATGCTCATGGGACAATGAAAGATTCAAGGGACCCGTGAGGAAGGCTTGAGAAGCAGGGACTGAAGGGTTACGGATGAGAGTTGTCAGAGGAGCAGAAACACTCAGGTTTGCCATCAAGGGATGGACAGCAGGGAGTCAGGGTGATCAGTCACAGTCAAGACTGTCTTTCGGGGTTTGGAGAGACAGCCAGAAGGCACAGTGTCAGGCTCAGGGAGAAGCAGTCCACCGGGAGAGGAGCTCTAGCACAACAGGGGGCTGGATGGGGAGCCAGAGAGAGGGGAGTTCCAGGATCCAGGTAATAAAGGTTCTAGAAGAACAAACAGTTTCCCAGTGATCAGTGCCACAGAAACATGGGGCAAACAAGACTAAGGAACGGGCCTTGGGAGTGGTGTGCTGGCATTGAAAACTGTGACCTGTGACTCCCCTGGAGCTGGCTGGCTTCCTCCAGATAAGTGAGGCTTGCCCAGCATCCATGAGAGGATGAAGTGATCCCCTGGGATGACCTCTGTGGTCCAGGGAACTCCAAAAGTGTAGTCATGTGACAGTTGCTAGAGACACCAGTTCAAGGCCAGTGCATACTGGTGTCTTTTTGCCGCCCCTGAGGCCTTTGTTCCTAAAGCTCCTGCTGTGTGTCACACAAGTCTCTCTCGCACTGCAAAGCTCCTGCTATTGACTGTATGTGGTGATGAGCTAAAGCAAAATGCCCCAGTTCTGAGTCTGACTGGGCTTCTGCCTGCCCTGAGTGGGGCCAAGGGGTTTGGGAATTTTTAGTTAGTTGCAGCTATGCATTGCCTCCCCTGGCCTAGGAGAATGTAGGAAGATTACGTTAGTGAGCAGTGAGCCAGAACGCTCACAAGTGCTCCCTGGGAACAGTCTCCAGAGCTCATACTGTTGGGCACAGAGGATCCAGGGAAACCTGGCAGGGGTCTCCCAGGCACAGGAGTGCAGGCAGTACAGGGTCAGATCCTTGGTGTGCACGTGAGCACAACTCCCACTGTCATGGTGGGTTGGTTCTTGCTGCAGTGCATGGTGAGCTTCCAAGGATGCTCTGTCTAGGGTAAGTGGGAAGCCCTATCATTTCAGTGGCATATCCAGTAAGTTCGTGACAGAAATGTGATTGGGGAGACTCTTGGTTTGCTGTTTGGGGAGGGGCTGCCAACAAGGAGAAGCTAAAAAACGTACTTTCCCTTGGTTTCTTCAACAAGCCAGTAAGAAACAGGAAAGACTGTAAGAGTCAGAGGTCAGAGAGGACTACTGAAAAACAACATCTTTTGGACCCAACAGGTCAGCACTGGAGCTCACAGCGAGCCAGTGAATGTCCCAGCATGGAGCGGGAAGGGCTTGCAGCCCTCAGCCCTGGCTGGGGTCTACAGATGTGTTCTGGGGTCTGGGGGAGGGAGCATCAGTTTTCTTTAAGGGGATTAACCTACTCCTGCTAGGTTAACCATGGTCCAGCAGATGGCTCTGCACCCAGGGGTATCTGGGTAGCACAAATCTGGGCAGTGCAGAGTTTATTAGGATTGGGGGAGGGAGGCAGGAAGTTGGGGGGGATACGGAGGTGGGGTGGAAATGTGAAGAGTTAAGGAGGGAGGGTAAATGTTACCAAAACACATTGTATTAAATTCTCAAAAACAAAAATTATCTTTTGAAAAGTAGAAATGATACCTGGAGTGACAGAAAAGTACCTACCTGGGTTTGTGTGTTCCCTCCTTCCAGCAAGGCAATGCCAAGCAAGATGCCTTCAGAAAAGATCCTGTCGTTTTTGGTGTTCACGATGACGTCGATGACAAGTTCGGATGCTCCTTCTTTGTCCAGCAAGCACTGGATATCGGACATGGAAATCCCCGTCTTATCCGAATCCTGTCCAGAGAAGCCTCCTGTGGTCAGGGAAAAACAAACAAAAAATATCAACCTTTATTACAGACACTGGTTTTTAATAGCAAAGTGTTTTCAAGATCTTAATGCATAACAGGATATGCCACTGGAAAGTTTAGTTACACATGTACATCTTTTTTTTTTCCTGTGAGCAAGCACAGGCGGGAATCGAACTTGGCCTCGGACTCCAGAGCTCAGTGACTGCAGCGATGCATCACCGCTGGCCGGCTTACACATGTACATCTTTAAGAATGGAAATCTTAATGAGATATTCAACATGTATATAATTCAATGTCACTTAACATTTTTCTTAAAGTAGTCCAGAAAGAGCTGCAGAGATGGCTCAGCAGTTAAGAGCACTGGTTACTCCTGCAGAAAACCTGGGTTTTCTTCCCAGCACCCACACAGTGGCCCACAACCCTCTGCAACTGCAGTTCCCAGGGATACAATGCCCTCTTCTGTCCTCCACGGTCACAAAACACATGTGCCATACAGACATGCATGCAGGCACTAACACGTATGCACAAAATGAAAATAAATAAATCTTTATAAAATACCCTATGAGAGGGAACTAGCCTTTTGTTTGTAATGTTTGAACTGAGAAACTGCCACAAATTGTCTGGAGTCACAAGGCAAATCCACTATAATGATCAAATCTGTGGATTCGTGAACCCCAAACTATACAAAGGTTTTCACTGGTGCTTTAAGTGAATGTTTTCCATGTGTCACTTAAGGAAGACAGACGTGTATGAAGACATGCTATGGAACCCTAAAACAGGGAAAACGAGAGGCCTCACCTCCCACTTGCGCTGTCTTGGCATAGGCTCCTGACAGAGGTCCGTTTGCACCAATGCTATGGTCACCCTTGAAGTACCGATTCAGGAGGATTCTCCGTAATGTGCTACCCTAGAAGAAAAGAAGACCTGTCATCAGTTTTAAAAATAAAAGTAGAGAATGTCAACATGCCAGATGCATCTATATCTGATGTAAAACATAAGAACATTTTATACCAAATTAGTATTTTCCGAGGAAAATTGTAAATGTACCCCACTAACAACAAGTTCTTTTTATAATAAGTGTAGTGTAATGAATGATGAGCCTCCCGGCATCCACTGTGGAGGTGTTCCCTTATCCCCAAACCCACCAGCTGGACACATTAACTACGGGCTGACTGGAGAGCCGTGGAGCTGGCTCAGTGGGTAAAGGGGCTTGTCACCAAGCCTGAAAACCTGACTTCAATCCTGGGGTGCACTTGGTGGAAGAAAGACCTGATTCCTACAGGTTGTCTTCTAAATTCCACATGAATGCTGTGACATGCACACGTGACATGCACACATAATGTAAATATTGTAAAATAGTTAAGTATTTATACATATATTCAATGGCCATTGAGATGTGTCAGGAGTAAAAGCATCTGAAGCCAGGCCTGACCACAGATGCTGTCCATGGGATGCAAGTGGTAGAAGTGAACCAGCTCCTAGACATGTGTGCTGTGTCATGCGTGTGAACCCCACCACACACACACACACACACACAAGGGGGGGGAGAGAGAGACAGACACACACACATACACATACGGGGGGGAGAGAGAGACAGACAGACACACACATAGAGACACAGAGAGAGAGACAGACAGACAGAGATACAGAGAGAGAGACAGACAGACAGATACACACAGAGAGAGACAGACAGACAGACACACAGAGACAGACAGACAGACACAGAAAGAGAGAGACAGACAGATAGAGAGAGGGAGGGAGAGACAGACAGACACAGAGAGACAAACAGACAGACAAACATACACATACACAGAGAGAGAGACAGACAGACAGACAGACAGACACACACACACACACACACAGAGAGCAAGGCAGACAGATAGACACACATACACACAGAGAGACAAACACAGAGAGAGACAGACAAACACACACATACATACAGAGAGAGAGAGAGAAAATCAATGTGATAAACGTAAGTTTGCTCAGTGGGAAAAGCTGGCGTCCTAGTATTGAGCAGCATACCAGCAGTGCAGAGAGAAGATAACAGACGCCCTAGGAACTGAGTGAGGCCGTAGGGGGACTAAGCACTAAGAAGAGAGATGGGGCACACAGGTGGGGCTCGGACAATCAAACCTGGTAAAATAAACTGAATTCCATTCAGACTCCGAGACCCTGGGCGTTCTTGAGAAGAGAGTGGACAAAGGACAGTACATTTCTTTGTAAACAGATTTTTTAAAAGATCATCTTCCACACTTTGCTACTAGGAGGAGGAAGAGATGGGGGTGGGGATGTGAAGTAGGGGAGAAAAATAAAACACGTTTCTCTCATATACGGAGTCTAGAATCAAATATATGCATATATCGTACGTACACACGCATGCACGTATATGGAACATGAAGATGAGTCTATGTTGGGAGGGAGAGGTCCTGTGAGAGGGGACAGTAGGAAGGGGGCCTACTGTGTGGGTGTATGGACAAAATATAATAATAAATACATATAAGATGTCACATGAGACCCATTATTTTCTGTGCTAACTAGAAATGAATTTAAAAGGTAAATATACCTCTCACTTGCACTAGCGGGCCCCTAGGAGGTGCTCCTGGGAGGCAGCCTGGGGAGGCACCCCCAGGAGGTGCTCCCGAGGAGGTGCTCCATATTCCAGGGAGGGAACTTGAGCTCGAATGACTGGCTGCAGATACACAGCTCACAGGTGAGAAGCAGGGACTTCAGTCCTCTGACCTCAAACCCAGGCATGTCCGTGTGGCCCCGCCCTTCCCCGAGCTCTCCACGTGCCGGCTCCTCATCTTACACACCCTCCCCAGTGCTGGGACTCAGTGCTCCAGCCATTCTGTCTCTCTCGCTCTGTGTACTTTGGTTATTCTGTCTCCAGTTCCTGAGCGCTTGCCCTGGGTCACGTGTTGGGGTCCTTCCCAAGCTCTCCTTATCCCTCCCCACCCCCGCCACGCTCGGCCGGCAGCCTACCACACCTCCTCCAGCCCGACCTCGCTCGCCTAAGCTTCCAGTTGGACCCCTTTTCTCTCTTTCAGGTTGCACCAACACAGGAAACTCTGAAAGAAACACTCCTTCTCTCTTGAACCTGTTTTCCTCTCCGTATCAACCCATTGTAATAACATTTTGATTACCCTGGCTGCTCGCTGGGGACTCAGCTTCAACCACCTTGACGCTTCTGAATCCTACCTTTTCCATGGAAGCCTCTGGGTTCCTCTGATGCTACTTTTAAACCAAATGAAGATATGTTTTCTACATCTTCCTGTTTGCTGAAGGACTAGGCCTGTCTTTTCTCTACAGACCACATGCTCCTGGGAAGCTTACTCCTTCAGGCACTATCCTATATGAAGAAGGCAGAAGCTTCCTGGCTGTCAACTTGATGGGATTTAGAATCACCATGGCAACACACCTCAGGGAGTACCCTTGAGAGTTTTACTCCAGGAAGTTAAACTGGGAAAGGAAGACGTGTTCCCCCATCCATGGGAGTGACACTATCATATGAAGTGCAGTTTCTGAATTAATAAGGAAAGTGTGTCCATCCCTCTTTGCTTCTTGCCTGTAGCTGTGATGTAACCAGATGCCTCCCATTCGAATACCATGGCTGCCCTGCCACGGCAGGCTGCACCCCCAGAGTGAGTGAAAGAAACCCTCCCATCCTTAAGCACCTTTTGCCCAGTAATTTGTCAAAATGATAAGAAAAGTAACCAATCAACACACCATCCACTGATTTACAGTAAGGTGCTACAGAAGACTTTAAGCAAGGGAGGCAAATTCCAGCAGGCTGTGCAGCACGCGCACGTACACACACGTACACACACACACACACACACACACACACACACACACACAAATAAATCTTTTCAAAAATTACCTGCGCTGGTTTGAATAGGAATGGTCCCCATAGGCTCATGTGTTTGAATGCCTGACCCATAATGGAGTGACTCTATGAGAAGGTGTGACCTTGGAGGAGGTGTGGCCTTGGAAGAGGTGTGGCCTTGGCGGAGGTGTGGCCTTGGAAGAGGTGTGGCCTTGGAGGAGGTGTGGCCTTGGAAGAGGTGTGGCCTTGGCGGAGGTGTGGCCTTGGTAGAGGTGTGGCCTTGGCGGAGGTGTGGCCTTGGAGGAAGTGTGGCCTTGGAGGAGGTGTGGCCTTGGAAGAGGTGTGGCCTTGGCGGAGGTGTGGCCTTGGAAGAGGTGTGGCCTTGGCGGAGGTGTGGCCTTGGCGGAGGTGTGGCCTTGTTGGAGGAAGTGTGTCACTATAGAGGCAGGCTTTGGGGTCTTCTATGCTTAAGGCTCACCAGTAGGACACACAGTCTCCCTGCTGCCTACAGATGACGATGTAGAACTCTCAGCTTCTCCAGCACTATATCTGCCTGCAGGCCACCATGCTTCCCACCGTGATGATGATGGACTGAACCTCTGAAACTGTAAGCCAGCTCCATTTAAATGTTTGGCTTTATAAGAGCTGCCTTGGTCATGGTGTCTCTTCACGGCAATGAAACCCTAAAACAGAGGTTGTACCAGGAGTGGGGTATTGCTGTGATAGGCCTGACTATGCTTTTGTTTGGAGGAATGTGGACTCGGGAACTTTGGATTAGAAAAGCAGTTGAATGCTTTAAGTGGGATGTAGTGGGGCCATCCTAGTGGGAACATGGAATACAGCAGTCCTGAGCGTGATTTGAACCGTGGGGGCCTGGCACAAAAGGTTTCAGGCAGTAAGAATATTAATACGTGGTCTAGAGGTTGTTCTTGTGATATTTTGACAAAATCTGTGGCTGATTGTCCTTGTCCAAAAAGCCTGTCTGAGGCTCTGTTGAAGAGTTTGAGGTTGATTGCATGGGCAGAGGAAATGTTTAAGAACTCTAGCATTGACTCTGTTATCTGGTTATTAGTGTTCAGTCTGATGGAGATCTAAAACAAAAAGGAGCAGAATGAGCAAGGAGAAGTACAGAACGTACAATCTGAGGGGAAAGGGGGCATCAGGAAGTGGAATGGAGATTAAAGAAAGGATGAATAATGGGGGTGGTGACCTCAAGGCAAGAGCCCACCCTGGCCAAGCTTCCAACTTGTGAGAAGCAATTTAAAAAAGCTTAGGGCCAGGTGTGATGGTGTGTGCTTCTAATCCCGGAACTCAGAAGGCATAGGCAGGCAAATCTCTGACTTTGAGACCTGCCTGATCTGCAGAATGAATTTCAAGATAGCCAAGCTGAGGAATGAAGATAAACATAAGAGCTGGTGAAGATGTCATTGAATGAAGGGTCGTGTTCCAGCCCCAGTAAGCAGCAGGACTTGGCGGCTTTGGTCACATGGTTCTGACTTTAGCATCAAGGATATAAGAAAGGGGTTTATGGAATCTCCCTTTTGTGACTAAGAAAAGCCACTGAGGCCAGGAGTGTGGCATGGAGGCCTAGAGAGGCCACTGTGTGCAGCTGTGAAGGTGAAGCCTGGGTTGCCTTGGAGACCCCAAGGTGATGGAGATGGAGCCATGGGACACCTGCCGAGGAGAGCTGCTAACAGAGTAGAACCAGCCCAAGAGGAAGAAGCATGTTGCAGTCAACAAAGCTGAAAGGAGTCAGAAGTCAGAAGAGCACTTTGACATCAGACATGGAGATGCAGAGTTTGGAGTTTGCCCAACTGGTTTTTGGTCTTGCTTCCCCCACAGAAGTAAAAATTTTGTCTAAGACACTGAGAAGAGGAGAAAAAAAGATCAACTGCCTCAAAATCCTAACGTTTGCACTTCTAATCACTGCGACTAAACTTGGAAAAGTCAGCCCAAAGCATGTACTTATGCTACTATGGAAAATAGACTCCATAATTTCCATAAAAGTGGAAAAAAATTCTATTTGGTTAGATGGCTAGGATCTACTGAAGAGTGGCAGACCACAGGTGCTAACAGGCGGCTGGCATCATTTATGGAGTTCTGGTCCCAGAGACCAGAGGCAAGTGCCACGCCACAGTCTGCAGAGGGTCACCCCGTGGTCTGTCCTCTCTGAGATGGGACGGGGTCAGTAGTGTGGTATATGTCCCTAAATCACTTTAAGTTAAATAGAATAATTATAGAACCTGACAGGAATTCCTGTGTCAGGCTTGTTAAATCATTTCTGAGCTGTAACAGACACAGCAGAAATTGAGAAAAGAACCAAGTGCACAAAATGCCATTTTGAAAATATTTCCATGGGGATGAGACGTATGAATTCTGGGCTGGGTCTCCTGAGCCGCAGTGACTTCTGTCCTCGGGCCTCCCACAGAAGGTGCTGGGTAGACCCACTAGCGAGGTTGTGCTCTGTGGTCCCTCTCTCTGTCAGAGGCGATTCCAGGCCACAAGACACTGCTTCCAGCCAACATCTTCATAGGAACACATTCCAGATGTGCAAACTGTTATGGGGCCAAGAAAACTAGCAACCACCTTCTGAAATTACAACAAAATATCTCCATAAAAAGACATCTCCGTGGTCAGAGAAGTCATGCTGACAGTATGTGAACACACCGGAAGTCAGCCCAGGGCTTTGATTTCCTGACCACGCCCCGTTATGTTATGCGGAGTCCGAGGTATCAGGAATCAAGCAACTCAGAAATGTCTGGTTTTCATGGACAGAACAGAGGAAAATAAGCATTTACCCCAGGGAAAAAAAAAAAGCTAACATTTTTCCTCTGCCCTGGGAAGCATTGTTTGCGTTTATAGACATGTACAGCTGTAAGGTAGACAAGAACGCTTCCAAAGTCCTTAAACCGGAGAACTAATACAGGCGTTTCCCATCGGAAGGAAGGAATCTAATCAAGACTTTATGAAACAAACAGCACCATATGCTAGCGTCATTAAACACTGGTCCTTCAACTGGTAAAGATGCTTAACTTGGAGTTTCCCCTTAAAGACTAGTGATGAGCTACTCGTCAGCTTGAATAGATCTGGAAGCGGCCTGTGCCTCTGGACAGCACCATCTCATTTAATGCTAATCTTGGAAGTAGGTAATTAGTGTTTCCAAAACCTTTTGACTTAACGTCTGCACGTCTGATTAAGAATGTTCTCCTCGGAATGCTTGGGGGTGAGGAAGAGACATGGTTCTCCTGTGTGGTACCATATTCACTATATCCTGGTGGAATTATCCTGGGTCTGTTGTTATAACCAACCGTGCTGTGGGGAGCTCTGTGAAGGAAGTGGGGATTGTGTCATCGCCATTGGGTCCATCCAAACTGCAGCCTGAGATGGTCATGGATGCCACTATCATAAAACATGACACTATGTGACACGTGACATGTGGCAACTATTTCAGCCTTTGATGTTGTCATTCTCAACTATGAACTCAGTAAGTGACAACGTCACATCGCAACACATCAGCAGGTTCGCCAGACAGAGATCCTGGTTAATGATGCTTTTGCTCAGCTTTGTAAGATGGGAAACTCAAATCTCATGAACAATCACTGCCTGTGTGCACTGATGGGCCGTGCACACCAACCCTGTGACACACATTGTCACCTTGAAAGGCACTAGGGAGCCACAGCTGTCCTTCTGAAAACAAAGGCACGTGGTTGTAATCCTTGCGCTCAAGAGGCAGAGGTGGAAGAATTGATGCAACTTAGGGGCCAGCCTCAGCTACATGCAGCCACAGGCCAGCCTGGGCTACATAGTGAGACTCTGTCTGAAAATAAACTAATCAGGAAAATACATAAATAACTGAAGACTAGAACAAGAAACATTTATTCACACAGCACAAGGCAATCATCTTCCAATTCCTTTCTCCACCCCCCTCTCCTATTTTATCACTTATAAGGACATTTATTACACATCTACCATGTGACAAGGACTAGCAAAGAGGCTCCCAACAGCAACATATGCCGGGGACAAATACTCAAAGCCGAGACATGAAGCTTCACTCTTTTTCAGTAAAAATAATTCTCACCAGTCCATCTGGTTCTATTTTCAAGATCTCGATGTTTAAACTGTCTGATGATGCTGGCTATCTGGTGACTCCAGCAACCCCTCCAGGTTCAGCAAACGCCCCAACCTCAGGCAGTGGGTGACTGGGAAGGCTTTGCTGACAGGGGCCGTAAAGGGAGGAAGCTGTAGGTCTAGTCTTTAGGGTAGGATAAAAGCTTGAAGCATTTTGGCCTGCAGGAAATCAACTCCAAACACTCTCCCCGTCAAAGGTCTTAAACAGGCTCTTCATATCTGAGCTCAGGATGGGAGCAAGCCAGCCCTCGCCAGCCGAGCTTCAGCATCTGTGTGTAGCTGCTGCTATTTTGCTGTTGTTGTTTATTCAGTGAGTGATAATTTTCATCTGAACAAAAAGGTAAAAAGCTCAAGGACCCTATATAAGCTCTGCAGGCAAGCTTTTTGTTGGTTTGTGGTTTTTCTGTTTGTTTGGTTTTATTTTTAAATCAGAATCTTACATAGCACAAGCTGGCTTCAAAATTGCTATGTAGACAAATACGACCTCGAACTCGTGGTCCATCTGCCTCTACCTCTGGAGTGCTGGGATTATAGGCATGTGCCACCAGGTCAATACACGCAGGCAAGCTTTAAAGATCAATTCCTTATTGAAGAAAAACTACCAGATTCTCATATCGTGAACCACTAGCTTAGAAGGCAATCTTGTAGTAGCAAAGACACACAACCTCTGATGCCTGTGATCTCAGAGGACATCTGTTGACACCTATTTAACTCTATTTATTGCTGGAGGCGGAACAATGGTTAAACAATTATTGCTAGTTTCTCTAGGGATACACGGCAGCAAACCCACAACCCATCACAGAACAATCAAGTTACAACTCTCCTCCTGCTAAACAACCAGAAGACCTTCCTCTTCAATGAACCCTGAACCACCTCCTCCCCGTCTCAGGATTACCTACCATTGAGACCATGCCTACGGAGCTCCCCACCCCGGACCCTCCCCCACATGCAGCAGAAAGAAGCTCCTCCAAAAAACCTCTGGCCCTATTCTCAGAACCCCTATACTTCTGGACCCATTCTTTATCTCTTAAGAGTTGAGATACGTCAGAATAAAACTTGAAAGGACTCTGCCAGACACTGACCAAGGAACTTTCAGTTAGCTAAGCTTAAGGCAGGAGTTCTCAACCTGTAGGTCATGACTCCTTTGGGGTCAAGTGGGGTCACCTAAGAGCATCAGAAAACAAAGACACTTACATTACAATTCATAATGGTAACAAAATTACAGTTATAAAGTAACAATAAAAAATATTTTTATGGTTATGGGGTCACCACATGAGGAACTGTATTAAAGGGTCACAGTATTAGGACGGTTGAGAACCCCTGCCCTGAGACTTGCTGAACTCTCTTGCCCCCATGTTGAAACTCCAGCCCCTTCCCCTCACTGCCATTCCAAACTCAACCACCCATATCCTGACAGCCAGGCAAAACAGTTTCTAAAGGTTAATATGGGCTGGTCTGAACGAACATGGCCACAGCAGTGGCCTTTAATTCCCCAAGTCCCCAAACTTCAACATAAACTCCAAGTGTCCCTTTCCCTCTCCCCTGAGAGGGGCTCTGCCCCTTCACTGCTTTGAAATAAGCAGCCCTGTCTGTTGAGGTCGGACTGTTGTCTTGCTGCCTTCTGTCTCTTTAAGCTGCCTCAGAAATCTAACAGCAGTGGTCAATGCCGGCAATGCACGCGCCCATGGAGAATTCCCAGGGGGGACAGCTAAGCTTCCAGTGAGGTCCGAAATGACCTTGATACGAGGCAGGTCCCCAGGGGCATCAGAGGACAAAGCAGGTCCAGGGAGCAAGAGGGAACACAGAAGGACCAGGCAATCACCTGAATGGCAGGACGCTTCCTCTTGGACAAGGGAAAGCCATAGCTGGCGCTTTAAAGGTCTGTTCCTGAATCTAAGCCATGACCAGGGAAGACCAGTTGGGAAGCACAGATTTGCTAAGGAACCATTACTGCATGCTCCCCCTCCCCTCCCCCATGGCATGTGTCTTATAGTTAATATGATCCCCCCCCTCCCCCATGGCTATAGTTAATATGCACCCCATGTTTCCTACAAGAAGGGAAGGGTGAGGTGGAGAACAGCTCCTTCTCATAGGACAGGACATAACAGCTTGCTTTTCTCATGCTAGTTCAAGGAAGGTGAGACATGTCTTCTGGAGAATTCCTCTCTGCACACATGGGCCCTCCCTCGTGTGGGTGTTATTTTTAGGACACCAATGGCCCGTCAGAACTGGCTTTAGAGAGATCTAAAGTTCAATGTTTTCCATTTCCCTTGTGTTAAAATTCCCAAGTGGCTGGAACAGTGAGCGCCCAGCTTCAGCTCCCAGCTTACTGAGTACAGACTGACACGCTGGTCCTCCTCTGAGAGCTGGCAGGACTGGCCATGGAGAGCTATAGATACGGGGGCCAGAGACCCCATCCTCATCTCTTCCTCTCCCTGGGTCTCCTGGATGCTTCCTGGAGCACCAGTCCCTGGGATTCAAGCTGTGATCTATATGTGCACTTGAGAGAGAATGTCTTGCCAGGCTATGAGAGAATCTCATGGTTCCTGAGAGCTATCCAAGAAAACAGAGTGGAAAAAGTTCCACCATGCACCCTACACCCACTGACATGTACATGCCCTAACATACCCACATACACTCACACCCACACACCCTAACACACAGACATAGCTCACATATATGTACATACCACCATCACACATTCAGACGCATGAACACATGAACAATACCACCACTCACACACTGAGAAGCATGTGTGCACACAACTCTATCACCACCATATACACCTATCAATGCATATATAGATCATACTCCATACACACCATTACATACACACATTATGTGTACATACTACAGACAAACACCACATAGACTCCCAAACACATGACCTCACATACATATTACACACGCATACTACACACATACAACAGACACACATCACACACACCCCACCTATGCCGCATCACATACACACATTACACATACATACTACACACATACCACAGACCATGAACAATGATATGCACGTGAATGAGAAATATGTCATCACACCCTACCGCTAGGAACAAACTGCACTTCACAGCAGGAAGAAGGCAACCCTTGAATACTTGTCAATCAATGTAGATGTTTGACAAAGGGAACAGAAATAAATTTTAATAAATTCAGATTAAATTTAGAATTTTTCAGGTAGAAGAGAAACAATTGTGGAGTGTATAAAATTAAAAATTTTACCTAGCTCAACTTCAAAAACAGGTCCTGAGAATTAAAAATGGAGACACAACGGTCCAACCCAGCCATCCATCTTGTGAGAGCCGGCTTAGTTGCAAAGTCACACACATCGTAGAGACAGTGACTCTGCGGAGACCTGTATAATTGGCTCAGATCTGGGATCAGGCACATGCTAGTTCATGGTCTCAAGAATTCTACTTACCTATCCTGAGACCCAGTTAAGGATATCTGTGGATAACAATCTCAAGCCTCGTGCTATGTAAAGATTGGGGATTATACATGTGAGGGATTATGCCTTAGCTGTAGTAACGTCTAAGCAGACAGCTCCTGAACATTTTCTTAAATGGTTGAAGAAAAATAAGCGTTGCCTTGGGGAAGTGATGGGGAGAGAGACCTCGAATGCCCCTGGCCAGAGAAGCATCGTTTATACTGTGGGCTCCTCACATACACATATTGTTATGGGACGGTGAACAAGGGCAGAATTGTATCAAGTTTTTATCTCTGAGTCTGCACACTCACCACCCAGTCCTCCCTGCACACTCACCACCAGTCCTCCCTGCACACTCACCCAGCCAGTCTCCCTCACACTCACACGTTCTCCTGCTGTGATGTTGACTCCCATAACATTTTACCTTGCTTAAAAAGCATAGACCCACCTTCAGGCTCTGACTTTCCAAATAACTTAGTATCATGTGAATCTTTTGGCTTAATGAAATGAAAGCTACTATTTTCTTAACACGTTGTGTTTCAGTGAGTGACTACTTTTTAAAAGAAAATGAAACACAATCTGTCATCTCGTTGTAGTCTCAAAATAAAAACTACTGCATTTCTTTCATGTCCATTATTATACAATGATAGTGCTTTTATTATTGTATAAATCATACTGTTTTAATTTTGATAGTTTTGTTTGTTTTTTATTTAAGTCAGAATCTTGCTATGTAGCCTTAGAGATGGCCTCAGAATTAAAACCCCCAATCTTCATTGAGTATTATGGGTATGAATTTTTTGGTAATTTCTTACTCTAATTCACTCAGAAGAGCATACATTTATTTCCCTGTTAATATGAACAGTCCTGTGCCTCCATAGGATTCTGACTTATTGTGGTCTGAGGATAAAGCATAATTCAGGAAAGATTCACAGCAAACACACAGACAAGGATTAGGAAGAATAAAAGATGGGGCCCTTCACACATCCATGCCCATTTTAAAGCAAAACACAGTTTTTACCGGAAGAAAATGAGGATCTTGGTTCAAATAAGCAGAATGATGCCCAAGCTAATTAGTGTTGCTGGCTGGCTGGCTGCCTCACGGAGGAGCTTGTTCAGAGAGACTTGAGCCAGGTACAGAAGGGGCTTGCAAACAGGGCTGGAAATCATCTTGATGTCTATGTCATCTGCCATGACAGATATCTTACTACCATATCTAGAACAGTAACTAATATCCACAGTGCAAAAGGGAGGTGAGACCTTCTTGCATTTTGCTGTGTGGTGTATGTGGTTGTGTGTTGTGTGTGTGTGTAGTGTGTGCAGGAGCTTGTGTGTGAGCACACATGTGGAGGCCTGGGGTTTGCACTGGGTGTGTTCGTCTGTAACTCTCTGTCTTGCATGTGAGGCAGGGTCTCCCCTAAAGTCGGAGCTCTGGTTTTCTGTGAGTCTGGCTAGCCAGCTTGATCTGAGGAAGCCATGACTCCACCTCTCAGAGCTGGGACTGCAGGTGCTCGCCCAGGCCCTCTCGGCTTTGCTGTCGGTTCTGGAGTCCAGCACTTGCAAGAACTTTATCTACCAAGCCATGTCCCTAACCCTGAAGGTTTCCTTTTGATGACAAGCAACAAGAGTGGCCTTGTTAGAGGCAGCAGCTGTTAGCGCTGTGACCACTGCCTTCGAGTCAGACGTGATTGACATGTGATCAGCTTCTGCATGAAACACGGGAAACTTCTCAGGCTAAGAAGAAAACTCAAATGAGATTGGAGGTGAACGGGCCGATTTGAGAATCATTTCCCTGAATGTCAGTCTGTTAAGACTGAGATAAAACTTCCAGAATGGGGGAAAAAAAGTCAGCACGTAACTCTCTCCTCGTCTTCTATCTAGAGTATGTATGGCATGACACAGACATACACAGGCGCTCCCACTCCTGAGCTGAGAATGCACGTGTGTTTGTAGGGTGGCTATGAAATCAATGACGTGTTAAGATAGCAGTGGTGTGCATGGATGGCCGCACGCCCATATTTACTGACTTTTTCCTCACACTTTATTCCTCGAATTATAGGTCTCTTTAAAGTTAGCAGTGTGTCAGAGGCTCCGGCCGCCTGCTTTGCCATTTAGTGATACTAGAATTTGAAATACATGCTTTGAATGAAGACATCCATGTTATCTGTTCCGAATGAACCCAGCGCCTCACGCATACTAGGCAAGCGCTCTGCCGCTGAGGTACGTCCCAGCCTGAAGGTCTTGGCCCAGCATCAGTCTGCTTCACATGAGTGGCGTCATTCTGTGGCCCTTTGGCGAATGTGAAGTGAGATGAAATTATACCAGGAACCTGAAAGAGTTAATCTTTTATTCAAACGGTTTTTAGATACTTCCGTCTTCCTAATCCTACCTGTCTACCTAATAGTCCAACTCCCAGCACTGTAAGTTTTTGATGTCATTTTGCCTGAATTGTGTTTGTGCTAAGATCAGAAAAGAAAGTAAGGTCGTAGGTAGATGCAAGAGGTGCATTTACCTCATTCCTAGAGAGTAATGGGAAAATAAGCATCTAACTAGTTTGTGAACAACATATTAATTTCTGTTCTTCAAAAAACTGCCCTCCATGGCGCTTCATATCTACTGGGATGGTTAAGATTTCAAAGGACCAATGCCACACTCACTCAAGGACAGGGGATATCGTGACCCACATAACTTACAGGCCAGACACGACACAGAGCTGCTATGCTGAAAAACTGTGCCACAGTTCCCAAACATTAATGGCAGAGTTAGGTTTAGACCCAGAGATCTCCCTCCTTAGCATAAAACCAGGAGAAACAAAACACCCGCACAGAGCTGGGTGAGGGTCTCACCTGTCGGCCCTGTGTTCCAGAGGGCTGAAGCAGAGGGGTCATGAGTTTGAGGCCAGCCTGAGCTACAGAATGAGACTTGATCTCTAAAAAGAATTCCACAGGAAAACCTTGTATGGGAATGTTCATGGCAGCATTGCTCCTAACAGAGAGCAGAAAGAATCCCAAATGGCCTTCAGTGTTGAGGGGTGAGTGGTGGGGAGTATTATAGGATGCTATTTCTCAATAAAAAGGCCCAAAGTACTTAGTCCAAGCCTCCGCATGGAGACACTTTGAGAACAGCACGGCCACGGTGGGAAGATAGACAGGAATTTACAGAAAATGTCCAGCATAGGAGAATTCACAGAGATTCACACACAGTAGAAAATTGGCTTCAAGGTGCTAGGGATGCAGAGACAGGGGAATAGCTGCTGATGGGGGCGGCAGATTTCTTGGGAGGGAGAAAGAGAAAACTAACCACTGAATAGTATATTCTAGTGGGATAAATTTATGATATGAGAATCTCCATAAAGCAGTTATAAAAATAGAAAATAAATCCATTAGCTTAGTTAAGGAAAATGGTCTCTTTTTTTGACTTAAGGAAAACAATGTTGCTTCTGCCCATATTTTCTGCCAAGCTGTTAAGCTGTGATTTGAGACAAAGTCCCACTCTGAGGCACATCTGGGCAACATCTGCATAGGAAACGGCACACATCCTGAACATCACATCTGCTGCTGAAATGTACTGAGACTTATGTTGCTAATTAAATATGAAATTGCATGTGTCAATTAGAGACCCGTCCCTTGTTAAAGCTGCCCAATGTCTAAAGCACACACACAAAACCTGAGCGAGAACCTGGCACTGCTTGCATCCTGACCTGTGTGGGAAGACGGTCCATGGCTCTGAATATAGGCTAGACAGTTTCCATGGAAACCTCACACAACCGGAGGAGAAACTCAAAATTATATACAACTTTGTGGAAATTAGGCTTTGCAAAAATATTTCCTTTTAAGTATAAAAACAACAACAAAAGACGAAGAAGAAGAATTCTCATCTCCTTGATGATGCCTAAGTTCATTTTGTTGATAACCAGACAAGGTTTGTGGGAGGAAAGAGAAGGCTGAGGTTGGGCCAGGTACATCCCTAGAGGATTCCTGTTAGAGGGAGAGACATTGGAAACATGTCTTTCAGCATAAGTTTAATGCAAACCTCAAGGGCTTAAAGATATTCAGCTTTTATTGAAACCAACTAGAGTGAATTTTTCCAGCTGAGACTAATTCATCCTCCCACTGCATGCTAATATGCTAGTCTTCCCAAATAAACGCACACTGTAATTACACCCAGGCTCCCCCACCCACTATCCGCTTGTCCCTTCCCATGAAATAGGACTACATGTCTTCCAGATGTGGTGTGCAAGCCGCAGCGCCCTTTGCCAAGAGCTTTGGAATTAAACAGAGCATGAGAGGACCATGTGCAGCTCCCATGAGAGTGGGGACACTTGCCACACCTCTGTGCCGGGGAGACCTGACCGCACGCCTGCCCATTCACATCCGAAAGAGTTCACAAGACTGTATGATATAGTGCCTTTCATCCCACACAGCTGAGGCAAGAGGTCATCGTGAGCTAGAGACAGCTTAGATACAATGTGTTCAAGACCAGCCTGAGCTCTGCAGCAAGACCCTATAACAACAGCAATAATGTTTAGAAGAACAGAAGAGCCATGCCATCAGCCTTTGCCATGTCCCATCAGCCTTTGCCATGTCCTATCAGTCTCTGCCATGTCCCATCAGCCTTTGCCACATCCCATCAGCCTTTGCCACGTCCCATCAGCCTTTGCCACATCCCATCAGCCTTTGCCCATCCCATCAGCCTTTGCCACGTCCCATCAGCCTTTGCCACTCCCATCAGCCTTTGCCAGTCCCATCAGCCTTTGCCACGTCCCCACATCCACTGGCAGACGAGTCTTAGAGTAGCTAAGGCAGTGTGTACACATGGGAAGCCAGTGGGATTCTTGTACTCCATAGTCCAGGCGTTATGGAGAGATCAGCAAGGGAAGCCAAATGAATCAATGGTTTAATCAAATTAAATGAACAATGGACTATGTACTAGGACAGCATCACAGATATCTTCTTATCTGACACTCATGGGAAGCCAACAATTTGCTCAGCAGCAAGAACCAACTACATAGTGTTCAGCGCATATGTGTGCTTGTGTGCACACACGTGTGCATTTGTGTGTGTATACATGTGTACATATGTGCACATGCATGTGGAGGACAGAGGTTGATAGCACTGGTCTTCCTCAAGTACCTCTCCGCTGTATTGTTTGAGGCAAGGAGGCCTGTGAATCTGTAGCTAATGGATCCAGATACACTTGGCTGGCTAGCAAGCTCAGGGATTGTCCTGTGTCTGCTCTCCCAGTTCACACCACCACCCCTGGCATTCTGTATGGGTGCTAGGGACCTGAACTCAGGTCATTGTGCTTGCAGGGGGAGCACACCGCTGACTGAGCCGCCTTTTGAGCCCTGGATTGTATTCTTCCAAATGATTTTCAAGAATACAGTCATTTAAATTCTATATGAAATAAAGACAGCTTGCAGGGAGTGCAACTGGAAAATGTTCACATGAAGTGCTGTGAGCAGAACTTGGTAAAAGATCAGAGACAGACACACACATAGAGGTACACACAGAGACACACACACTCACAGACACACACAGACAAAACACACATACTCATACACAGACACACACACAGACTCACACAGACACACACCCACTCACATACACAGATAACACACTCACACATGTACACAGACACACTCATATATACACACAGACACAGATACACACACACAGACATACACTCACACAGAGAGACACACTAATGCTCACAGACACACACACACACACTCAGCCTAGAGAAACACCTAACAGAACAAGCATCACACCAAGGCCCATTCTGACAGCCTTCCCGCTGTGACATGCCGTCCTCTCTAGTGTCTTTGTTTCTATCTCATCTCTCCCTTTCTTTCTCTTGCAGACCTTCTGCTCCTAGGTATCCATCTTCTCAGAGGAAGAGGGGTTTGAACCAACACCACCCATCATGACATAGCCACAATCATAGCAGCAGCTGTTCCTTATCAGCCCTTACGCCTCACTTAAGACGTCATTGTCCTGGAAGAAAACCATGTCTTCTGGATGCCTCTTCCTAGCCTTGCCCCCACCCTGTGTAACTCAGCCATACAGCACTCTGAACTCTTCCCGCTAAGTGATAAGTCAGTCTCTCTCCACATACTTGGCCTGTGACTATTTTCTCAGCAAACTACAAGGGCGTAATTAAGCGCTTGCTGGTGCATCTCTGGGACTGAGTATACATTCGGTCGTTTTTTGTGCAAGGGGTGTGTGTCTCGCTCAACTTTCCTATGTCCAAGCTTTCTAAGTGCTTCAGCTTTCACGATTCACGGTAATATCATCAGAACTTAGCTTCTTGTTCCTCGGTCCTCTGAGAAGCTGTGCTGGGAGCCAATCCTCGTGCCTCTGGTGGGAAGGGTCTGTGGTACCCACACTGGGATCAGCCCCTGCTTATTTCTGCCTTACCTATTTCCTTGCTCCAAGCAGACACTCATACACAGACTTAACAGGTTTTAAGAGTCTCTTCCAGCTTTCATCTCAAAGGCTCTGCTGGTCTAATCTCTGGGGAGAACAGACATGGGGTTTCCCCCAACCCAGGGCACACGGGTATTGCAAAGACTCACAGAGCCTCCAGACCTTTTTGCTCTTACACTGCACTTCTCAACCAAACAGAAAATGACTCTCAGCTTTGCTGCTAGGAAGAGGCCCCAAGGCAGGCAGTAGCCAACCACTTGCCAAATCCTCTCCCTCACAAAGGAGACAGAGAGAACCAGACTCCGTCTCTGGTCTTCTGCCCAGCCAGGTGGGGCCTCCACAATTACATCTGTGTGACCTGAAGAAGGGAGCACTGTCCTGAGGTTGGTCAAGGCAGGGCTGTGTCTCTCCTCTGCTGTAGCTCCCTGCAGAACCACAGAGCAACCAAAGGCAGCACAGGGCAAGAGATGGAGGAACCAAGGACCACCCATCAGTATAGCAGCTGCTGGGGGAGAGACTCCTCTTCAGAGCCCTCGCCTTTCTTTTTATTGTTATTTTACCAGCTAGGGAGTCAACGTCAGTTGGGTTCTTAGTGTTGTCAGTTTCCATGGAAAAGGATTCCAAGAAGCTAGAGTTTTTCAAAAGAAAAAGACAAAGGGGGGAAGGAGGGGCAGAGGGTAAAGGGATGGATGGATGGTTTGGGTGCAGGTCTGTATCAGTTGAGTGTCACACACAAAAGAAGAACAAAGTACTCACAGTTGCTTCCTCTAATGAAGTCCCGATAATGATTTACAGAAATATTTATGGCAGTCACATCTCTAATCTCGAAAGAAATCCATACAAGAAGATGTTTTTTCTGTCCTGGATCAATCAAGTCCCAGCCTGGCTCTGAGCGATGATAATTAATGGAAAGTAAATTGTTATGTTTTCTTCTGACTGCCTGTTGCCTGACCCGTGCTTCTTCCTGGAGTGTTTGGACACAACAGTACACTGGGTCATCCTGGGTGACTTGTTTAACCATCAGCTGAACTGTCAGCCTCAGGAGTGACCACTTTGTGTGACACACCTACTGTGCACAACCTACCACCGGAGCTTGGGTTCCATCTCATCTGTTTCTCCCTGCTGCTCAGAACTATGTTTTAACAAGAAAACTAACTTTAAAGCAATCTTTAGTCACAATGGTTGAAGCCATGATTACTGGAGGTGGGGAGATGGCCCAGTGGTTGAGCACCGCTTATCTTCTAGAAGACTAGAGTTTAGGTCCCAGCACCCACATGGCAGCTCACCACATCTGTAACTCCACTCCCAGGGAATCTGACGCCCTCTTCTGGCCTCCATGGCACTGCATGCACATGGCACACAGACTACATGCAGGAAAAGCACATACACATAAAATAAAAATAAATAAATCACTTTTAAGTGATGCCACCATCACTTCTAAAGGAATATTACTAGGCAGAACGAAAGTGGAAAAAAAAAAACAAAAAAAAATGGAATTCACAAAGAGATGATAAAAATAGTATAAAATGAAAATAATACTTTCTTCAGAAATTAATAAATAATTAGCGACATAAATAAGTTAGAAAGTTACAGAAGGCTAGGGATACAGAAAAGCAGGGTCAAGTAAGCCGTTCAAGTTCCGTCAGTCAAATGAGAACAGAAAAGACAAGAGACAACGATGAATGTGGAATCTGAGGAAGGAAGTCACAGGCAAGGACAGACAGACAGAACAGCTTGACAGACACATCACTCAAGCCTTCCAAAGCGAGGAGGGCGTGGACACAACCACCGAGCACTGACAACTGACAGACAATTGCGAAGTCAGTTTTTAAATTGAAGACAAGAAATTTCCTTTCCTAAAGAGTAAAACAAACTGCATCTCAGGATCTAGGAAAGAATGAAAACACGAAAGGGGGAGAAGAAAAGGGCGAGGCTGTGGCTTCAGAAGCTCCACGCAAGAAAACCAAAAACCGGAAGCCCCAAACAAAGGGAGGGGGAGCGAAAAGGGAGGCACTGGGGCTTCAGAAGCCTAGTGCAAGAAAATCCAAAGCCCCACTTCACAACAGCAAACCTAAATGCCTCACTCGGAGGGAAAAGCAGCTAAAACTCCAGTTAGCCACGTGATTCCGCAGAGATGCGCAAACGGTGCTGGAAGCCAGGAACCGCTGAGATGCAAAGTTCCAGAAACATGTTCTTTGAAAGCAGAAAGAGCCTGGCCACCAGACAAATCTGGTTTTAGAAAAGGCTAAGACTTTAGATAAAACATTATGAAAGGGAACAACAAAAGAGCTGGAGAAAACATGCCTGAATAAAATGTGCGAGTTTTTAAGAAGAACATAATTTGCCAAAATCAAATCCAAATAAGATAGAAAATGGCCAAGTGGGGTTTCTACAGAAGGAATAACTGTCTAGGAAGGACCTCAGAACTCCAAGCTAGAGAGTTCCACAGGAAGGTTCCACCAAACTTACAAAGAGCTCACCCCAGTTATTTGAATGCTTAAGATCAAAGAAAATGAGAAACTCACCCACATTTATCTTACGAAATAAAGTATGTAAAACTGAAACAAAAATTCTGACAGTGATAGAAAACAAAAATATTTAGATATTTACAGACATCACTATATATACAGACCATGTATGTGCCACTGAATTCCACAACCTGTGTAGTTTGTCCCAGAAATGCAAACAAAAAAAATCTCAATATCAGAAGCATTACAGAACATATTGACCAAACATGGAGTTCAAGGCAACACAGTGCCTGAGATAAATGTAAAAAGAAAAACCACAGGTCTCAGTGAGCTCTACAGTCATCTGACAAGATTTAATCTCATTTCTGATTGCAACATATGCATGCAATATATGCAAGACAGGTAAAGAGACAGAGAGAGACAGAGAGAGAGAAACTAGAGATGATTCTTTAATGAGATAAAATATGCTTAACATGTTCTATGCTTAGTGAGAAATGTTACACACTTTTCAAAGAAACTGGGATGAAGCAGAGATGTTGCTATCACCATAAATTGCTCACATGGGCTAGTCAAAACAGTCAGCAGAGAGATATGATCTAAAGTACTTTTATAAAGGAAACTATGAGTATTTGTAGATAAATCCCTTTTGTCTTGTAAATACCAAAGACAATAAAGACAGTGAGAAACCTCATAAGGCTAAGGTGATGAGATTTAAAACACAGGCTATACGGAGATCAGGAGGGTAGGCTGTCAGGTAAACAGCTCCTTTGTGTTCAGTGTGATGCAACATTGTATCAGAAGCATGGGTCTGCATTAGTGTTGGCTTGTGTACATCTGTGCTCACTGAAAGGGTCCCTAAGATACTAACCTCACTGACAGGGTGGACAGAGGGGAAGGGGAAGAGGGGAGGGTAGAGGAGGAGGGGGAACCAGGGCAAGGGGCAGGAAGGCAGCAGAGGATCTAGCCTCGTTGTATTTTTGTACTTTGTGGTGTATTATCAAATAAAATTATATATTTAAAACAACCTTAAACTGAGACAGTTCTCTTAAAGACCTCAGAGGAACATCCTGGGATCCTTAGATCACTAGCGACTGATTCTGCACAGCAGCACAAGCTCAGGGAGAGTAGAAGCAAGACGTGGCTCTGCTGTGGGCTTTCTGCTTCCGAACCTGTTGCGTTGCCCCAGCCACACGTCCTTCTAGGCCAAGGTAGCTCTTGACCAAAGTGATGCCTTCGGTAGATTGTAGTCTATGCCATTTACTTAGAAAGACCTGTCCCTGCATTTGCCAGCGAGCTCTGAGGTACATAGGCTGTCATGGGGCTCTTCCTCCAAGGCTTCTTGGTTTGGTTTGGTTTTGAGGCAGAGTCTTCTTCTGTATCTCAGGCCAGTATCAAACTCCTTGTGTAACCGAAGAGGATTTTGAACTTCTGATCCTCTGGCCTCTACCTCTTGAGTGCTGAGGTTACATGTGTGCATCACCACACTTGGCTTCTGTGGTGGTAAACATGGAACTGGGCTTCCTGTACACCAGGCAGGTAAGTGGTCCATAACAGAGCCATATCCAGGCTCTGTAAGTGCTGTTTCCAATCCAATCTGGGTAGAGCTGATGTCTGAAGCTGCTGTAGGAAATTCTCTTAGCTGTCTAGTGTTTCAGTTCCTAGTTACTGTGTCTTGTTATCAATGTATCTCTGAATCGCATTGCTTCAGTTCCTAGTTAAGTGTTCACATCATTATGTTTTGTTAAAATGGCATTGTTTTTACTGTTTCCTGATTCAACCCTGACTGGCGAACCAAAGAACTCTTTCAGTTTTTGTTTTAAGCGCATACTGCCTTATAGTTTGGTTGATTAGCAATCTGCAGAGTCTAGATCTTCTATGAGCTGATGTAACTTTGAAAAATATCGAACAACTTGAGAATCGGGGAGAATCAGTTCACAGAAGGAACAGCAGATATTCCTTTCTGGAGTACCTGGGTACATCCTTTTAGGGTTGGGACATTCCATTGGAACAGTGATGGGAACAAATGCCAGAAAGATTTTGATTTTGGATTTTGCCCCCAGCAGCTTTTCTGTGGACAGGAACACACACAAAGAAACTCCACCCAAGCAAGCTTCAAAGCACTGATTCCATCTGGTTCATTGCCTGTGGTCCTTCAGGGGACAGGACATTTACACAAAGGTAACAATATTTAGTCCATTTTCAAAGAAAAGTGGACTCACCCAGTATCAAGGCCTGTGAAGCCCTCTACCACTGTCTGTGTATAAGTCATAAGACTGCTGGGTGGACACAGGACACCTCCTTCAGTCAACGCACCCGAGGCCCAGGGAACGTTGGAACTGGAAAGAATGTTAGAGCCTGAGGGGATGACGGTCTCTGGACATGACTCGGCCTTGAGTTCGTGAATCACTGCAGCCAAGACCACCTGCGCATGATCAAGACCGTCAGCAATCCTACCAAGGGTGAGAGAGAGGCTACGAAGGCCCCACCACCAAGAGGATGGCTACTGGGAACGGAAGCCACTTTTCCTTTGGGAATGGCAGCCAGTAGGTTTTCCACGGCTCACATCCATCGGCATGTGGGCAGCACTATCCAAACCCAGTGGGATAATTAATAAAATAATAATATACTTAAGGTTTGCTTTTTATTTATCATGTGGTAACAAATACTAAAATTGAAATCAAATATATATATATGAATGAACCTTAGTGGCTGCTACTCAAATCCTTCGCTATCGTGTGATACGGGCACACACCAGTGTGGGCACACTCTTAAGGAAAAGCGCATATGTGCAAAGCTTCACAAGCCATGGTATTAACGGTGAGCATTTTAAAGCTCATTGTCTGTATGCGGATCCCTCTGTAATACTCACAGAGCCTCACTCATAATGTCTGGGAGTCATGACACAAAGGTTTAATTTTGCCTTTTCTACATCCCCACCCTCTAAAATAAATATCAGAAATACAAAACAAGATGACCATTTGCAAACAAAGTATGGGGGTGGCTGAATATAAGGAAAGACCATCCAGAGACTGCCCCACCTTGGGACCCATCCCATCTGCACACGCCAAACCCCGACACTATTGCTGATGCCAAGAAGCGCTTGCTGACAGGAGCCTGGTATAGCTGCCCCCTGACCAGTACAGATACAGATACTCGCAGCCAACCATCAGACTGAGCCCGGGGACCCCAATGGAAGAGTTAGGGGAAGGACTGAAGGAGCTGACGGGGATTGCAACCCCATAGGAAGAAAAAGAATATCAACTAACTGGACCTCCCAGAGTTTCCAGGGAATAAACCACCAACCAAAGAGTACACATGGGGGGACCCATGGCTCCAGCTGCATATGTCACCTTATCTGGCATCAATGGGAGAGGAGGCCCTTGGTCCTGTGGAGGCTTGATGCCCCAGCATAGGAGGATGGCACAGCGGTGAGGCAGGAATGGGTGGGTGGGTGGAGGAGCACCCTCATGGAGGCAAAGGGGGAGGAGGAATGAGATGAGGGGTTGTGGAGGGGAAACTGGGAAGGGGGATAACATTTGAAATGTAAGTAAATAAAATACCAATAAAAAAATTTAAAAATAGAGGCTAAAGGAGCACTGGCTGAAGCCCTGTGATGGTCTACATTATCATTTAAATAAAGCCAGGAAAAGAAATAAACAGAAAGTCAGACTCAACTGTAGGAGGCGGGACAGTCAGCTCCTTTATGGCTGCATAAAGATGTAAGGGGAAACCACAGTAGCTGATGATAACGAGTTGCCCTTCCATCATCAGCTCATTAAGTCAGCTCTGAATTCACTCATTAACAAAGTTATACTGAGAGTCTCGATTTCAGACTTGGAGGCTAGCTGGCCTTTTTATAGCACACGCCATTTCAACTGTGTCTGTTCTGCTGTTAAAGAACACCAGCGCTGTGTTAGCCGCAGAACACTTCATGATTGTCCTAACAAGAGATATTTTCTATTTTGCTTTTGCCGAAGAAATGACAAGGATAAGTTATGTGTAGTTTGGTTAAATATACAGGATGAATGGCGTAAGCACGCATGCACACGCATGTGCATTCACGCTTTATATGTGTGTGTGCATACACCAGCATCAGATGCCTAAACAGCAAGTAGAACAGCATGATCTCTGCATATAACCTACATATACTCTCTGGTAAACTTGAAATTTGTGTGTGTATGGGGGGGTGTGTGCCTGAGTGTCTGTATGTGCATATGTGCATACAAGAACATGCAGAAGTCAGAAGAAGTGTTGGATTCCCTGGAACCAGAGTTATGAGCAGTTGTGAGCCTCCATGTGGGTGCTGGGAACCAAATCACAGTCCTCTGCAAACACAAGTCCTCTTACCCACTGACCTATCTCTCCAGTCCCTGTTCTACATTCTTTATGGAATAAAAAATTAAGAAAAAAGTACTATTTGGCACAATCTTTCCTTTTAAATTTTTCACTCGGTGGAACCCACAGGAGGGCCAAGCTTCTCCATCCACATCAGAAGCACAGCATAAAGAGATGTGGAGATGCTGTCCCTGAAGGTGAGAATATTAGACAGGAAGTAGACTTCAGTCTCACATCACAGTCACCTAGGGAGCATCCCTGGGGCTTGGGAGGTGTCTTGGCAGCAACTGTGCTCTCTGTGCAAGCCTAGGGGCTGGAGTTAGGATCCCTAGAACCCTTGGGGAAGACAAGTGTGGCAGGTGAATTGTAATTGCAACCTCAGAAGGCAGAGGGGAAGCCCCAGAGCAAGTTGGGAGACAGCTTTATCGGGAGAGCTCAAGGTCTAGCTGAGAAACCTGTGTTAGGAATGAGGTGAAAGAGCAGCCGGGGGTGATTCCTGATATCAACCTCCGGCCTCCACGTGCACCCATACAAGCTTGAGTCCACTACACACATGCAAACACGCATATACACACATGTGCACTACACACATACACATACATGCACATATACATGAAAATTAGATAAATTAAATCAAAAGCAGACCTTCCAGGACCTGCATTCGAAGTGTAATTAATCAGCATTGCCCTAAAATGCAACCGTGGGTGTGGACTGCTCACAAGGCTGTGTGTGTGGACCGCTTGCACGGCCTTGTCAAACACTTAACAGTCCCATTTGGAACCTATATCCCGTTACCTCTAACAGTCTAACCCTGCCCTGCTCCCTTTGGTCCAATGGAATAATCACGCCTCCTACAAACATGCATTCTGCTGACAGGAAGAGTAAATTACACGCATGTGTCAAATGTCCCGTGTTAGTCAGATCGTCTATTAAAGAGCTGATGGTTATAATCTGGTTTTGAGTGTGTCAGAAAAGAACACTTCAGGATCCACACGCATATGATAAGGTTGGGATAGAAAGGGTGTTCAACGAACCCTCATTCTGAGAAGGTTTTAATGAACAAGAGAAAAATAAAAAGACCTTTTGCAAGAGGAAAAAAAATAACAACATTGGTTTTGTTACAGTCTAAGAGGAACCTACCCAAAATCACAGAACTGAACAGCTAATCCCTGTTGACGCAGCAGAGTGGACAGAGTCTGGGCTCTGTGCTTCAAGGCCTTTGATTTCTACTCAGAGACATTAGCATCGGTCTGACTGTCGAAATCCTGCAGGCAGGAAGCCAGAGGCGGTCAGGAGAGCCGAGCTCAAGTTGGCTGTCTTCTGGGCTCTCCCTGAGGCTCCAGGGAAGATAAATGAACCCTCAGCCTCTTTCCCAGGCTTAGGTCTCCCAACACTGACCGCGGCCTTCCTGCACAACTCCAGATCTCCTTCTGAGAGATGCAATCTAAAGTCTCAGCCCATAATAAGGGTTAATTTCTTACAAGTCCCAAATCCGTAAGTCTCACAAAGAGGTTAAAAGACTACTTGAGGAGCTGGAAAGATGGCCCCACAAGGACAAAGTCTCCAAGGGGTCTGGCACCCTCTCTGGCCCATGTGGATACCTGCATATGTAGATGCACGTACACAAATAAAGATAAAATTAAAAATGTTTAAAAAAATAAAAGTTCACTTGAACTCATAATTAATTTTTTTCTCACTAATGTTCCTTAAAATTTGCAAATTTCCTATTTTCCTTCGTAGACCACACACTGGGGGAAAAATACTGGTAGCTGTCTACACAAATCCCCAAATATAATGTTCAATGTGTTGCTTTTGTAGTTGTTGTTGTTGTTGTTTTATTAATTGCTGAATCATCACAAAAATATTAAGTGATATGGGACAAGTTTCTCTAGTGAGGAGGACTGAGTTGCTTCCCTCCACTACATTTTTTATCCATGTTACATAATACCTAATTTTTGCTCTTCGGGAGCATAATAAGATACAGACAGACAGACAGGCAGGGAGACAGACAGGCAGACAGCAAACGTCCTTGCTGGAATTAGTGTGTCCACTCATCAGCTATGAGCAGCCGATCAACATCTGCTTTCTAGTACAGAGCAGTCAAAGCCTCCCTCACGCAGACTCACGGATCCCTCAGAACAACCCGACTGAATCTCAGGCAACAGCGTTACACAGCACGTGACTTGTCTCCGGCGAAGCACGGAGCCAGACACTGCAGGAGTTACATAACCGCAGGCTGCCGCTGGCAGAGCCGCCCCAGTGGCTCAGTCGTCCGTGTCTCCTCCAACCACACCCTGCAGCTCTGATATGCAGTGTCCACACGCGTGGTCACGTGACTGGGGACTTTCTTGGCAGTGAAAATAAGACATGGTTTCCTGCCTGCCGTAGGGAGAGGTCGTTTTAAAAGTGATCACTCTGAATACAGATCATATCAGGACAGAAGTCATCACAAGCTACGGCAAAAGCAGGTGTCAAATATACACTGTACAACTCTCCCCCTGCTCTTCAAAATAAACCTTTAAATTGTGGCTATATAGGGATAATGTATTTAAGATGTTGCACCGAGTATAACCGACTGTCAATCGTAAATGCTTCTCTCAACATGAGCCCCCAGGAACAACTAACTCCAAGCATCAGACACACGTGCTTGTTCCCAGTGCTTGGACAGAACATGCATGATCATGATATGTGATGAGTACAGCTAGTTTCCAAGAGATGCTTCTCTGTTAATACTGAGCTCTCATGAATGGGGGGGGGGGGTATCTACACATCTACCCACCCCCGGGCCTTCTCTGGTGCTTTATTGCTAATGCTGGGCCCTAGTGTACAGCAATGAGTGCCAAATGAACACCTATCCTTTTCTCTATTCAAATTCTTTTAAAAAATATATCTATCTACATACAAAGATCCTGAACCCAGGTATGAGGCATATGCCTGTCACTTTCAAAATCAAGAGCTTGGCAGACAACCCACAATGACATAAACTTGACACACAGAGAGAAATCACAGAACACCCACAAAATACACAGAAAGGGTGACAAACATGTGCTTTTTAAGATTCCAACATGCACCTGTGTCTTTATTAAATACAAATGTAATACCAAAGGATGTGATTTGATATTACAGTAGCTAAAATTAAGCAGGCAATGAGCTGTTTAAAATAACAGCAATGACTAGAATTCTGAATAAAACTTAACTGCATCAGTGTAACTAGATTTAGGTTGAAACAGTTTTGATCTCATCTGGTTTGAACATTTAAAATGATATAGTGAGAATTCAAAATACAAATGGGAAGAAATGGAAACATTTATATAATTTAAAGGTTTGTACTCAGCGACTCCAAGACATCATTTATGGAACAGTGACGCCTACTGGTGACCTGTGATATTGCAGCCTAATTGCAGCCCTGCTCTATGGTCTGACCATGGACATCTAGGGAGGAGGTGGGGGTGGGGAGGCCATACACACAGGTGACAAGGTTGGACATGATCAAAATATGTTATATGAATGCAGACGAATGTCATAAAGGACGCTATTAGTTTGCGCAAATAATTTATGCTTAAAAAAAAGATTCCAGGGCTGACAAGATGGGCAGGCCCAGTTCAGGCCTGAGCTTGATCCTCCAGCACAGCATCCACTGTAATAACTAATCTTCAAACAATTTCAGTGTAGATATTGCTACCAGGAGTTGAGCCACGAAGACAGTGCAACATCCTCAAGTCCCATGACCTGCCCATTACCAAAGCTTCCCAAAGCTTCCCAAAGCCCAGGTCTCCACGCCCTCCGTTCTATACCTTCTGTCTAATACACTTTAGTTTGGGTTTTGTGGCAGACATACAAAGTTATCCTTGATCAGATATATCTCAAATATATCTCGGAAGTTCTGGCCTGGACAGCTATGGTCGTCTTTCACGTCAGGTATGCCTTAGAGAGTGAGCTATCCCTCATCAAAACCCTCAGGCCAGTAAGTTCACTGGGGGCAAGATGAATTGCCCTCTCATAGCCTTGACTATCATACCTTGGGAAGATGGTTTGAACTCTCCAAATTTATACCCTAGGACTACAGAAGCAAGCCTTCACACCGCACAAACAGGAAACTCCACACAGGCAAACTATATCCTGAACAAGGTGCGTGCATACATTAGCCTGCACTCCATGCTAGGCTTGGTCCTTCTGGGATATTTCTCTCTCCATGACCCTAAGGTCTATGAGACTTACTTCTTAGAATTAGCCCTTTTACAGGCCTGAAGAGATGGCTCAGTGGTTAAGAAAAATGGCTGCTCTTGCACAGGAACCTGAGTTCAATTCCCAGCATCCACATGGTGGCTCAGGACCCTCTGTAACTCCAGTTCCCAGGATGCCATGCCCTCTTTAGGACTTTACGGGTACTGCACACACATGGTACATATACACACATGAAGGCAAGATACCTCTATACATAAAGCAGTAAGTATAAATAAGTCTTTAAAATGTCTTTTCTCTATCTACTCCCAAGTCATTCATAGAATACAATTTATACCCACTTCTTAGACCAGTATAAGCCTGCCAGACCCAGGACCCAACTTCCAGCTGAGTCCGACACTATCAACATTCCTGCAGGGTCCACCATTCCTGGATCAGGAGTCTTGTTTCCCAGTGCAGTGCCAAATAGTCTCTAGCTCCTTGCTCTCAGCCCCATGAAGCCTGCCATGTCTTCTTTCTCATCATAGAAGCTTCATTCTTCATTGGTTTAGGTGAATCCAGTATGCTTTGTATACATTGCAGTCAAAGAGACATACGGGGTTCTTAGTCTCATGAAAGTCATGGTTATTGAGGAAACAGATAAACAAGAACAGAAGTGAGACAATGAGGGGGCGTCCTCTGAAACTCACTACAGGTAACAGTAAGTGGGGAACTATGTCAGACAGGCTCACCACGAGAGGCACTGATTGTGACTCTGAGCGGAGACCTAAAGAAGCAACCAGGCACACAAACAACAAGCGGAACAGCATTCCAGGCAAAAGGAACAGATAATTTAAAACCACCAATGAAGAAAGAGAGAGGACATGTGACCACAGGACAGTCACACAGGATAAAGAAGCTGGTATGTTCGATGGACTGCTGGGTCCTATGGAATCTGGTAAGAAATGTGAATTTCTCCTCGACCAGTGACAGAAAACCCTCAGGGGGCACTAAGAGGCACGGACATGAGTTGACACAAGCTGTTCAACCTTTACAAAAAGAGCAGACTGACATTCGCAGACTCGGGAACAGAGGAGCTGGAGGTCACTTCCTCTCATAGAAGTTGCTGACATGAAACTCCTCCCGCCAAAAGCAACTCACGGAAGAAATGGTTTGTTCTAGCTTCCGGGTCGCCATCCATCATGGAGGGAAATCAGAGCAGAAACTCAAGCAGAAGCCTGAGGCGCAATCGATGGCTCGCTCTCAGGCTCATGCCTAGCTTGCTTTCTTACATAGCTCAGTACCACCTGCCTAGGGAATGGTGCCACCCACAGGGGGCTAGTCCCCATACATCGACTAATAATCAAGACAGTCATCCACAGACCTGACCACAGGCCAACCTGATATTCAATGGAGACCCTTTTTTCTAGGCTGTATTAAGTGGATAGTTAAAGTCCTTCAAGACGTCACATGGCAGTCCTGGCGAGTAATGACAGTGACCTAGATCAGGGTGATGGGTTTAGACAAGGCAGCAGCAGGGCATACAAGCAGTGGAGTATTATGGGCTATCTTGCTTCTTTGATGTAAGTATGGGGTAAGAGGTGAGATACAAAGGTGACCCATATGTAAGGTTTGAGACAAGCAACTTAGTCAGTGTGGCTTCACTAGCAAGAGGGACACGGGGGAAGGAAGGGAAAGCACCAGAGAAAGCTCTCTCCAGTAACTCAAGCCTGGTGAGTCAAGCCTAAGATAGACCACAAAGGCTGGAAAGCTGGTTCAGCCATTAGGAACATGTGCTGCTCTCTCATGGAGAACCTGCCTTGGTTCTCAGCACCCGTATCAGGTGGCTCACAACCATCTGTGACTCCGGGTCTAGTGCCCTCATCTGGCCTGTGTGGGCAATTGCACTCACATACTTAAGCTTTGTTGTACACATGGGATTGAGTAAATTATCATCAGGGAACTTTTTTCCAAGATTTTGCTTTGGTTAAATGTGGCTAATATAAACTGCTCAGGGTCAGAAGTTTGAACCAACATTGGCTACTGAGTTGTGTTGAGCTGGATTTCCTTCTTGCCTCGTGAGGATATTACTCAGCTGGTCCTAGTGTTTGCAAGGACTCCCACATCCCTGAGAGCTATAAATGTCCTGGACCTGCCCTTAGGTCTATAAACCACCCAGACTCCCCATGCCCATCACCTGTACAGCACAGGCTCCTGTTTTCAACTTTTGGCTCCAGGAGCCATGTTTTTCATGGACTTCTCTGAATCAAGCCTCGAATTTAAACAGGAAGGCTTTTTAAATGGTATGTGTGGTTAAAAGCTTGTCTTTATGCAAGCCAAGGACGGGTAAGATTCTGTACAGAGCCTTACCAACCTAAGAAGTGCATTGCTTTTGATAATGCATATTCCATGACAGGTAAGGAAGGTATTCTTGTCAGAACCACCTGAGACAGGCTCACTCTGGTTTATACAATAAAAAAAAGGGGGAGATGTGGAGAGCTTTTGGGGTTGCCTGGCAGGAATCTGACATTGGCCAAGGACAAGGAAATGGACTGCAGGTAGGAATCTGACATTAAACTAGAACAAAGAAGTAATTTCAGGTAGGAATCTAAATCCTAGGCTAGAACAAAGAAGCAATTTCAGGCAGGAATCTAAATCTTAGGCTAGAACAAAGAAGTAGGCTTCAGGCATGAAAATGACTTTGGGCTAGGACAGGGAAGTAGGCTCAGATATTTTGGTCATCCTGATAAGCCCTTAGAAACAATGATCATGGGAGATCTTCGACTATCTGGGTTTACTGTCTTGCTTGTTCCTTGACTATTTGCATCTATTGTATTGCTAGTTCCTCAACCTAGAACTGACCTTAATACTTGCATGTAATTTAAATGGCATCAAAGCAAAAAAGGAGGAGGAGGGATGGGATAGGGGATTAATGGGGGAGGGGTGAGATGGGGAAAGGGGATAACATCTGAAATGTAAATAAATAAAATATCAAATAAAAAATAAAATAAAAAACTTGTCTTTACATAGCTTCCCTGGGCATCATAGGCTATATGTTAACATCACAGAATCTAGCGATGAGCTATGGGGGTCGGGGGGTGTACTTCTGTCTAGAGTTATTTTGTTGTCTTAGTCAGAGTTCTCTTGATACTTGTTAGCTCATGAAAACGTTTTGATAAGCAGAGCAGGGCTGATGACAGATAAAGGCTGGACAAAGCCTTTCTGGAGCCCATTTGATATTCAAGGCAGAGGCACATTTAATATTGACTGATCAGCAATCTGGTGCTTGGGTAGCTGCTAGATGCAAAGTGTACTCAGCTAACTAAATCAGTTAAAGTAAACTATTTTTCTAATGAAAGCCCCAAGGAGTGAGATAAAAGACAGTTACCTCAGAACTAGACAAGTTTGCTTCTGCATCTGGGTGTCTGAGACTACCGTCACAGAGTCCACCAGACTCTGCTGAGGTGCCCTGTCACAGCCTGTTCACTAAAATACCTAGGGCAATGTGAAGTACAAACATTGCATGCTGCAGCAAAAAAGAAATAACAATAAATAAATAAGACATTAAGTCAGCTTCCTGAGCAATAAACCTGGACAGATATCCTTACACTGGGATCTGACTGTACATTTATCTATATGTTTCTAACTATACCAAGAGTCATAAGCTGGAGGAAAACCAACCTTAGAGAAACACAGCGGCAGCAGGCAGGCGTAAACATTGGGTTTGTTGCTAGCTTTCTGTGTTTTGTTTTTATTTTTGTTTTCCCTTAATGCTCCCAGATTTCCCCATTCCTTATGGCTCCAAGGAGCACCTCTGGGGCTGTTCCCATGACGACTGTTCTGTAGGTTGGATTCCTTCTGTGTCTAAAAACAACATAGCTTAGTCTCATCTTCCACGGGCACCATCTCTTCGCCCACCCGTGTGAATCTGCAACCTTGTTCCTTGGTGGTGTTTACTGTATTCATACACACACACAAATCTACCTAAACAGCCCCTTCCTTCTTCCTGTGCCATAGCAATGCAGTGGACCCTGAAACCTCCAAGGTGAGATTATACCGCCAAGGAAATAGAAACCACCATCAATGGGCATGCAGTTATGTTGGTACCTACCGGAGGGCAGTGGTTTTGCTCTGCTCATGCCTTGAGGTTTCTCTCATTCATGTATTCATTCATCCATGCATGCATTCATGCAGAGGCTCTGGCAGTTAAACTCGGGGCCTGAAACATGTTGGGCAAGCTCTCCAACTCTAAGCTCCACCCCTAGACCTCTTTTTACTCTTTGTTTTGGCCCAGGATCTCACTAAATTACCCAGGCTGTCCTTGAACTCAGACAGATTTTAATCTTATAATCCTCCTGCCTCAGCCTTCTGACTATCTGGCATTACAAGACTGCGACACCAGCCCAGGTTTCAAGTTTCATTTTCTCCAATTCTGATTGCCTATTCCTCTCTTACTGGGATGATCGAGCTGGTTTAAAATATAACTGACGTGGAGGATTTTTATTCCAAAGAAAGTGAAAAAACGCTGCTATAAGATACGGTAAGAGCAGAAACCAAGACGCTCATGAAACACTGGCATGAGTTACATTCTTCACTAAAATGATGAGAATTTACTTTTTCACTTTTATCTCTCATAGATGTGAGGAATAACACATTGAGACTTTACCGTATCAGTCACTGGGGCTAAAACTGTTGCTACCTAACATCTGCCTGATACGCATCTTAGAAGTGACCACCAGCTTTTTAAAGACTGGCCAATTTCCAAAATGAATAGCAAAATCACCTGTGATTTATGAGAACTTACAGAACGTAGGGATCTGTGGTGGTTTGTATATGCTCGGCAAGGTATGGCCTTGTTGGAGTGGGTGTGTCACTATGGGCATAGGCTTTAAGACCCTCATCCTAGCTGCCTGGAAGTCAGTATTCTCCTAACAGCCTTCAGGTGAAGATGTAGAACTCTCAGTTCCTCCTGCACCATGTCTACCTGGATGCTGCCATGTTCCTGCCCTGATGATAATGGACTGAACCTGTGAACCTGTAAGCCAGTCCCAATTAAATGTTGTCCTGATAAGAGTTGCATTGGTTGTGTGTCTGCTCACAGCAGTAAAACCCTAGCTAAGACAGGAGCCTACTCCCCAACAAGGCACAGTTTTCCATGAAGGGTGGTTTTTGTTTGTTTGTTGTTTGTTTGTTTGTTTTGCATTGTTGAGGATCAAATCCAGGCCTCACATTCCCACGCACTCTACCTCAAGCTCTAATCAGGGACCTGGATAAAGTGTTTATGCATACATGTTACATACATGTTACTATGAAAGGGACCAGGCTGATGAAAGGACATCCCAGAAGAATTGCTAAATACCAAAGAGCATCAACCATTAAAATTACTCAATAAAAAACTGGAGGAACTGCATACTGCAGAGTCATCACTGACCTCAAAACTACCATGAAAAACTTTGAAAGTAGGGATGCAAACCAAGAGGAAGGCAGAAACCCTTTTAAGTTTCTTTTGGATTGAACATGTTTAAATTACCATGTTTTGAAACACCTTCCTAATTCTGTGGTGTAGGCCGAAGAACTGCTCTCCCCCGTGTGGCTACCCTCTGTACAAGGAGCACACGAAGCAGACAGGAAGCACTCACATATGCCCTGTAGTGTGTTGACCAGAGAATGAAATTGTGTCAGCCTGAGCATATTCCGTCCACAATCACAGGTAAGTCCTGCTGCCCCAACCCCTACTTCCCAATTCAGAATGAACAAACCATCCTTGAAAGGGGCCATTAAATTAATAAGTGGCCATTGGGCTGGTCTTAATTCTGTACAACTAATGTCAAGCTAAGAGAAAATTTGGGTGGTTGAAGACCCAAGGGGACATGACAGCCACCTACAAGCCCGTCAGAGAAGCATGACGCATCTCTCTCCTCCATGACCCTCAGAAGAAACTTTTTCATCATTGCCTTCTCCTTAGATTTCTGGAGCTACACGAAAACAAATTCCCATTGTCCAGCCCCCTCCTCCTGCAAGTCTCTGTATGACAAATGCTATGAATTATTATGGATGGGTCTGTTTCACTCCTGCACAGATAAGCGCCAAGCAACTGTCTAATGCCACACAACTGAGGCTAGCCTCCTGTTCAAATGGTCCTCCTCTTGACTCCTAGTGATGAGCCAGAGAATACCAGTTAACCCACCCGTCCTCCCAGCCTGTGGGCTGGCTAGCTGGCATGGAGAGGACCCTCTGGTGTGGAACATTCATTCCCTCAGCATGCAAGCCAACCATGGTGTAGCTTAAAGTGTGTGTGGCACCATCCTTTCTCTGTAAGAGTCACCGGGATGCTCTTTCCAAAGAACAAGCCTGGAGAGCATCAGCTGGCACACAGACACCACAAGGATCCTGCCTGACTGTCAGAAAACAGAAGACAAAGGAAAGTAAAGGAACTTACCGGTCTGCCTCAGGGCAGACAGAGCAAGGCCCAAACCCCAACACCGCTGATTCTGTCATGTATACCCTGAGCTACTGTTTGCAGGCTATCTCCCTTTAGTGTGGTGTTCTACCTTTAAAATCAAGAATGAAGGAGTAAACAGATGAACCAGAGCTCAAATCTCCCCTCAAGATGATAAATGCTGGGCTGAGGAGATGGCTCAGAGAGGAAAGGGCTTACAGTGCAAGCAGGAAGATCTGACCACAGATCCCCAGAACCCATGTAGAGCTGGGTGTGGTAGTACACACCTCCAATCCCAGGCTCCTACACTGGGGATAGGGGTGCACAAAGGAGAGTCCCCAGAAGCTCTCGGCCAGAGAGTCTGGCATATTTAGCACACCAGCTGTCTTGGCTTGGTTCTCTGTCACTGTGACAAAAGAACTTAGGGGAGGGAGGGCTTATTTCAGCTTCCAGGTCACAGGTCACCAGTGAAAGAAGCCAGGTCAGGAACCTGAGGCAAGAACCAAAGCGGAAACTGTGGAGTTCCTGATGACTGGTTGTTTCTCTCAATCCTGCTCAGCTGTCTTTCCTCTGCCTGGGGATGGTAGGGCCCATGGTAGGCTGGTCCTCCTAAATCAATTAGCAATAAAAAAAAAAAAAAATGCCCACAGGCCAGTTTGATGGAAGCAATCCCCCCAATGAGTTAACCTAGCTAACCCTGGGCTATGTCAAGCAGGAAGCTAAGCAAGAACACAGCAGAGGACACAGAGACCCCTGCCTCCGACAACTGCAGAGGGTGCCCTTTGACCTCCACACATCCATGGGAGGAGGGTATTTGGAGATCTTAAATATGCCCTGGAAGAAGAAAGGCGGCTGGTTGAGTCCAGTGCCTAGCGGGTGGCTAAGGAGAATGTCTAACCCAGCAATAGGACCACACAGCGTTCCTTCAAATTCTGTCAACTTCTGTTTCCTATCATCAGCTTCACACGAGATGCCAACTCCCTGACAGACTTCAGATCAAGCGCCTGTGTGGAATACCTTCCATTCTTGAGATTAAAATGATTTTATTATTTTCTAATAATGGTGGACATTGAAAATGCTCTGAACACTGGCCTCTAGAGGAAACAGTTAAGTAAGCCGGGAGTGCCACACGATAAAAATGAACCAAAACGCATTTAAAATCTTCCTCCGAGCTGCAGAGACACTGCGGGGCCACATATGCCCAATGCAGCTGTCAACCGCTATAAAATAACAGTGCAGGTAGAGGGCATGCTGATCACGATACAGGCTTACACAGTTATCTCATTGAGTAAAAATTCCTTATTAATCTAATGTATATTTTAGTTACTTTTCTTTTAGCTGCGAGCTGACTTGAGGGAAAGGGGACCAGAAGGCATTGGCAGAGTGAAAGGCATCTATCTGGTCCCGTGTGTCTGCAACAACACGCACAGGACAAAAGGGTGGCCAGACTATAAAATCTCAAGGCCCCGCCCCATGAATCACTCCCACCAATGAGATGCGACGTCGTTTCCACCACCTCACTCATCAGCGCCACCTGCTGGAGAACAGTGATTCGAACACACAGTCTGTGGCAACTTTCACAAACCACAAAGCACAACAATAGACCATCTGAACTATTCAGTCCATAACCATGATTCAAGTTTAAAATTCATACTTTTGGACTAGACATAATCCATTTATCCTTTTAGAGGAAGACAGAATAATTACCTCAACCAAGCAAGCACTCAATGCCTTCCTGAGGTACTCCTGAAGGATGAAGTGAATCTCATGCTTCCACAAACCAATGCGAGAATAATGTTCTGAAGCCAACATGTTTAGTTAAAACAATTAAAGAAGGAAAAATTCCAATGTAAAGGGAAAAGTCACATTTTGTCTTTAAACATTCTATAGGCCCTGTCTTAAAACTAGAAACTTTTTATTTAAAAAAAAAAAAAAAAGTTTTCATTGTAACGCGGCAGAATCGTTCAAAGATGGAGTGTGAAAATAAGAAAAGAACCCAAGAGAACAACTTGTCTGTCAGTTGGGATCTCAGAGATTAATATTTATGAAAACAATTGGCAAACCGCAGCATATGATCCGGGGCGGGAGAGCCTAGCAGATGTCTTCTTAGGAGACGCAGACGCTGAGAAGAACCAGACTGTCACCCATATGTTCTCAGCCTCGGGATCCCTCAGCCACTTCGCTCTTGGAGATCACACAGTGCCCACGCTCGCAACGAAGCAGAAGCTGTCTTGAAAGGGAACTTTGAAAATTCTAGCTTTATGCAGAAAGAGGCGGCACACGTCTAGGTAAGATGCGGATAGAAAGCCGGCCAAACGACTTCATCTAAAAGAGCCCATCTGCTGAAGCATGCAGGAGAAAGTATGTTATTTTGTCCTTATAGCCCATCTCACATCTACTTCATGTTCTGTCACCAATATTCTAACATCTTAGAAGAAGTAACCCTGCCTCCTCTACACACAATTCCCTTAGGAATGATGGCTAGTCTCCTGCCTCGGCTTCTCACCGTGGGCTATTAACTCTGAGGCTAATATACTCTAGAATGAGCGAGCTGAGGGGGTGGGAAGTGAGAGGGATCTTTAGTCCTGAGTAAGTCCAGGGATGGCCAAACTGGGCACAGCTGAAGCAAAGGGAGCAGACAGCAGGGTGCAGGTTCTGGGTGTTGGGATTCCTAGATTAGTGGCTGCACAAAAGCAGTAGCTCCTGGAGGTGCAAACTTCTACGGGGTTCTCAAGAAGGGTAATGGAGCAGAAAGGTCACTGGAGGGGCAAAGGTCAAGATCTAAGAGGCTAGAGTATTAACAGCAGGGTGACATGGAAGGAAAACCCCTGTTGCTAGCAGGTGCCAGGCCTATGGCACTAGATATGCACAAGGATGGAGGGAGGGAAGGGAGGGAATATTGGCAGGTGTCAGGGTGATGTAATCCAAAGCCTTCACCTCACAAAGTGCTAGGATTTCAAAAGTAGGAGAGCAGTCAGCCCTAGGGTGGCCGTGGAAAAGCCTACACAAATGCAGTTCCGACCGGAAGGATAAGGGAGAAGGGAGCGGCTATTTAAAGAGAGCTGAGAAAAACAGCAAGCTGGGGAAGACAGACTTCTCAGGGAAAGGGAAAGGACACAGGTTGCTGAGGGAGAGAAGAGGAACTTGGGAGACAGGGAGTAAAGCATATGAGAAACACAGGCTCCCCCGGGGAGGGTGGCTCTACAGGGTTTGGGGTTTGTTCTGTTCTCTGACTGGTAAGAGCACAGGGAGACCGCTGTCAGGGCTGTCCTTTCCAGAATAAGACAATGAGCCCGGGAGGAGGGAGTCTGTCTGACTCCACCTAAGAGACGACCAATTCTCCATAGGTCGCAAACTATACTTTTCATGAATCAGTGGTTATGTGCACCCTGGTGGTTGATAGATTGCAAAAAAAAGAGCAATCCCGCAGTGACAAGGGGGTGGGGGGTTTATTGCTTGCTATGGAACCAATAGCTACACACACACACACACACCCATGGCTATACTCTGATAGGACAAGAGAACATGAAGTCAGCTTGTTGCTTCAAATGGAAATCACTTAAGTATACATTTCTGTTAATACCCTTAACCTCCCTATCCCACCCGCCTCCAGTCCAAATCTTGAGGCCTCATTAGATGCATTACCCTAGGCTCCTCATACCAAGCCACCTTGCTGTGTGCCTATCACATTTCTTTTGTCCTTCCGTGGCTGTGATTATGTAAGGAGCAGAGGTTTGAATCATAATTAACAACTCAAACAAAAGCTAACAACAACTGTGAAAAGCTGAGCCTCCAGCTCTCCTAGGCAGCCTGCAAACAAACACTCAAACTGTTGGTGGTGTTTTGCTTAAAGGAGGGAAGTACCCAGAAACGCTTCAGAGTCTTGGGCTCCAGGCGGAACAGGCAAGAACCAAGGCGATGCGATGCTAAAGGACTCGGTACTTGGTAGATGCTCAGAAACCATTAAACACAGACGAAATGTGGTCTGTAGTCTGCACTGCTTTAACAACAACAAAAAAAGTGTTCTCTCTTCCTCTGCAGCACCGTGCAGCGTTCCTACAGCTCCGTGGCTGACGTCTCAATGCAATGAGAGGCAGCCCCACACAGGAACATGGACTCTCACGGTAGACTCTGTGGCTACATGGGCTGGGATTTGTCCTGACTCCACTGTGCTTTGCTGTGTAAACTCCGACACAACGGTTAACTTCTCAGTGGTGATTTCACTGTGATTTGACTGTCACATGGTTTAAATGAATTATGGTTATAAATGAAAATTCTTGAGAAGAATCTGTCTGGCTGTGAACAAAAGCCTCCCGGAAGAATTGTGTCTGCAGACTGATGGATAAATTGGAATTTCAGTACTGTGGAGAGACTGGAGTTTTGTGGTCTCGGAGGCTAATCACTTTATCCCGAGCTAGCTTTAGCCTTCTGGGACAGCCATTCCTTGTACTGCTTTTTACTTGAACTACCTTCGATAATAAATAAAAACGGAGGCAGAGAAATGAGTCTGCCGCCCGAGCTTGACAAAATGAGACGCAAAAAAACAGCATTTGTTTGAACAGCATTACTTAATTCCTGACTCATAATGTAACACAGTAGAGAGGAGCAGGAGAAACCTGGGATTTGTGTTCACCATCTGCCGGCCTGGAGGCACGAGCCACCTACTGGAATTACCATTACTGGAACACTTCTCCCCCTGTCTTTCTTTTTAGGCTGTTTGTTTGTTTGTTTGCTTGTTTGTTTATTTTTCAAGACAGGGTTTTTCTGTATAGCCCCAGCTGTCCTGGAACTCACTCTGTAGACTAGGCTGGCCTCCAACTCAGAAATCCACCTGCCTCTGCCTCCCAAATGCTGGGAGTTGACTTGAGTTCTCTAGTTAAAGAACCTGTGAACGAGGCACTTTACATATAAAGGTGAGACTAAGTTAAAGATCTCAGCAAGGGGCAGGAGCTATACCAGATTTCTCAAGTCGTTCCAATGTAACCAGAGGTCTTCTAGAGGGAGACAAGAGTTTCACATTGCCCACTCAAGGAAGGGGAAGGAAGAAGAAGAAAGAAAGGGGAGAGTGACTGGGAAGGCTTTCATGAATGGGATTTGAAGACAGAAGTGTCTGTGGTGGTTTGAATGAGAATGGCCCCTGTAAGTTCATATTTGAATGCTTAGGAACTGGCATTAAGAGATGTGGCCTGGTTAGAGGAAGTGTGTCACTGAGTGTGGGCTTTGGGGTCCCAAATGTTCAAGCCTGGTTTGTTTCTCTCTCTCTCTCTCTCTCTCTCTCTCTCTCTCTCTCTCTCTCTCCTGCCTTCTGATTCAGATATTCAGATATAGAACTCTTGGCTGCTCCTCCACTGCCGTGTCTGCCTGCATGCCGCCATGCTTCCTGCCATGATGCTAACAGACTGAACCTCTGAACCTGTAAGCCAGCCCCAATTAAATGTTGTCCTTGTAAGAGTTGCCTTGGTCATGGTGTCTGCTCACAGCAACAGAAACCCTAGGACAGGGTACATGAGCCAAGGCATTCAGGAGGCCTCAAGAAATACACAGGACTAGGAAATGAATAAGCCCCACAGCCTCCAGATGGAGTACACCTCTGCCGACACGTTGATCTGATGTCAGTGAACAGGGAAGTAAGACAATCATGAAATACCTCCCGTTGTTCCACCACTGAAACCCAGGCTTCTCCTAAAACCCCTGGGGACTGGCAGAGTGGTCGCTCTACCCAGCTTGTTATCCAGCACCGGTTCACGCAGGCTTGGGTCACCCCCATGCACCGGTAAAGATGATTAAAGCACCAGGTTTTTAAGAAGCCCGTGGACACCAGGGAGCACCCAGTGCTGTCTGGAGGCAGACACTTGAATCCTTGCATGTTGTTCTAACGCACCTATAGAACTTAAAGCTAAGACTCTCACACTCAGATTCTGTCTTATTTTGTTCTTAGTAGCCATGGTAATTAGCAAAATAAATAAGAACTCCGGCACTCTCTAATCCCTCTGCCAATGTTCCCTTGCACACTTACACGCGCGCATGCACACCCATGCCCACACACATCTTTATTGTTTTCTTAGGAGTTTATTTGATTCTCTGCTTGTCTGAAGTGCTATGATGGCCAACTGTGGCTTTGGAGCAAAGTCCTTCCTACTGACAACCAATATTCCGTTCCATTTCTTTTTTTTCTTTTTTTTTTTTTTTTTATAGGATGTGCAAAGGGGAAAACAATCACAGCAGACTTTCTGGAACTAAAAGGCACATGTTTCCACTAACAAAAATTAAACCTTTGCAGTTTTAAAATACCAGATGATTAGCATTTTTGGAAATACTCCACAGATACGCTAAGGCACTTCTGTACAAAATTTTCTTGATGCTTAGCATAAAAGAATAGGTAGCTAGCTTTGAAACAGAAAAGGAAAAAAAAAGGAAGAGAAAACTTCTCAGAATTCTTATTTCACATTTATGCCTATCACCGTGGTTATCAAAACGCTGCTAGCTACCATTTAATGAGCACCTGAGCTGTCGATTTTAATGACTGACTGACAATCTATAAGTTGATATTTCTATGAACATCAACTGTGCATTCGTTAATACAGCTAAGGATAGAAACCAACTATTCTCTTTATTTAAAACAAGAGTATTATCTCACAATACTTGGCATTAATCTATCGAAAATAACATAAACATGTAATTATAATTTTAAAAAGCACATGCCAACATGTACAGACACTCTCTACAGGCTGTTGCTAAACAACACACCTCAATCACCCATCATCCCGCAAGGTCACTTGGAGATTCAGGGATGCCCCTTGGTGGTAGAGCACTTGCAAGCACAGGGCCTGAGTTCGAGTCCCAGGACTACAAAGGAGGTCTTTCAGCCCCATACTCCACCCAAGAAGATGACGCTCACTTCTGAGACAGACTGCAGCACAGTGAACCAGAGAAGAGTTCAGTCCGCTGCAATCTGAGTTTAACACCAAACATGAAGGTAAATGCCATAAAACTGCAATAATGTGGCTAACAGGAATAACACCCAGGTGTTATCCAACCAATAAGAAGTGCTTGCACAATGGTGCGTTGCAATCCATAGATGCAGCATTCGGGAAATGCTACTTTATTTCAAATGCTTAAAAAAAAAAAATCTATTTTCAAATGCTGAAACTAAAGGAGTACCTCTTCCATGAAGCTGTCTTTCTTCTCCAGCATCTCCCGTAACGTCTGGAGGATCTTAATGCACAGTTTTTCTTCTTTTTCCATCAGTTTCTTTGTGTGGTTAATCAGCCTGAAAGCAAAACATTAAACTTTAAAAAGGACACCCATTTTTCCTCACCAAAATAGATACAATATGCTACCTGGGAGGGGGAGCAGAGCCAAGGGCCCAAAGCAAATTGAATACATAATGTCAGAAGTCTGAAAACTATACATCGGCATATATATATTTTGCTGAGATATTTATATGTCCCGGTACTTCTCAGGTTCAGCCTCTGAGAAACGGGGAAGCAAATGTCCCCCTACCCATCCACTTTGCTAATACGAAAAGATTTACAGCATACTATACACCATCACGTATTTATTATTTTCTATGCATAATACTGCATTAATTATTCCATCACTGATGTTGGTGATACCACAGTACAGCAGGTTTCTCCTCATTCCTCAGTGTACTGTGACCATGCGTGATAGTACTTGGTAGCCGTGAGCAGCCGCCGTGATTACCGTGAATGAGAGTAACATCAAGACAGCTGATCGTTGCTATAATTCAGACAGGAACAGGGCTCCTTTCCCACTGTAATGAAGCACACACTAGGGTTCCAGAAGGCTTCCAGTACCGTGGGTGTAACGATCCCAGAGTCAGCGTCAAGAGGAACGTTTAGATTGGGATGTGTAACTCAGTCCCCACAGATTGCATTGTTAAGAAACTGGTCCTTCCTGACCCTGTGAGACACAGCTTCCTAGAGGGACAGCATTGATATAGCCTGAAGGAAATTATGGATTTCAGTGTCACAGCAAGAGCACTATGGGATAGAACTCCTGGCTTAGAATGAGGGCCACGGGATATTACTGAGAAGCCACTTCCTCTGACTAGTGGCCAGCTAATGTTCTCAGCCGCCAGAGCTGAGGAAAGGATCTCCCAAGGATGAAGAATCTCTTCGTCCTCACTGCAAGCCAAGTTTGCTGAGGAGAAAGGGGTTCAGACAGGTGACACAACATGCTTCCAGTCACACTATCCTAATGAGGACACCTGGAGATAGGCATCTAAGCTTACTCCTACCCTCTTAGCCCCCACCTCCCCCACGAGTGCTGTAATTCTGGGGCTTCAGGACAGAGTCCCAGCATGCCACAGGCTGCACACAGCCATCCAACATGACGAGAGCCACTAAAATTTACACAGAGATACTTTTAAAAGCCAGTAAACTGGACAAAAAAAAAATCTTTATTCTATTCCAGGGATTTCTTGGTTAGTGAAGGCATCAAAGAGACAGCACTTGAGTTAGAGGATGTCAGGGAACAGGGAGAGGTGAGTCAAGAAGGCAAGCCTGGCCAGGAGATGGCAAGGAAACATGGGGGAGTTGTGAGGCGGGCAGGCCAGAATGTCATATTAAAGAGTCCAGGGTATGGGGCTGACACAGGGGATTGCTGGTATGTGTGCACGCTGTCCCCGAAGTCCCTCCTTACTGTGTCAGAAACATTTTCACATTTCATAGTTTTTCTAAGTTATAGTTTTATGTTATACTTACATAGACCTGAAAATCCAATGTCTGAAAAACATAGATTCTCTTTCAGAAGAGTAGATGAGGATTTGGGGGGGACCCAAACCAGCTGCCTGGCAGGTGAATGCCCATGCTAACCTAGTCTCTCATCCCATTGCCGGTGACTAAGCAGAGTCCATGTCCTCCCCTGAGGCTGTCCCCCGCCCACTCCTGTAGAGCCATCAGTCAGCAGGAACCATAGGTTAGCTTCTCTGCAGGAAGTGGGGGAACTAATTCAGCCCTGGCTGAGGCTTCACAATCAACAACTCAGCTTCATCAGAGTGCTGTGCACAGCTGTGCCAGGGCCTGGCGTGGCTAGTAATAACACTGAGTTCTAGATTTCCAGCCACGACTGCCAGCGGAACTCTTGGCTCTTTGGAGAGATGGGAAGTGGTAGGCAGACAACAGTGGATCTGAGCCTCTGGCCATAAAATAATTATAATAACACAGGAGAAGCTTTTAACCACTGAAGTCAATGGGGCAACCCTGCCTCTGCCTGGTGTGGGGTCCGTAATGTATTCCCGCTGCCAAATCCACTCCCCACTCCTAAGTCTCTCCTTCTGGCTTCTCCAATGCAGACCACCTCCACCTTCAGCAGGGATCAGAACTGCTCAGTTCTGGCTACTTTAGTTAACTTCCTCCCTCACTCTCACATCCTAGACCTCCGCTGTCCAACAGGGCTCTACCGTAACAGCAACAGTCGGTGTCTGTGTGGTGTTGAGCTGGTAGATATTAGCCACATACAAATTGAATATTAGAGATGTAACCGAGGGGCGAATCGTTAGCTCATCTCAATCAACCTAAATTTTAATTTATGCAACCATGTATGCCCGGTCACTACCACACTGTAGCTCCTTTGTGCCTTGGAGTCTTCTGGAAAGGATCACAGGAGTTCTGGATTTTGTGATCACACGCAGGGCGGAAGCAGACTGCTACGGGCCCTCTCTCCTTCCATCCGGCATGACCCCTTGGCCTGGCACCGCCCATCCCAGCACAACCCCAGCCTGGCTCCGCCCATCCCGGCACAGACCCTGGCCTGGCTCCGCCCATCCCAGCCTGGCTCCGCCCATCCGGCACAGACCCTGGCCTGGCTCCGCCCATCCCCGCACAGACCCAGGCCTGCGTCTACTTACTTGGACATGAAGGCACCACATCTTATCCTGGCATCGCTTCCCTCCGGGAACAGTAGCTCCGGACTGTACAGCACATCCACAAGCACAGAGAACTCGGCCTGCATCATGGGGCTGAACTGCTGTTCCAGGGAGGCCACGACATCCTAAGACGAGGCACAGAAGACCTACATGAGCACCTTTCAAGACGACACGAGCAAGAACACTTATCAGGATGAGATGTGGGAGTTTCATACAAGATGGACTCTGGCTTCCCAGGACACCAAATTTCTGCTCTTTATACATCAACACAGTCTGATTTCATTCATTCATATCCTCTCCCTCTCCTCCTCCCTCTCCCTCTCCCCTTCGCCCTCCCCCTCCTTCCCCCGTCTCTCCCTCCCAGTATCTGTGTACTTTAAGATTTTTAAATTATGTATCTATGAGTGGAGGGGTATGCGCTCATGAGTGTGGGTACCTTGAAAGCCAGAAGAGGGTACAGTTAAAAGGAAGGAAATACTATAAAGTGGGTGTGGCCATTATATAAAGGGGAATACTCATCGGAAACGACCACATCTGGTGAAACTGGCTGCTACATTATCTATTATGGAGCAAATGGTGCTTGGGCTGTTCTGGGGTGAAGCTGTCCTTCCCTGTAAGTCAGAATTGCCCCCCACCACCACCACCATGACACCAGAATGCCAGCGGCCACCCAGGTTTGGTGTAGAGACTTAAATAAAGTGTGTGCCATGGACAGCTCCTGACACACACTGCCCGCCTCTTCATTTCAGATGTCAGCTCCTATTATTACTGTGTGTGAGCCATGAGCTTACCGTTCTCTCATGGGGGCGGCGGGGAGTACCTCTTCCACCCCAATCTCACCATGCCATGGCTACCCGCACGGTGACACTTTATATGGCCACCTTCCCTTGGCTTCTGTGACACCACATTTAACTTTTCACCTGTGTCCCGAGCCCTCCATCACTAAGCCCTGCTTGCTCAGGATCCTTCTTTCTGCTACAGCTACATCCCCACGGAGACTGCCCATCCAATGCCGCGGTTTTCACCACTATGCTCACAGTAGACCATTAAAATTGATACGTCCAGCATAGACATCTGTCCATGCCACCCCAGACTCACACGCCCAGCTATCTGGCTGGCAGACACACTTAGGAATTAGAATAGGCATCTCGAACTTAAAATTCTCCAGACAGATATCCAATTCTAAATCCCTGCCCCACCCCCAACCTTCCACTACTTCATGTCTTAGCAAGTGGTGCAATTGTGTCTACCTCAGGGTAATCCTGACTCCTCCCACCTTTGCCCAAAATTCATCCATCCATCCATTCATGGCCCTACAAGAAAATCCATCCTGAATCTATCCACTTCTCTCCGTTAGAGTTGCTGCCGTATTTTTGTTAAATATTTTATTTTTAATCACGTGTATGTGTGTGCATCTGTGTGTGGGTATGTGCACATGGAGGTGCCCACGGAGGCCAGAGGTGTTGTTTCCCCTGGAGCTGGAGTTACCTGAGTGGCTTACACATGGCAGAGTTGTTTTCACAGCTTGGGAGTAGGGATCCAAGAGTAAGGAATTAGCAGGCTTTGTGCCCATATCCTGGTGCACACCGGGGGCCATGCTGCAGCGCCCCTGTGTGGTACGGAGGATAAGCACACTGCCTTAGGTCTACAGTATAAGAGAACTAACCTCATTCATGAGGTCCACCCCTAAGATCCAATCACCTCCCAAAGTGTATGTGTCAAAGTCTTGTCTCAGAATAGTCAGCATGTGACTTATCTGGAGACGAGGCCTGGTGTGTCACTAGGATAAAATGAGTTCATATGAGCCACCGTTTAATCCAATATGACTGAGTGGTGTTCAAATAACTGACAGAAATCGGGACACAGGTGTACACCAGCACAGAGGAAATACCAATGAGAAGCCAGGCATCTAGAGTCATGGGATGGATATCTCACTCAAAACTAAGCCCATTGCTACCCAGATCTCCCAGCTCCAGAATTATAACAGAATAAATTCCCGGTGCTTAAAACATCCTGCCTATGGTGCTCTGTTGTGGCAGCCACAGAAAATTAAATCGTATGTCATGTGCTCACTGTGCCTGAACATACAGGCCAGACCATGGACACAGACTTGCCAAAACTGTACAAGGACCTGGTAAAGAGAGGGATTGGCTCACTCTGACCAAAGGGATGTAAGTAAACGCTGGAAGATAAACTGAGTCAATATTATGAAAACTTAATTTATTATATGTATCTTTAGAGTAAGCTATTTTTACTAATTAATTTTATTATTAGCATTATAATTATTTTTATATCAAGGACCGCTCCGCACTAAGAAATTATCAGAGAGCATCAGATCATATATGCTCATTAAAAAGTCAGTCAGTCAAGACAATTGCTCCAGAAACTACTCATTTAAAGGGTAGCGGTGGCAGAGGAACACAGAAGAGAGCTTCACCCCAACAAGATGTGACATTTTCGACCACATCTTATTATGAGACACATTCTAAGAACGCAGAACTTAGAAAATACGCATGTCACTTCATGTTCTCGTTTACCTGTAACTTTTCAATAATATTTCTGTAATCCCAGCTGGCCCTCCAAGAGCCTCCTTGAAGCGAGGTCCAGACCGAGCGGAGAGTCTCCAGCCCATAGCGCTCTCTGCACCGTACTTGAGTGGTTCTTCATGAACAGAGTGTTAACCTGGCTGTCCAAATCGACCGGGATCGCAATCCCACGGTTTTTGGCTGGAAAAAAAAAAAAAAGAAAAAGAAGAAGTATTTAGCTCTCAATTTGGTTAAAGCTTTTAAACATTAGCCAAACACACCAACAAACATGAAAGGTCTTTTTAGGAAGGAAATAAAGAAAAAAGGAAAGGGGAGGGAGGAGGGGAGGGGAGGGGAGGGGAGGGGAGGGGAGGGGAGGGGAGGGTAAGTCTTTCACTCAACTTTACCATGCAATCTTTTCACATCCTTTCAGGCTAAAATCTGCTAAAGTTATTTTAGTCCTTCAGACCAATTAGTAACGTGTGGTCACTGAACGTCAAGATCCAATTTGATTTCTGGGTGGTTAATGTTGAGAGGTAACTCCACTCCAACATCGATATGGAGATCACTCTAACAAGCATGTAAGTCTCTACCTTCCCAGATGCCAAAGGAAATAAAAACCCAGACAGAAAACACACAGCCAAATCCTGCCAAGCTATTAACTTAATTAAAGGGTGTGTGTGTGTTTACATTTGTGTATATAATTAGAGGGCTGTGTGTGTGTTTACATGTGTGTATATCTATGTTTACATGTGTGTATATGTATGCCCACAAAACTGCATGTGATCAAATGTCTCACAGCAAAATAGTGGAAAAGTTAAAAGGGAAAAAAAAAACACCCTCCTTGAAAGGTGGCACAACTCGGACGTCCAATGCATCTGTTCTCACCAGAGGATAGAGTTAGAGAAATAGAAAACGGTCTCTCAAGAAAGTGGAGAGTGCTGGATGATGCTGGTAAGACTGGCAGAGAAGCAGGACAGAGCTTGACATGACTCCAAGCATCAGTCAGATAAAGGGCACCTGGGGGTGGGTGTGTGCAAAGGGACAGGTCCAGGTGAGGAGGGACCACATGGAGGCTCCAAGCACCAAGCAAGTCTCCTATTAACATCCACTGTGGTTCCCTTCCTGGCTCACAAACACATCCATATGTGTGCACACGCTAGTGCATGCACACACATGCACACACACAGGCACACACTTCTGTGCACAAAACACACAGCACACACACACATACACACACGCACACACACACACACACACGCAGGCACGCATGCATGCACAGATGCATGCTCACAAAGGGAAGGTTCCCATGTTATTTGCCCAGCCCTTCCCACATAACTCCAGGTTATCCTTTCTCATTTCCTCAAGGATTCCAGGCCAGGAACAGACCTTCTAGACTACAGCGGACACTCATGCCAGCAACACCCCTCCCAAACACACCAACCATGGCAGCCATTGCCCGCAACTACAACAAAGCCTCAGGGATCACAAATAAAGCCATTAGCACGGAGAACAATGACCTCATTTGAAACAGACGGTTCAAGACAAAGTGAGCAATATTTAATTATAATTATTATCCCTAGGAAATTTGAGTAGACACCACACCCAAAAACTTTTAAAGAGAGGAAAAAAAATCTTGAAAATTAAAAATGTTTGTAGAAATAAACCTTCGAAGGTTAACTAAAAAAGAATAGGATGAGAACAAAAGCGAAAAACTGGAAAAGGAAGCCAGGGAATCTTCTAGAAAATATGCATAAAAGACTAAAGGGGGAAATAAAAAGATATGAAGTAGGGTAGAGGCCAATCCAGGAAGATACAGACCTGAGATAAGGAAGTGACAAAAGGAAGAGACAGACATATTAATTATAAAAAAAAAAATTAAGAAATGTGTTGAGGGCTGGAGGGATGGCTCAATGGGTAAGAGCTGGTGACTGGTTCCCAGCACCATGTGGGTCAGCTGACAACTGCCTGTAATCCCAGTTCCTGGGGATCTAATACCCTCTGCTGGCCACTCCAGGTACTGCATGCATGTGATAAACCTATACCCTGAGCACTTAAACATCAAGATAAATTTTTGTTTTAAAGATAAATCTCTTGTATGTGAAGCAGGGTGTCAAGCCTCTGAATAAAGGACTCACTGGTTGTTAATGGGACTAAATGAGAGGCCACATTCTGCTGAACCTTTAGAATGCTGTCAGAGGTTGAACTGTATCCTCCAAAAGCAAACCTTGATGTCCGAGTTGTCAGTACTGGGACATGTGGCCTTATTTGGTAATAGGGTCTTTATGATGTCATCGAGATAAAGGTCTTCCTGAATTTAGCGCTGCCCTATCCACACTGACTGCTCTCTATCAGAAAGCAAGGAGAGACACAGAGAGGCAGACACTCCACGTGAAGGTAGAAGATCAGGTTGTGAGCTACAAGCCAAGGATGCGAACAGCTGTCAGCAGACAGCAAAACTAACGGAGAGGCCAGATGCAGCCATTGCCTGGAGCTGCTGGGAGAACCTGGTGTCACCAACACTTACTGTGAGACCCTGACCCTCCAGAACTATAAACTATAAACATTGCTCTGACAATGCCAACCTGTGATTGGACAAGTGAACACAGTGCCAAGTTCATACAAAGAGCTCAAGGAAGTCAAGAGAAGAGCGATACCTAGAAATACCGGGCTGGCCACTGACCTCTCGTCTGCAGGGCTGGGCTGGATGAATGGGATGGACAGTCGGTGCTTCTGAGAGCAATAATCTGTGTACGACCCAATCAAATCTCAAACTCAATTCCCTGATAAGAACATTCCAGAATAAATGCCTAAGAAACTTTTCTCTGAAACTCCTGTGCACAGAATTACAACAGAAAAGAGAAACAAATCCAAGAAAATGTCAACTGGGTAGAAAAAACTATGGCAACTCAACCTGAGCCTGAATAGGAGAACAGAGCTAGGAACACACAAAAGATCCCTCGTGACACGGATAGCCCATCGGAAAAAAGTCTAGTTCCACAGACTTCAATTACTTTTGCGAATAGACACACACTTGTATATCACAACATACAAGTTCCAACAGAGAAGAATTAATTTTATTCCAAACTAGAACGCAAATGTCACACAAAAAACCACAGCTGTGGGAAGTCAGTAACACAACCAACGAGAAGCAGAGAGGAGAGAAGGAACGTGATGGGGTAGGGGGGAGGGTGGTGTCTCCTTGTGATATATGTGAAAGCTGATACTTAGAGTTGCTCAGGTAAGACACACATGGATCACAGTCAGAGTTACAGTGACAGGCATCAGAAGACATGTTCTAAATGCTAAATGTAGGAAAGAGGAATGGGAGAGAGGAGGAGTGGGAGGGAGAGGGGGAGGGAAGGAGGGAGGGAGGGAGAGAGGGAGGAAGTGAGGAAGGGAGGGAAGGAGAGAAAGAGTGAGAGGGGGAGAGAAAGATGGGGAAGGAGGGAGGAAGAAGGAAGAGGGAGGGAAGGAGGGATGGGAGGGAGGGAAGGGAGGAAGAGGGAGGGGAAGATTGAGGAGAGAGAAGAGAAGAAGAGAGAGGAGACAGGAGAGAGGAGAAAGGGAGACAAAGAGAGAAGATGAGGGAATGGGAGAGGAGAGAAGGCAGAGGTAAAGAGAAGAGAGAGGAGGAGAGGGAAATAGAGGGAGATTAGAGAGAGAGGAAGAGGAGACAGACCGGAAAGAGAGGGGAGGCAAGAGGAGAGAGGGGAGAGGTGGAAAAGAGGAGGGGACAGGGAAGAGGAGAGAAGGAGGGAGAGAGTGAGAGAAAGATAGGGAGAGAGAAAGAGGGAGGGAGGGAAAGAGGGAAAGAGGGAGGGAGGGAGGAGAGAAATAATTAGGTCCTCTTTCACATTAATAGGAAATACTAGATGGCATTGTTTCCACTGGTGAAAACTCACCACCAGGAAAGTACCATTAAACACTTTGAAACAAGCAATTTCTGCTGCCAACAAGTCAGGTACCAACTTACATACAAGTTCCATCTAAAGGCTCAGGAACACTGGCAGCTGGGAGCAATCCTCCTGACCCAGAACACTGCTGTCTAGATTCATCTAGAACAGACCCCTACTGTCCCTGACAGCTTCCCACAGAAGCACAGTGTCTCTGTCCATGTCCCTTGCCCAGTGACATCAAGACATGCTGTTCCCAGACAGGTAGCCTCCACACTGCGGAGCAACACCGATTTTTATAGATACTTAATCTTGCTCCGTAATAAAACTCCGCTGAGACTTTAGCTCTTCCTTGGGCATTTCCCACATGAGCAGCACTGGCTCTGAAGACCTGACAACTGAACACAGAACGGTGCTTCTTCAGGGTCGCTGCCCAACCAACCAAAGTAACAAAGCTTACAGACCTTCGCTTTCCTCACAAGGTGCTGCAGCCAGGCTGTCGGCTCTGCTTAAGATGTGCAGTTACCGCCCTGAATGGGTCAGACACACTAGACAGCTCCCAGCATCTAAGGATAGCTGCTGAGAATACAGCAGACAGGGCTAGAGAGACGGCAGACTGGAAAGAGTACTTACTTCCATGGGATCTGAGCTCAGTTCTCAGAACCATGATCCTTTCTGGCTTCGGAGGTCTGTACTCACCACCCAAACCCACACACAGACACACAAGATATGCATGAATTAAAAAACAGCAATGAAATGGGTTTTTAAAAAATAATATGACATACAAGGAAAAGTCACAGGAATACTTTCCCAAAGACGTCCGTGGAAATTTAGTTCAATGATGAGTCTCCGTCCCTTATATGAGTAAATGCTCACAGTCACGTGTCCAACCGGGTCTGTCTGTGAGCTGGCATTCCACCTAGTCTTCAGTGGTGGACATGGAGGGAAAGCTGAAGGCACTCCACCATTGTGAATATTTTCTGTTCGAATATTTTTCTGTTCCCAATCTGCATGACTATTCCGAGCTAATGTCCTGTCTTGATATGAACTGCACAATACGAACACCAGATAAAATACTTAACTTTCATGGCCTCGATGTAAACTGTGGCCAATGGTTACACTGTGACTTTGAAGCTACGAAAGATTAACCTTGCAGTCGAGGAAGACGCCAAGTGCACACAGGACAGTGAGCCAACACTTTAAGGGCTGGGAGTACAGTTCACGGTAGGACACATGCCAAGCACACATGAGGCACTTGGTTCAATCCCCAGCATCTCAACACAACAGCAAACAGGTTACATTTTAAATAACCTTTACAAACATGTCCTGAAGTAGATTCTCTGCTCTGTCAATATAATACAGATGTTAGTTTGAAATCAAAATGGAAATGCTGAGTTAGATTATAGGAGGAGCTAAGGTGGGAGGAGTAAGGAGAGGAAGAGGAGGAGCTAAGGTGGGAGGAGTAGGGAGAGGAAGAGGAGGAGCTAAGGTGGGAGGAGTAGGGAGAGGAAGAGGAGGAGCTAAGGTGGGAGGAGTAGGGAGAGGAAGAGGAGGAGCTAAGGTGGGAGGAGTAGGGAGAGGAAGAGGAGGAGCTAAGGTGGGAGGAGTAGGGAGAGGAAGAGGAGAAGCTAAGGTGGGAGGAGTAGGGAGAGGAAGAGGAAAAGGAAGAGGAGGAGTTAGGGAGAGCAGAGATGTAGGAGGATGGAGAATCATGCAGGTATGGAGAGCAGTCATGGGTAACAACTTATAATTAGGTTAGCTAATTGGGAAACAACTCTAATTGTATGGGCATATTGTTACTGAGCATTATTAAATATATAAAGCCTTTGATTAATATTTAAGCATTAGAATCTCATTTTTTTCTACCGGGCCCAAGTGGATGGTGGGATGGTCTGGGCAATGCTCAGCCTTGCGGAGACAGCGTGGAAGATTGGCAGAGCCATCTCCCACACTGGCATCTCATGGGTGGCAGGGCTGGAGTTTCTAGCTGACTGTTTCTAGCTGTGGCACGCACGTGGCCTCCGGCTGAGAAACATGGTGGCTGAGCTAGGCCAAGCTGCTGCAGCTTAGATAGTCGGCTTGACTGGCGGCTCTTTTTAAATAATTACTTCAACATTAGATTTCCACGGGTTGGTTAAAATCACCTGGGGTAGGGGTCAGAAAGGCACACTGGGATTAGGAAAGGTTTTATCTCATGCACAGGATTGACTGGGAAAACAAGGTTAAGTCAAGGCGGTGATGCAAACTGGGTTAAATTCCATCAAGCTAAAACGTTCAGGGCTCTGTGGTGTACACAGTGTATATACGGCAGGGTGAATCCCCATGGTTAACAGCAACACCCAGCTAATGAGCCTGCTATGCCCAGTCATTCCTCGTGCCTGCCACATGTAATACGGGCCATATTAAAGCTCCTACAAAGAAGTGCTCCTATTTTGTCCCTAAGTTAGAGCTACTGCCTTGTTAAGAACATGTCACCAGAGGACAGGCATCCAAGTCCCTAACAAATGATTGGGAGTGGAGAGGGCCGAGGCCTGGTACTTGCTTTGGGGGACCTTTGCCTAGAGAAAACGACTTCTCAAAAATGAGCCGCCTTTATTCACGGGTATTTTTATTACGAGGCTAACCTCCTAATTAGGCTTATAAATCCTAAAAAATTTCCTGGATATGACAAGTCTCTTCAGGGGCTTTAGGATGTAATCAAAATCTTATTTCTAATTATAATTCATTAAAAATTGTGTGTTCTGTGAACGTTTTTAACTAGCTGGAGTTGCTGATGGTATCTGCCAGACCAAACCTTCCGAAACCACGTATCTCGGTGATAGGTGCCATGGAAAAGCGCTTAGATATACACAGTGACAGGTATGGGGGAGAGGCAGCGGGAAGGGTAAGCATTAATTAGAAAATGTGCTTGGTTGTCAGCCCATCAGTCCCAGAACAGCTGGAGTTTGGGAGTTGGGGGGACGTGGGCGGGAGCTGCACCTGTTCTCCTCCAGCACAAAGTCCTCAGAATAAATCCACAGTATTCATGGATTGTGAGGTGTGTGTGTGTGTGTGTGTGTGTGTGCATGTTTGTGTGTTCACCTGTGCAAGGGTGCATGTATGCACATGCCTGTATAAAGGGCAGAAGACAACTTTGATTATAATTATTGACTCCATCTCTTCTTTGTAGACAGGCTCTCTCGCTAGCATAGAATTGAGCAAGCAAGCCCCAGGGATCCACCTACCTCTGCCTTGACAGTACTGAGATTAGAGGCACGTGCCACAGTGTCAAGGCTCTTCATACGGCTTTACAGATTGAACGTGTATCTGAGCTGTAAAGTTTACACCCTGGCTGAACTTCATGGAAGGCCACACTTGTAGACAGCCTCGTGTCTCAGGACACCTGATCTAATCAGGAGGAGGTATTGACTCGGGTCAGTTTCTGAGAGAGGTGGAGATTCACAGAAACCAACCTTGTGAAGCTGTGGATGTCCCTCTGCTTTCCCATTATACAGAAAGGAACGTTCGAATAGCTGGTCTGCCCTGTGCCCTGCCTCTGCCTTCCTCAGTCCCTTTCTGTCTGTGAAACTCTAACCTTCACTAGGTCACAGGAAGTCATTCTGTTTGATACTGTGAGGGGGTGCCTGGTCCTAGAATCACACACAAGTTAATTTGATCTTTAACCAAATTTGCTGCCATATTGCCTCTTCAAACCAGCCAAGGCTATCTCTCCAGAGTCCATAGATTATCGTAAGTCAACATACACCTATTCGATGGTTACCATCTCATTGTTAGCAGGATTTAGAAACACCTAGCAATGCTCTTGGTTGTATCCATCAGGGTGTTTCCAGAGACATTTGACCAAGGAAGTAAAACCCATCCTGCCCGAGGTGGCTCCAGCCCAACAGCTGGCGTCCCCAGCTGAATAAAAAGGAGTGAGCTGAGCACCAGGATTCGTGTGTCTCTGCTTCCTGTCTGTGTATGTGAAGGGACAGCAGCCTCAGGTTTCTGTAGCCACAGCTAGAGAAACATATGTCACCACACTGTTTTCACCACAGTGGACTATGCCCTCGAAACAGCAACCAAAGACACTCAGGGAGGGCTTCCTCCTGAAGTCATTTTTGTGGGGAATTTTGTCTCAGTGATGAGAGAGAATAACAAATACATTTATTATCCTGTGTACCAGGAACAGATTTCCAGGCTCTGATGACAAAAACAGCAAAGTCCCTGTTCTCAGAGTCTCCAGTTTGAACGAAAAGCAAACAGTAAAGAAGTGAGAAACAAGAGACTTCAAATGGAAGAAATCTTTTGACATAAAGATATGCTTACAGATGATTGGACTATATGACTGAATATGAACTATGAAGATATGCTGATATCACAGGACATGATATGGCAGACAATGATGGCATGATACGATATTATATGATGAAATGATAATATGAAATATTATATGGTTCTATGATATGATATGAAGATATAGTATGATTATAAGGCATGATGTAATATATGAAGATGGTGTAATGTGAAATGATATGCATATAGATGATAATATATGGGTGAAAATATGACATGATGATACATGTTATATGATGAAGATATGATATAATTGAAGTTATGATGGCATGGTATAATAGTATGTACTATGATAATATGATATGATGTTTTAGTCAGGGTTTCTATTTCTGCACAAAACATCATGACCAAGAAACAAGTTGGGAAGGAAAGGGTTTATTTAACTTACACTTCCACATTGCTGTTCATCACCAAAGGAAGTTAGGACTGGAACTCACACAGGCAGGAACTGATGCAGAGGCCATGGAGGGGTGCTGCTTAATTGGCTTGCTTCCCTGGCTTGCTCAGCTTGCTTTCTTACAGAACCCAGACCTACAAGCCCAGGGATGGCACCACCCACAGTGGGCCTTCCTACCCTTGATCACTAATTGAGAAAATGCCTTGCACCTGGATCTCATGGAGACATTTCCTCAAGGGAGGCTCTTTCTCTGTTACAACGCCAGCTTGTGTCAAGTTGACACACAAAACCAGCCAGTATACATGATGATATATAATACTGTGTGACATGAAGATTTGATATATATATATGACATGATGACATGATATGGTAATATATGATGATACATATGATAGTATGTGATATATGATATAATGTGATATATAATAACATGAAATAATATAATATATGATGATATAACATGACATGATGCTATGATATGACATGATGACATAGGATAGGATACAATCTAATGCGATGATATATGATATATATCATATACAATATATGACAATATAATGTGATATTATGCAACAAATGAAATAGTATATGATGTGATATATGTGATGATATAATATGACATTATGATATGACATGATAACATAGGATAAGGAGTTTACAATCTAATGAGGTGATATATGATATACAGCATATACAATATAATATACAATATGAAATAGTATATGACATGTGATGATATGACAGGATATATTAAACAATGAAGATATCATATATTATTGAATGATATGCCATATGATCATGATACAATGATATAAATGAAATCATATATGATAATGCTATAATGTGAAACATGATGACATGATATGCCATGATAATGTATGAGATGATGTGATGATATAGAGATGTGTATAATCATATCATGGGATATGACTTAATATGACATCATCTTTCTATGAGTGTCTTTTTTAAGATTTATTTTTTATTTTTAACTATGGCTTGTGTGTGTACATGTCTGGATTTGTATATGCAAGAACACTGTTCATGGGGACTGGATGAGACCATCTGATCTGATGCTGGAGTGACAAGCTGTTGAGAGCCACCAGATGTGGGTGCAGGTGCAGGTGCGGTACCCAGGTCCTCTGCAAGAGCAGTGCACACTCTTAACTGCTGAGCCCTCTTTCCAGTCCCTGTGAGTGTCTATTTGACAGTTGTATAATAGATATTGTTTCTCAAACATAATGAGATAAGAGCCATGCTTGTGATGGCATCAGCTGGGATCAAATAAGAACCACAAGAAAGTATAAGCCTCAAGGAAAAGAGCCCACTGTGGGGATGACAGAAAGAATCGACTTTTGTGAAGAAACTTTAACAAAAATATTTGTGTTGTTTTTTGAGATGGTTTCATGTAGCTCATGATGTATAGTCTAGCTGACCTTAAACTCCTGATCTTCCTGCGTCTACCTCCCAAATGATGGGACTACAGGTGTGTACCCCCAGGGACCAACCCAAAGAGGAAGATGATAGCCAGACTCCTGTAGATAAAGCTGAGACTCCTCGTCAAAGCCTAGCTCCCGTCTTCTCAGCTGCAGGTCTGGGTAGAGCTGTTCTGTAACTTCTGATGACACCTGTTCTTTTAGCACACAAAAGAACTGAGTTTTTCTGCAAAACCATCCGGCTTTGGCTAGTGCAGAAAATGAAATCTTAAAGATGTACTTAGGCTGGTGTATTCCCGTGACTCCTCTGGCATCTTGCCATGAAGTAACTGATCTGGGAACACCGTGAACACCTCTAAGTTCACATTTGCACGATGAACACACGTGAAGTCCCCAGCCTTCACTAATTCATGAACCTTTGTTAGTCTGCAACAAAGGCTGTCTATGTCTCCTTGAGTTTGCAGTCCTCCTGCATCACCCTCCTATGTAGGATAACAGGTGTACTTCCACACCTGACTCTGACAGGATGACAGGCGTACTCCCGTCATGAGATTTCTAAGTGCTGTGCATGGCACTTCCTCTGAGCCCTTGGCAGGGTCAAGTGGTATTAGTTCCCAGTGTTCGGCTGAGCACTAAAGGAGGAAGAACAGAGAGGTTGGGGAGAGCAGGAAGTAAAACCTAGAAATCAAATCTGGAGCAAAGGCCGTATGCTATGTGGAAATGAACCCTGTCTGTTGTTCCTTTCAACAACATCTTTTAATAGTTGATATAATTTCTGATTTTGTAATACACACACACACCACAATATAAAACAAAACAAAATTCCTCCACTGCTATTTTATTATAACTTCAAAAGCAATATATTATTAAAAATTCAGAAATTATGTCAAAGCATGAGCAAAAGGGCTCACTGATCATGCTAGCACTGGGAGGAGTTAGCATTCTACATAAATGTATTTAAACACTATGCCATGTGAATTTTTAAAATAAAGACCTAGGGTATCGTGTGTGGCTTTCTCTATCTCTTACACGGCAGGTGCTGGGGTCGCTCGCTCTCTGTGTGTTCCTTCCCTTGCCTTTCAGTTCTGAACACTTGAGGAGGAGCACAGTGAAGTCAGGCAAGGAAAGCAGCTGTGGTCCAGAGCCCTGGAGACCAGGAAGGAGCTGAAAGTCTGCATGGGGGAAGGGGACAAGGGGTCTGAGTGCAGAGAGTCAGCTCAGAGTGAGGAGGTCATCCAGGCCAGGGACAGCCAGCCTAGGGAGTATAGACAAAAGTCTGCATGGAACAGAGTCACCCACGATACAAGCAAAGGCTCAGTTCACAACACAAACCAGAAACACAGTGTGGGACACCTACAGCTCAAAGTACTGGTGACAACTGCTTAAGCGTTAACTTAGGCAATATGGGAGGACTAGGGATGGGGCTCAGGGGTGGAGCACCCTAGCATTTGCACACGAACTGAGGAATACAACCCCACTCCCAGCAATAGCCAGACCAGCGCACCAAGAGCCACAAGGCTGGCAGGGAGGAAGGCATCAGAGAGACTCAGTGCTCTGTACTCCTCCACAGAATCTTGAAGGGAAGCCCAGGCCCACATGGCATGTGTGCCAAAGAGGCAAACATCGTAGAAACTTTATTCATAATTATTTATTCCACTTATTTGTAGGTAGAATTCTTATTTAGAATTAATTCCTTGGACAAATTATATTACTATTAGCTGAAGGTTAATCATCAATTGATATTCCTGGATTATAACTGATTTTTCATTTCCTTAAAGCTGATGCCCCATAGTTAAGTGTTGTTAATATGTAATCCCATCATAGTTAGATCATAGACCTGGGAGAGACTAGAGGCATTTTAATGCTAAGTGCTTAGGGTGCACGTTGAGAATCTGAATCTGATTTTCAAGAACCCACATAAAGCCGTTGTGTGCATCTGGGATCCCTGCAGTGAGATGAGAGGCAGAGACAGAAGAAGCCATGGTCCAGTGCACAGCAGGAAACAACAAAGAGACCTTGTCTCAAGAAAAGACAGAAGAGCCGGGCGTGGTGGCGCACGCCTTTAATCCCAGCACTTGGGAGGCAGAGGCAGGCGGATTTCTGAGTTCGAGGTCAGCCTGGTCTACAGAGTGAGTTCCAGGATAGCCAGGAGTACACAGAGAAACCCTGTCTGAAAAACCAAAAAAAAAAAAAAAAAAGAAAAGACAGAAGACAAGGACCAAGGCTTGAAACTGTCCTCTGACCTCCACACGGTGTGCTGTATAAGCATGTGCCTGCATTCATACATGTAACATGCACAAACATGCCTACTACATACAGATATAATCACTAATATACAACTGTATACAGACATGACCTTACACAGAATGGGGCATCTATGAAAATTCTTACACTCACTTCCCCTTAATTTAAATCTCCTGCCTCCGTTTCACTTATAATTTTGAAGACTTCAGTGTATAATGGGCCTTTAAGCAATACCAATTTTACACAAATTAAAATGCTTTAAAAAAAAAAAAAACCAAAACCTATTGCCAAAAGGACATATTAAGAACATCAAACTGTTATTAATGAATAAGATGGTTCCACAACAAGCAAGCAAACAAAATTATGTCTAGTTTTACTTCTTTCTGAGGTTCTAGATGAGAAAACTTGTGTAGCTCTCAGCCACAAGCCCAGTTACCTCAAGAAATGTGTAAAAGTCAGAGCAGACACTGTGACTTACCCACTTCAGCCAGGGCTCTGATACAGGATTCCACCGAGGCTTTCTGGGCTGGGTTGGGCCAGGTGCAGTTGTAAATTCTGAAGGCAGACTGCAGCAGCTGGATGAAGACCGGCTGGTGGGTCTGAAAACGGAAGGGAAGCGGTCGCTCTGTGCCCCTAAGCCATGGCAGCACTAAGTCCCTAACCCACCAAGGAGGGAGCTGAGCTATACCTTAGCAAACAGGAGTATAAGATAAGGTACTGGGAGGCATTGTGTGCCTCAGAGCCACTCACAAATACCTAACGTTACGAAAATGTCTCATGTGTCAAATGGCGTAGCAGAAGACATGCCAGGCATGACAGAAAACTGATCACTTGGTTTTCATTATATTTGTGTGTGTGTGTGTGTGTGTGTGTGTGTGTGTGTGTGTGTGTGTAGGCCAGTGGCTGACCTCAGTTAGCTTCCTCTATCACTCTCCACCTTGTTTTGGTGGGCAGGCTCTCTCACTGAACCTAAAGCTGTTCTGGCTAGACCTGACTGGCCTCTGAGGTCCAGGGCCCACCAGCTTGGGTGTCTGGCTTTTACATGAGTTCTGGGGAATCAAACTCACGTCCTTGTTTTCACAACAAGCATTCTGGCCCCTCCTCAGCCCTTTAACTATATTCCTAATTAAAAAAAAATCAGGGATCCATCTGTCTCAACCTGTGGTGCTACGCTGAGAATCATTTTTATTAGTCATTAATTTTCCTTTTGAAACATGAGTTTTAATAAGCCACCCTAAAGATATGCCACGATGTATTTTGCTGTTTCCTTACCTGTGGACATTTAAGGTTGAGAAGTATAAATATGTTTAAGTATTTATAAGGATTTGTATGAAAAACCTCAATATGCCAACCTTTAAGATAAATTACTATCTTAAAGCAGGTAGCAGGTGGGCCAGGTGCAGGTCCACCCGAACAGTCAGCCATTATCTCAAGACTCAGCCCTCCCAGATGCTGGGCTCAGCTACCTGGAGGCTGGTACTGTTGTCCGAAAATGGCGAGTTGAAGAAACCGCTCACGATGTTCATGACTGACTCTGTCACACACCTCTCCAGAAAGGTGTCTGCGTGTTTCCTGTCTGTGGTGGTGTTACAGACCTGAAGAGAAAGTAAAGCACAACCCCAAATCATAAATCGGTAGAGGAACCTTCTGAAAATCACCCTGCAGAGTTCTCCTCAGCTTTGTGAAGCTGCTTCCGATTTTCGTCCTAATCCACTAAGTCATCCGTCTGTGGCAGCTTCCCCCTCGGCTCTATCACTTCACACCTCCAGGCCCTGGGTTAACTTGCCCCTTTCTCTATCTTTGCCCTATAACCTGTCCCTTGGTCCACAAGCTTGATTTTGATGAAAGCCACCTCCATTCATGGAGGGGAAGCTGAAGAAAAGAGTCACTGTGAGTATAACCAGAGGAGATCTGGGAGGGGTTCACATTTGCCTGTGGAATGTCCTCTATAGGCGCTGGGGTTCCAACACTTGGTCCCTAGCTGGTGGGGCTATTTTGAAGACTGTGGAGGTTATGCCCAACGTTTTTACGTAGTGGGAGGACACAGTCATCTATGAAGGTTACCCTACACAACAAATATAGACTGCAATATATATCGCATAATGTTTGCAGATTGGGTCCCAGTAGCCAAGAACGGGTCAGACACGCTTGCGACTTAGAGCCTTGCTAGAGGAAGTGACTCATTCACTGTGTTTGGAACCCCGCACCCGCTTCCTGTCTCTTCCCTGCTTCCCTTTTGGCTAAGGTGGAAGAGGAGGAGCCCCAGCCACACGGATGCGTCCATCGTGCAGTCTCCTGCTCTCACCCTTTCGCCTCCACATAGACGGTACCCCCAAACTGAGAGCTGAAACAAACTCCTCCTTTCCGACTTCCTTCTTCTTAGGTATTTGATCACAGAAGCAGGAAAAATGGTTAACACAGAAGGAAAATGGAAAAATAAGGAAGGGTAAATCTAAATCCTTCCCACATTCTTATCCACGGTTATTCTGAGAAGCCGGCATGCGCATGCGTGGCTTATGCCTCGGCAGGCTAGGGGCAGGAGGAAGACTGAGCTGGGGCTGGACCGAAGCGCCCTCCCTGGCTCTGATCCAGGACTGAGCCGGGGCTGGACCGAAGCACCCTCCCTTGCTCTGATCCTCAGATCTCACCAGGCCCTTTTGTCAAACTGCATTTCCAAGTGTCTGGCTGACAAATTGCGAAAGCGAAGGTTCCCGATTGAAAACACACAGGAGATACAGACACAAGGAGAGAGAAGAGCAGAGGGTGTGAGAAAAGGCTGGGAACCGGGCAGACAAAGAAAACAAGGACAAAGAGTGAGAGGCTGGGATGGTGGCCATGTGTTCCAGACATCCTTGGGCGACCCACATTCTTCTGTCATGTTTGACTTTTAAATAAGGAGCTTCATCAAAAGAACAAGTGCACGCGACTTCATTTGATACTTCCCTGACACTTGTCACGGGAGTTGATAAAAGAGGAAAATTCCCTTCTCACACCATGGGCTCCAGAGTTTCTGGCTTGAAAACGGGAAGGTTCATACCGGAATTAGATGTGCGCAGGCGAATGAGGGCAGGGTTTGCTTACGGTCTGCCTAACCCCTTCCATCTGTGTTAGCTTTCTCTTCCTCCACAGTGGCACTCACTGATATAATGTCCTCAGAACAGAAAGGGTTTCGGGATAACTTACACTGTCAGGCTATAGGGGACACTGAATAACTTAATTAAAGGAAATAAATTATACCTAATTATGGAGTCTTACCATTGGCCCTGCAAGTAACAACTTCTACTTGAGTACGATATTCAAGGCAGTCAATGACCCATCCATAATCTATACCCCATTACCACAGCAAAAGTACCAAGTCCATACATATTGTTTTTATCACACACACACATACACAACTATGACAAAGTATTCACAAATGTTGCAGAGAAATAGATTAATAACGTAAATTTTACAATTGTGATATATCACAGTAAGAGTAAATATAAGAGAATGCTTCTTCTTTCTCTCCCCCTCCCCCACTTTATTCACCTTCTTACTTATAAGATGCCCGTACAGATTATCAATGGCACACGTGAGTTTCCCTTACCGCCACGCTTGTGTTAACTGAATCAAGGACTACCTGGCCACAGCCACTGCAGTGCAGTTGACCTAGTTAAAAGAGCCTTACAACATGACTTAAGCCGTGGACGGCACACACGCCACGGGAAGGCGGGACAAAGAGGTGATGCTTACCCTGGACCAGAGGACGTGGGACAGCATCACACACCTCAGAATTTAAAAGGTATGACTATTCATTTCTGAAATTCTCCATGTCTTGTTTTTGAACCTCTGACATTTGAGTACAGAGTGGAACCAGACATAAGAGGGAACTACGTAAATGTCTCTGAACTAGGGGAGCCCTCTCCGTGACCCTTGCTTTCGTGTTGTTCACGTGTAGGTTACGCTGGATGTCTGAACTGCGCTGAGAATTAAAACCTAACGTGGCCCAGAACTAATACCACACTGACTTTCCCTCGATAGATGTCAGTTAGGATTTTACTTCTTTCGTCATCTTCTGAACACTGAACTTTTCTGACCGGCTAAAACTGCCCTTTTGTTCAGCAGGCTGCAGACCCGCTCTCACACATGAGCCCCACGGACTCTGTCCATGCAGTGTGGGTTGGAGGCCCACTTGGGACTTACCGGACATTGGGCTGCATTGCTTGGAACTGGAACAAGGGCAAAACACCACCCAGAGATTCCCTCTTGAATTAGTGTATTAATGAGATTATCTACTTCTAGATAAGGCTTTATTCCAGTGCCTGGTTAATGAAAAGGCCGTGTTTACGGAAGCATATGGACCTACTCCTCTCTAAGACACTGAAGAGCAACATTCTCAGTTTGCATCCTCCACTGATCCCTACCGAGGGTAGCCAAGAAGTGAAAGAAGCTTTATCCTTATTAAAGCCTTGAAAAATTTATCAGGAAGAAAAACCTTAATAGATAATACGTCATATATTTATCCCGTTTTAAATTTTACTCTTCAATAAAAGCAAAAGTTGGAAATGGCTCAAAATAACATCACACCGAATGACCTTTTTTATGTATGAGACGTGATTTTAAAGTTTTAACGTGTTTGCATATTAATGACCTAAGACTGTTCCTATAAAATATGCCCATGTGATGGCATCGCCTGGCCTCTCGCTGGAAAAACTTGTATTATTCCTATCAGCTCTCATGATTAAATTCTATTTTTGAAATTAAGCTGAATTCTACATTATCAAAATTACAAATTATTTTTTAGTTATCTTGTTCCTGCTGGGTTTTTTTTGTGGTTTTCTGTAATCCATTGACTCATTCATTCATATATTTGGTGATTATAAGGAATTATACAATATTGATTTGCCTTTCACATCTGTGGCTTGTTCTCCAAAGATAAAATTGTCAGGTGAGGCTGTGAAGACTCGCTGCATGCTCAACTCCTCCTCTGAAATAAATTTGGAATACAATGGCTGAGTTATCTGTGGACACACAGGATAGCCCTTGTTAACACAGCTAGCTCTTCCCTTCATGCTGTGGTTGGATTCAGCTAACCAGGGGTGCTGGCCAATTATAGAGATAAGAGAAGAGACCCAAGTTCCTCTGCCTCCATCCCACCTCCCTGCAGAGGGGCTAGGGCTCTTTGAATCCACCTCCACTGCTCTGCTTCAAGGATCCCAAGTCTCCCAGGCTCCCAGGAAGCTGCCCTTCTAGACCTCTCTGACCTCTGGGTGGTAATGTCCTGATTTATTATTAGCTCTGGGTGCCCACCTACCCTTTCTCACACCCTTTGGCCCTACCCACACCTCTTAGAACACAACTTGTATTTCCTGCTGGAATCAACTGCTATACCTGCAAGTTATAAGTATTCCTGTCAATTTAACGATATCTAACGTTATTTTATTTCATATCCCTTGCATTGTTTCTTGGTTTGCTTTCTATCTTTATCTAAAGACCTTGCAGGTCACAGTCCACCCTGAAGGGGAGTCAAGGCAGGAACCTGGAGGCAGGAACTGAGGCAGAGGCCATGGAGGAGTGCTGCTTACTGGCTGTCTCTCCATTGCTTGCTCAGCCTGCTTTCTTATGAACTCAGGACCACCGGTGTCGGTGTCGCAGCCCACAGGGAGCTGGGCCCTCCCACATCAATCATTAAGCAAGAGAACGTCCCACAGACATGTCTACAGGCCGATTAACCATAGGCATTTGCTCATTAAGATTCCCTAAATACAAGGATATGTCTGGGTTCCTGTCAATTGGTACACACTGTTAATAGAACTGAACGTTTTTCATGTAACCATCCCATTCATGGTTCCATTCCGTGTGAGCCGTTCAAACCTACGGAACCATTTTCGAAAGCCTCGCTGCCTGACTGGCGGGATTGGTCAGCGCTGCACGCTGCACACTTGCTTTGACTTTCTCACTGATCCCCGTTCAGAGCTTTTACTCTGCCGCCTCTCAGCGTGTAAACATCTTCCCTGGTGTGCGCCATGCCCTCCACTTCTGTTCCAACTCACTACAAGGAAGCCCCTCCCTGACTGTGGGTGGCACCATGCCACAGGCGGCAGCCCGTAGGATAGAGGAAAGGGAGACATCCTCCGTGCATCTTCTTGATCACGTGACGAGGGCCGCTCTGCCTGCCACGCCTTCCTACCATGATGGACGGAAGCCCCTGAAACCATGAGCGCAAACAATTCTTCCCTTTACTGCAAAAGTAGTCAATTTCAAAGTCAAGCAGCATGTGGGCCAGGACACAGCTATTTCTGACTACGTTGATTTGCAGTTTAAAAGTAGAACCAAAACAGAGCAGAGAGACTTGGAAAGCGTGTAGTTTGGTGAGAAAAAAATAGCAACTTAAAGTAGGAGCAAGGGAAACGAGGTTCATAAGAAGGTTCTTGAGCCCACTGTAGTTTGAATGAGAAATGTTCCCACAGGCTCACATATCCAAACACCTGGTCCCCGGTCATGCTGCTATCTGTTGCGGAGGGAGAAGGCCATAGAACAGTGGTTCTCAGTGTTCTTCATGGTCTGGTGACAACCACCCCCCAACCATAAAGATTATTTCATTACTACTTCCTGACTGTAATGTTGCTGCTGTTATGAATTGTAATGTAAATATGTAGGATATCTGATATGCAACACCAAAGGGGTTGAGATCCACAGGCTGAGAACTGTTGTCATGGAGGTCAGGACTTGGTGCTTTCTTTACAGCTCTGCCTCCTTACTGGTCACTGTTTTCTGAGTGTGAGTGCAATGTGACCATTGGCCCCAGTTCCTTCTGTCATGCCTTCCCAACCATGGCCACGCCTTCCCAGCCATGGCCACGCCTTCCCAGACACGACCACACCTTCCCAGACACGACCACGCCTTCCCAGACCACTTGACCACGACCTTCCCAGACATGACCACGCCTTCCCAGACACGACCACGCCTTCCCAGCCATGGAGGCTGGGACTGTAGAACATAATAAGCACTGTATCCCTACATTGCTTTTGTCAGAGATTTCACACAGCAACGGGGAGAAAACTGTAACATGATAATTTTTTTAATGCTCTGTGCTTTGCCTGGGGACAATGCTATCTTGAGGGATGTCGGGAAATCAAAGAAAACCATCCATCATTGACTCGGGGTTGTAAAAATGTACAATATTTACAAGACTTCCTTAGGATGAGAGCGCTGCTACAACTCCTGATCTATACAGTTGCTCACCCAGCTTTACCAAACTCAGACACCTAGGCGCTACGAGACAAACGTACTCGCAGTCCACAGGACCCTGGGTATTGCTCAAGCCAGTGGCAGGCTCTGACCTCAACCATATGGTGCCGATTTGTAAGCATGAAGCATGCAGAAGTTACCCAGCTGTGGAGCCTTCTACCAGATTTCTAGAAATGCGGGGAAGTCAGGCCGTGTTGTCAGATAGAGTGACCCCTGCAGGCAGCCCCTGAAATGCCAACATGAGAGGCTGTGAGGGTGAACCCCAAGCTTCTCTAGAGACCCAGGGATGTTAGCAACACCAGGTTCATCTGTCGAGCAGGAGAGAGAAGACACATGGGATAAAATGGCAAAGGTACATGGGAGGGGTCTCCCGCCCGGGGAATCCACGGCACACTACATGCCCTGAACCAGATACCCAGCTACAGGATTCATGCTTGCTGAGATGTGTTTCAGTCTTGCTTTGGACCACTCCTTCCCAGTTGTTCACCCATTCCAACCTTACAGGATGGAAGCTTATACTCCACACCACGGTACCTTGGAGTGTGCAACTGATTCTCTGTGGGCTTACAGCCATGGGCCTCAGAGGAGACTACGATTTGAACTCCTGAACAGCACTGGAAGTGTGAAGGCTATGGATACTTCAGAGATGAATTGAGTGTCTTGTGCTGGGGGCTGGCATGAATGGAGTATTCAAGTTGGAATATGAAGTATCTGTCCAAGGTTCATTTGTAGCTGGTAGTAACATCCATCAGGGGCATAGCTGACTGGAGGAAGTAGTTGCTGGGGAGTGTTTCATATCCCTCAGTTTTCTCTGCTTCTCCCTGCCATAACGTGGACAGCTCCTCAGAACCTTCAGTGCATGGGTGACTGCAGCTGGGAGCTCAAATCTCTGAGTGCTAGCCAGATATTGCATGAGAGAAAATAAAAACAACAGGACCTGACCAAAGAGAAAGAAAAGACTTGTGGCCAGGCCTCTCAGGAGAGGCAAAGGTGTTAAGATGGGAGTGTCTGGAGAATCACCATGGAGACCACTGTGAACAGGACAGACAGACAGCCATCTGTGGGGAGACTAGGACAATAGGAGGTCTCGAGAAGGAAGAGAAGACACAAAAAGGCAGAAAGTTGTTGAGGTGTCTAAGCAAAGGAAGGTGACCTGATCCAACCCTCACGCACCCCAGTTCCTCCTCTCCCTCCAGATGTGGACAATTATGGTATCAGAGTTCAGAACTAGTCACATTTATGGTATTTCAGAACCTGCAGTATCTGGGAAACGCAGCAGATTTAGGGTGTACAAAGTAGTATTTGCAAATGGCACCAAGCTGTCTGCCTGGGTGCAGAGAGCAAGTTCCAGAGCTGCCATCTGCCAAGGTCCCCGCAATTCTAGAAGGGGCAGGTCTAAGCAGAGCCTGAACCACGCATTTGAAACCAGACAGGTCAATGGAGATGTCACATAAACACTTAGATTCAACAGCAGACGTCAGAGAAGGTCCCAGGCTTCAGTCAACCTGGAATCAAAATCTGAGAGCTGCTGACCCCAGGAAGCAAATGCTTGTAGACAGTGAAGGGATCAAGCCCCAGGTTTGTCATACCTCAGGATTGGGAAGTTGGGAAGATACAGAGGGATCAGCCAAGCATCTGAGGAGTGACCAAAAAGGTGGGAGAGAGAGACAATGAGAGAGACAGGCAGACTGAACAGCCCTGGGACACAAAGGAAGGATTTAAGGAGCTAGAGAGATAGCGTATGTGTCTCTCAACATAAAGACCTCGGTTCAAGCTCCATAATACATTTTACTAAAAAGAAAAAAAAAAAAAAGGCAGCTTGGTATGGCGCACGCCACACGGAACACAATGCTGAAGAGATTGACACTGGTAAATACTTGGAATTCTCTGGCCAGCCTGCGAGGAGAGCTGGGTCCGTGGCCAGACCGTGAGAGACCGTGTCTCAAAAACTAAGATGGATGGTACATCTGAGGAAGGTTACCCCAGGTTGCCCTCTAACCTCCATGCACCCAGACATGCACATTCACCTGCGCACGCATGTACTGCACACACGTTAACAGGAGCCTATGCAGGAACAGACACGAGGGGGAGGTACAGGGGTGAGCTGATGAACAAGAATGGATGCTGCCAATGATGCAAAGCTCAGAGCATGTGATACAGGATGAGCGAGCCACCATTCGATCATTAAGGACACTCCAATGATAAGCCTCTGGTCCAGGCATGCACCGTCACTATAAGTCAACATAAAAATTAGAGAGATCAATAAAATTACAGCTAAGGGAAAGGTACCACACAAAGGATAAAAGCTACAGCAGACACTTCTTCGGGGGCCCTCTCATGCTCGCTTCTTGGGCCACCTACAAGTAATACTTTCAAATGACTCTTATTAGTAACTTATTCAACTTTTAAAGAAATCAATAATCACAGTACATCTGTTTAATCCTACCTAACGAAAACAATGGGAAAGCATGCTTTAGAGAAGATATAAATTCTACCTCACCTCCTTCCTTCTCTTTGGTAGGAAAGGGAACGAAGGAACGGCCAGCGTGATCTATCTGTAAACAGAGTCTCTTGCTGTCTTGTTAAGTAGTGACTGATGGGACAGTGTGTGGGCACACATCCTCAATTATTTCTTGGTCTAATTTTGTTCTGTCAGAACATTACTCAGAGTATAGCTGGTCGCTGTAAGGGTTTGAAAGTGATGGAAGAATTGGGAACATCTTCAAAAACTGAACCTGTAGTCGCAGACCAGCATTGATCATCTTCCATCCCTTCCAGGTGCTTTCTGATAATGGCCTGAGTCCCCTGACCGCAACAACGATCAGTTAGCAAGACGAAGAAAAGCATTTCTGCCCCACAAGCACCAATTTTAGCTGTATTAGGACATAGATCAAAGTGGGCTGCCATTAATGGTCTAGAAGATGGCAACAACTTTCCTGGGTCTAATAGCTTAGCCACTGCCCAGTGTGCTGTATTACAGCTCATGGGCCCCATCTCTGTCAGGACATCTGAAGGGATAATCACATGAAACAATGTAACACAGCTTATTAAAAGCTTTTTTTTTTTTTTTCAGGAAAGAGTTTCTATGTGTCTTTTTAAAATTATTTTTAATTTATTAAACAACTTTCTGGAATCTTGTCTCTCCATCCACCATGTGTGTTCTGGGGAACAAATTCAGATAATCAGACTTGGCAGCAAGTACCTTTACCCAATGAGCCGTCTCACTGGGTCTTTGTGTCTTATAAGGGATAAAGCCTGTGAAGAGGAAAAGGGAAGATACAAACAGTGGAGACTCTAGGGGGCTTTTTGAGAACCCCATGAGCTGGCAGACAGCAATGACCACAGAGGGTGGGAGTGGACACTATCCAGCTGCTGCTATTGAGATTTCATTTGTCTTTTAGATAAACTGTTCTACAAATTTCTACCAAAATACAACTGTGAGGGCTCGGACCAACTAGAGGGAATCCAAAAGATATGGAAACAGCACACGGGACACGGCTCGAAAGAGGACCCATGTGAGTAAAACACTGGGAGACACGAGGGCTGCACTGGAGAAGTTGCTGTGGGCGGGGCAGGGGGGAGCCCTCCTTCCCACTCTGCAACAAGCAGGAGAAGCAGCTAGCAAGACTATGAGTCTGTCCTCAAGTTCCCTGAGGTTCATGATTTTATAATTTTGAAGTTGGCCTGGCGAGGAGGACACACGACTCCAGGTATATACTACGTCTTTGCTTCGCTGAACTTGCCCCATGTAGCTGCTCAGGTTAAATCAAGGTAGAAGCTATATGAAGGAAAACATTGAGTCAAAATAGGAATCTTTAAATTGTAAGTGGTGCAGAAATAAAACGAAGTATGTCAAACACCGTTAGGACATTGTTATTAGAAATATCCAAGGAGATGCTGAATGCTAAGAACTGGAATGAGGTTGCTCTGACCGCTCTCCTCCTGCACCCCTGCGGTGTTGGGCACCCTCAACTCTACATACAGGAAATCTCATCTGTAGCTCTTCCTCACGCCTCTTTGACATCAGTCAGTTCTCCGGGGTTTTGCAAGTTTGCTGTTAGCTCCTGAGTCTGATTCCTTTCCTTTGCAGCAGTTTAAATCAAGCAGTGTGTGTGTGTGTGTGTGTGTGTGTGTGTGTGTGTGTGTGTGTGTGCAGGCTCCACAGTATCTGAATTCATGCATGTCTGGCTCTGGGCATGCCTGATATGGTGGTTTGAATGAAAATGGCCTCTGTAGGAGCATAGGGAGTGGCACTGTTTGGAGGAGGTGTGGTCTTTACTGGAGGACGTGTGTCACTTGGAGATGATCAGCTTTGGGGTCTCATGTTCAAGCCAGCCCTAGCGTCCCTTTGTCCCTTCCTACTGCCTGCTGATCTGGATCTAGAACTCTCAGCTCCCCCTCCAGCACCGTGTCTGCCTGTACACTGCCATGCTTCCTGCTCTGGTCATAATGGATTAAATCCTCTGAACCGAACTGTAAGCCAGCCTCAATGAACTGCTTTCCTTTATAAGAGTTGCTGTGATCGCGGTGTCTCTTTACAGCAATAGAAACCCTAACGAAGACACCTGGCTTCGTGTGTGTTCAGCTTCCAGCTTGATTCATGGCCGGCTGCATGCACAGCTGGCTGGTCTCATTCATACCTGGCTTCATACATACATGACTTCATGCATGCCTTGACACATGCATATCTGGCTTCACGCATGTTCAGCTTCCAGTTTAATTCATGCCAAACTTCCTGCATACCTGGCCTCACACATAGCTAGGGTCTGTCATGTCTGGCTTCATACATGCCTGGTTTCATATTATGCAGCTTCGTGCCTGCCCAACTTGATGTTCATCTGGCTGTATGAGCATAGCATGTCTCTTGTCTATGTAGAGTCTCTTTTACCGCTCTCAATGTCCTTATGTCACCTAGATCTCGGAGAAGCTCCTAACACTTCCCAAAAGGCTTCTCATAGCCCTGCAGCAATCCTGGTGATGACATAATGTCACCAAGCCCTATGCGGCGTGTAGCATGTACTAAGAGTACATGTGTATTACCTCACCAGCTCCATCCTGGGAAAACGTATTTATTGTAAGGAAACTCAGGGGCAGAATGGTTACAGTACTTTTCCCAATATAAGCAAGCCAGTGAGAGAAAGACAGAGTCTGTGCCTGGGTCCTGGTCTGAGTAAGTCCATTGAAATCCCTGCTCTTAGCTGCCATACCTATTATAGTGGCTTTCTAGGGTGGCCCCAAGACTAAGAGTTATCATCTAAGACTTATTTCAAATGTCTTATCTCCCAAGTACTGAGTCAGACTTGGAGAACAGGGACTAGCAATCTGCATGGAAAGCTGTCCTGGAAGGCTATCTTGGTTGTTTTGTTACTAGCATGTGAAAGTTCTCATTGGCTCCTTCGTCTTTCTGGAGAGGGAGGGGTCTGTCCCTGGGCTTCCTCCTCCAAAGAGAGGCAGAAGATTTCATGTGCACCTGGAGAAGGGCCCTGCTTCACAGGACAAAGAAAAATCCAAGAAGAACAAGGAGCCTGCAGTCAGCTCAGCATCAGTGTGAGAGTCAGAGCAGACAGCCAGGGATTCCAGAAGTCTCCAGCAGCCTTTACGTAATAAATAACACTTTATATAATAAATAACACGAATCACCCACTTAAGTAAACTCGGTAAAACAAAGCGCAAATAGCTTCTGAATTCGTAAGTGGAAGGAACGTTTCCCAGGGTAGCTGGGTCAGGCAGTTATCTCTAGCTCTCTTTGGTTTTAAAAAAAAACATAAAATCTGTTTTAGCTTTATAATCTGTGCTGCTGAGAATGTGACCTTGGCCTTTCTCAAGCTTCTCTCCAGTTAAGAGGCAGCAGGCAACCCTGCAGCTGCAGATCTGTAATCTCTTTAACATCTTCCTGCACATCCAACTTTAAGCTCAGTCATCAGCCCAGAAATTATCGTTTGCTTCAAGGACTCGGGAGCTGGCTGCAGCTGGTCAGAGCCAAGGTCTCCACAGGTCACTGGCCGCAAACATAAATAGTGCATGCTAAATGTGGGAGGGACGGGATGGTTTCTCTAGCTGTGATTCACCTAAGAAAGGGCATGGTGACTTCTAGCCGGTCGCACAAAAATGATGTAAAACCAGACCGCTCTAACAATGCATGTAATTGAACCCAGTGAAGGTGTAAACAGTCCAGATGAGCAAACATTAGAGGCATCTAGATATTTACTGCTCAGTCAAAATCCATACCAATCAATACTGGTGACCTTACCCGCACATGAAGAGGCTTTAACTTACCCTCGCCATATCCACCAAGAAATTCTCAAATAACTTCCAAATGTGGTTACTTGTATAGATTTCCTTCATCTCCACTTCAGTGTCAACGTAACAATGGTTGACAAAGTTCACGTACGCGATTTTGACCTGGGCAAGTTTCAGACACAAAAGCAAGTTCAATTTCTCACCAGTTGCCTTCTGTTCTACACCACTAAATACCATCTGCGTCGGCTCCTATCATGGATGACAGTTTGTTTTGTGTTTGTAGGGTCCTGTGTTTCCTTCTCTTTAACAGCTATTCCACCCTGGCCCAGGGAGCCTGTGTTTTAGCATTCCATTCCCCAACACCCAGTGAATCCTGTGAGAGTAAGAGCTTTACTCAAAGCAGACCTGTCATCCTTGAGACACTAGGAAGACCTCAAAAGGAAAGGCTGTATATATAAACAAGTCATGTCAACCATTCCAGAGGGACTCCTGGACCCTGAGTCAGAGCCATAAGGAACGAGGGTCAGCTCTCCTGCTACGTCACATAAGTCTAGAAAAAAGTCCTTGATGGCGTGTGCGCACATCAAATCTGGTCCCAGAAGAACTGAGAAGGATCCCAACTTGCTGCTGAATTCACTGGACACATGCTTGCTCTGCCTCAGAAACTCCTATGGTGACTGAAAGCAAACCTAGCCATTACTCTCCCAGCTGGTCCTCTTCAGGGAAGACATGAGAGCTAGGACAAATCACACAGCCTGCTTTCCATGAGAGATGTGGATGGCCATATCTGCACAGCAGAGAGCTGCCCTCTGAGGAAGTAAAGCTTCCACCCGTCGGACCCTCGTCGGAGCTATGAGGCGGCGCAGACCCCTTAGAAGGAACTGAACATGACATGGCCCAGACGAGGACCTCAGACAAGGTCCGAGCCCATGGATTTTCTCTCCTCTACCCCACCCATGTGCATTTCATCTCAGCCCCACCAAGACATGAAGGACCCCGAGGTGCTAAGGATTTCACAGAAACATTCCTTCGGTCCATTACTGTGCTGCATGTGCCAGGGCTACTTGAATAGGGGCTGAGACCTCCCTGATTCCTTTTAGCTTGATCTCTTTTTTTTGAGGATAACACACATGTATGAACTTCGTCGTAACATATCATAGTAGCAAAGAAGAAAGAAATCGTTGCATTGTGGACTCCGGGAAGCCTCATGAATAGTCAGCAGATAACCATCCTCTGATGAGGTATTTTACCCCAATCATGAAAACTGAGGTAGAAGAGAAGCTGAGAGTGGGTACGGGCGTGCTCTCAGGGAGACAAACATTCTGTGCAGCGAGGTGAACCCTTGCAACACCAGCCTAGGCTCGCCAATCAATCACTGTGAGTCGCCCGAGAGCCACCTGTTTCAGGCTCAAAAACTACAAGTGAACCTTTCCCTGGAAGCCCACTGCCATGTGCAGACTTTAAGAGACATACTTGCAGTTCTCAGTCAAGAAAACTGTCTTCCCTCTGCACAAATAAAAACTAGAAACTTTTGTGCTCTTTTCCACTTTGTAGATTACATAACTAAGTATGGTTAAGTCCTCTACTAAATAGGATATGTCATCATAAAAATTACTGTGGGAGATGTCTGACATCCCAGTGAACCTTAAATAGGAAGGCATAGTCTACAGGTGACGAGCATCTGTCGGCTGACCTCGGGGATGCAGTCATCGTGTGTCACCACTCTCACGATGTCGTCCAGAGGCAAGAGGGAATTGCACTTGATTTCCGTGTAGACGTTCTTCCCCTCGGTGCATGCAGCCAGCAACTCCACAAGGGTGATATGGTAGGCCAGGGGCCCGCTCTCATCCCCACGGGCTCTCTCGGAGCACATCATGTTGAGGAGAATGGGAAATGAAGCCCTGTCGTTGTAGAATATCAGGACATCTTCACCCCCATTGATCAACTGAAAGGAAGAAAAGAGACTCTGCATAGCACATTTCTAAAGGCTCGACCTGCCTACAGACAACCACAGAAAATTCTGCAAAAGCAGAACTTCATTGAGGGGGGAGGAGGGAAAGGTCAAAACCACATGCCAAGTGACCAGCTACTGATGCTGCTGAAACCAGGCAGGAGATCTGAGAACCGTAGATGGGATGAGAATCAGAGCCAGGCCTGCTGGTGCATACCTATGATCCCAGCACCAGGAAAGCAAGCATCTGAGGCCCTCAGAAATTTTCACTAAACCGGAAAAGGGGAGTTGGGGGGGGGGACTGGAGAGATGACTTAGCAGATAAGAACACTCTCTGCGCCTGCAGAGGACCAGAGGATCTGGTGCCCTCTTCTGGCCTCTGCAGGCAGTACGCTCATGTGCATATAACCATTAACAATAAAAAACAAATCACAAAAGTGAATGATAAGATGTGAAAGGATTCACCTCATTCATAATTAATGTACATAAGTAATCAGTTGTACATTGCTTCCAGTACATACGACATTATAAAAATCTAGAAATTCCTCACTAAATGGGAAGCCTTAGAGAATAGAACAGAAAGCCGAAATGCCCAGGAAATGATCCAGTGAGGACGCTTAGGACATGACTGCTCCTCATATTTTACTGTGTGCTTTTAGTGGAGAACTTGAGACAGTAGCAAATTTCATTTTCCATGCTGTTATCTTTTATCTATTACTGATACCTGCTATATTTGGTCAGGTTACAAATGATTTATAAATTTTAACATAGTTATTGTACTTAAAGTTGGTAACATTTAAATCAATAAGCCAGTTAACTGACTGGCTCACTTTGACAGTCCTGTTGCAAAGAAATGTATGTGCCCAAATATGGTCATGTATTAACATACTATTACAAATATTTCCTTATATCGAGAAGCATTCCCTTTGATAAGTGTCATAGGAAGAGCCCATGCATTTCTTTTTCTATCTGATCCTTACTGTGATGATCAGATTCCAAAGTCAAATTAGTTCCCACATATTTTTAGGTAATGAAGAATTAATATGAGCTAACCGTGTGTGTGTGTGTGTGTGTGTGTGTGTGTGTGTGTGTGTGTTTCCATGTTTGTGCTAATGTGTGTGTGTTGGTATGTGTACACTTGTGTGCATGTAGAGGCCAGACATCAATGGCCACATATGCAATCACTTCCCAACTTATTTTTTGAGATAAGGTTTCTCACTAGCCTTGAGCTCACAGATTCAGTGAGAATGGATGGCCAGCAATCCCCAGGACTATCCTGTCTCTGCCTCCCCTGCACTGAGATTACAGGAACACGTCATTGGGCCCTGCTCCTACATGGGTGCTAGATATCAAACCTAGGTCCTTATACTTGGGCAGCAGGCACTGTACGGACTGAGCCATCTCCCCAGCTCCAATACAGGTTTTTTAAGGGTGGACTTTATAATTTTACAATGTTCTTTTCATTGTTTCTTTACAATAATTCATATTGTAAAAGGTCAAGGCCTTATGCTGGATTAATCTCTAAGGTTTCTACGTGGAATCAACATGGAGGATCTCTCATGTCTAATGGGAAGGCACCAACGTAATCATCTGGATCACTGTCTTGCAGCTATGGGATGAAGATGTGTTGGTGCACAGGCTGCCAGCCAGCATGTCACCGGTTCTCTGAAGAGGCACGACCGTGCCTAGTAAGCATCTTGCCTACAACACCCACCTCTTGTAAAGTAAGGCAGACAGCTGGAGTATTCCATTCATCTTCCTTAAAGTCTCACCTTATTTAAAATACCCAGTTCCCACTGTTCTAATAAAACCCTGACAATCACTTCTTATTAACTAACATGGAGTTCTTCAAAACCGCTATGGTGGCCGAGAACACCCCTCCTGGGATTCAGAAAGAGAGCAGGAACCATCAGCACTCCGCTACTCCGTTAAGTTACTTAACATTTAAAAGTAGGAGAATGGGATTAATTCCAAATAAGCTGTGACCGCAGAAGATTTCATCCATTGTAAGAGCTGGAGGGGTGACTCAATGGTTAGAACACACACACACACACACACACACACGCACACGCACACACACACACACACACACACACACACACACACACACACACGTAGCTCTTGCAGAGAACCCTGGTTCAATTCCCAGCATCCACATTAAGCAGGTCATATGTTTAACTCCAGTTCCAGGGAATCCAACTCCATCTATTGGCCTCCAAAGGCACTACATGATGCATGTACAGACAGTCACATACACACATACAGACACACATACAGATGCACACAGACACACACACACCATTTTAAAGGTTAAAAAAACAAAAACAAACAACAAAGCCCCACTCATTATTTAACAGACCCAAACTCATTACTCAATCAAAAAGAAAAACTCGAAGAAAACTGTCAAGTCAGGCTGTCATAAGCCACTTCACTGCACTAGCGTAAACCTATTGGTGCTTACGTAGTCATATCGTAAACTGTAACCATGCTTACGTAGTCATAGCATTAGCCTTATTGGTGCTTATGTAGTCATAGCATAAACCGTATCTGCACTTACGTAGTCATAATGAAAGCAAGAATCTCCCAAGCACGAGTTTTCACGTTTTTCCCTGCTCCGAGAGGACCATGCACATGTGAACACAACCTACGCGAAAGCTGCTAAGACACAGACTGAGGACTTACCTCGGTCATCACCATGTCCTGGCATTTCTTCACGTATTTGCCGTCTGCTTTCACGATCGTCTGCAGGAACCGCAGGTACTCCACATGGCGGCCGTGGGTCTCGATGCAGTGCACGAAGTGCTGGACCACCCTCTCGCTGATCTCATTGCACAGGTGATAGTTGTTCATGAAGATGTGCCGCATGGTTTCTGCCTCGAGGAGCTGAGCAGAGGAGCGCACCTTTGTGACCGTGACAAGATCACCCGTCTACTCTACAGCGCATAAGTGTTCCCCACGTACAATCATGAAGCCACCGGGAATTGCCAATGCCTGCCTTCTGTGAAACGCAGCCACTGGAAGAAATTGGCCTCACTAGGGGACTCAGCCGGAGAATGGAAGCCAGCAAGTGTTCTGTCAGTAACCCTGTTCTTGAGAACACTTTATTCATCATTTCAACTTGGCTATTTCTTAAGAAACTTTTTATTTTTATCACTCAGTGTGCATGTAACATATGCATGTGTGTTGTATACATGTGTGCATAATGAGAGGTACATGAGCTATGCATGTACATGCAGAAACCAGAGCAGGATTGGTGTGGCCCCTCTATTGTTCTCCGTGTTATTCCCTTGAAGCAGAGTCTCTTGCTGAACCTAAAACGTATTCCAGTTACACTGACTGGCCAGAAGGCTCCTGAGATCCTCCTGTCTCTGCCATACAGCACTGATATCACAGACACTTACGGCTTACATGCCTGGCTTCTATGTGGGAACTGGGGATCTGAACTCAGGTCCTCAAACGTCCACAGTGAATGCTCTTAGTCAGCCCCAGGATCTGCCAACACACTCTTAACAGGCCATCGTTAACTCGACCTTTGAATATTCTGCATTTAGCTCTTGTATGTTTGTTTGGGGTCTGTGGTGCTGGGTCCTGCACATGCTCGGCAAGCCGTCCATCACTGACCTATTCCCCAGCTCCCGTGTTCAACCTTCGTCATCATGGTATCATCAAATTAGTTCTCTGGTCTCACATCCTGATTCTAACACTAAATTACATATAATAAATTATAACTTCCATTGACGTATAGACATTTGTCTAAATTTTTAAAATATTTAAAGATTCCCTCAATGGAAACACTCAGTTTTATGGAGTGAATCGCAAAAAGGGGGAAACAACGTACAAAGGTCAATAAAATCCTATTGGCACTGCGGTAAATCTCACGCACACTTTGCTGTAAATGTCAGGAGCCGCCGTGGTACTTACCCCAGGAGTTAGGAACAGATTGAGATGCTTGTGAAGGAGAACTTGGTTCTGCGGATTCCCTCGGCAGAAGTTCTGCAGGAAGGTGTGGGCTAAGTCCATCACCTCGTTCATCCTCTCGTCAGTCTGAAGGTCAAAGGGCAGCATGTAACACCAAGAGAGCAGGTTACATCCCTCCCTCCGCCATGGACGCGCTCCTCCCCGGCTCTCCTCTCTTCGTGCCCTCTGTGTCTCTGCATCTCATCCATCTTCCCTGCCCCCTCTTTGCTATATTCTAGATATTTCTCACCTTCTCTTTCCTTTTCCTGTCTGTTCCACGCTTCCCACCCTCCCCTTGTTACATAAGCCGTCTCCTTCTTTCTCCCAAACTTTCTGACTACCCACCAATGTGAATTAAAAGTCAGATGAAATATGGAGGATTCTCAATAGAACCTCTAGACAGGATAGTTAGTCACTGCAAAGAGAGAGGGAGTTCCTCATTGTGGGGAACCCAGCAGACAACACATCACTAGCATTAGAACAAATCAGAGTGGCATGTGCCTGCTACAAAACTCTAGACAGAACTTAGCACCCTTCCACATTCCCATTGAAGACAGGAAACTGAACCGGAGCATGGTAAGAAGAGGGGGACTCTCTTCTAACTGGCAATCTAAGAGAGTTGGGGACTCAGAGAGAAGTAGACAGCACAACCAAGCCATGAGGCTACATGGTTCTAAATCAGGAACTTGTGTCAACAGGACATGGCTGGGACTATGGGGAAAATTTTCATGGTGTGTGAGACTTGGTGAGAATTTGTCATACTTTCCAAATTTGCAAGGCTGGAGCAGCATTGTGTAAAACCATGCCCTTGTGCATAGAAAACACAAGAGAGAGACTCAAAGGTGCTGGGCATTTGGGACAGGGTTCCTCTTAAACAATTAAGGGGAGAGAAAATTCTTTACAGCGTGGCGCTACGTTTTAAGTAATACTGAATCGAAGAAAGACAGTAAAAACATGGCCAACCTTCTCATAGGGGATCTGAAGAAGGTCCAGCACCACAGAGTGAGCCCCCATGTTTTTCAGCAACCGTTGGTGTTGATTACGACATTTCTTGTTCTGCACACAGAGCTTACTCAGCCTAATCAAGATCTTTGGAAAGATGAAGCATCGCATTAAATACAGCACGGTGACATACACGTAAGCAAAAACAGCCTCTGTGTGCCTATGCACACAGAGGAAGCGGTTTCATCTGCCGACCTCCTTGACGATCCGGTAGTTGTTGCCCTTGTTGCTGTCGATCTGAGGTGTCTTCGTGCCGTCCTGCACCGGGCTCAGGAGGTTGGATTCCTGAAATCAACACCAAGTTGTATTTTAAGTTTGTCATAGACATACTACTTTTACAATAAAAATATAATTTGTAGTTATTTCATCAAACATCTGTCCCAGATGTTAATTTTGTGCTTTTTTTTTTTCTTTTGTTGCATCAGAAGTTTCTCTGCTTGAATGAGCCACGTTATTACTGCAGCCTCATGAAGATCGCGTGACAAGGTTAGTGGCATTGCTAAGTTCTCAGGAGTGAAAGCTAGAGCAAAAGGCTGCTGTGCATATTGCTGCTATGTGAACGAACGGACTCGGCAGACATACCATAGGCTTCTATTTTCTATATGAGGGGAAACAGTCAAAATCAAGGGCACGCTAAGACATAAATCTATCACCGAAGATGAACTGTAAGGAAATGATGGACAAAGAAGCAATCATATCACAGCAGCAAGAGACAGCTGAGGGCAAGGCCCACTTAACCCCAGGATGCACTGCCAGGTTACCATGACATCCTTAAGAGTCAAATTGGGAACAGATCAAGTGTGTGCAGGACAATGAAGAAAGAAAAACAAATTAGATTAAAAGTAATACTTCAAATTACTACATCCAGAAGACTTACTGAGATGCCAAAAGTAAGTAATTATAATTACCATTATCTGATATATCACATTAAGAAAGAAATCCAGAGCATGTGCACATGCTAAATATCACCTATTGGAATCACCCACCGTATAAAAGTACCCATTAGCACCCTCGAAGCAGAATGTCTGTTAGGGCTTACTACGCGCCTACACTAGCCCTACTGTGAGAGCCTCTGAGACAAGTAGAAGGTCGCTTTTTCTTACCAGAAACCTGCAGCCACTTTCAAAGGCATGAAATGAGAAATCAGAGATCTCAAATGGATACGATTTGCTACCGAAGGAGGGAGAAAGAGCTGCCCCACCTTTAGGCAGTGTTACGGCAGAGGAGCCAAGGTCAAGCCAAGGTCTTCCAAGATGAGAACTATGTAGCTGAGCATACGGAGCACATGGGTGGACAGCATAGAATGTTTCCAGAAAAATCCATAGTATGTTTTCAGAGGAACCATATGGAATAATACACAGAGAACGGCAGGAACTGGCCCAGTAGCTACTTCCCTGACCCACACAATGCACAGAACTGCATTCGGGATCATTGTCAGCTTCAAGCTGGGTCAGAGACACCCTGACCTCCTGCCTGTTGGCAGCGTCAGGATCCCAGTTAGTGTGGACCACAGCCTAAGCTCAGGAAAATACAAGATAACACGCTCAGCTGATTCACCACATCCGTCCTAAGGTGCCCTCCCTGTGGTGCTCCAGGCCCTCCTGGGGCTCCAGTGGTGCTCCAGGGTCAATTAAGAAATTCACTCAAGCTGAGAAGTTAACGCAGATGCTTTCCCGTCAGTCAAATGACACTGAATCGAGGCTCTGTGCCGAAGAGGGTGTGGTCAGTTGAAGCCAGCCCCCCTCATCAACTTTACATTTCTCCTTTGCTTCTTTCCTGGCAAACACCGTTTGCAGCCTCATCCCATCAGGATCTCCTCGCCATTCGCTAAGCATGGAAACCCTGTAAACACACGCTATTCCCACTCTCATCATCTACCCAGAATGCCGCTCCTGTGTCTCAGAGAACTGAACTTTGAGTCATGGGTCTCGGAATCCTATCCCCTCTCCCCCCTTTCCTCTCCCTGCCTCCTGCCCATTTGTCTCTGACATGTGAGCGCCTCCATGGTCTGCTGACTCTCATCTCATTAAACGTGCAGTCAGGCTGAGGCCACTGGCTCAGTCAGAGCAGTCTCAGTGGTGGCCTTAGGTAGAAGAGTCACCCATCCCCCACTGCAGTAACACTGCCAAGTATTCAGTACTTATAAGTACTCCTAATTATAATCCTGCATTTGGCTCCATAGTGTGTTCCCATTCTTGCTAAATGTGGCTCTCCATGTGTCCCTGTGACACGCTGCTCTTCACGACTGACATGCCTCTATTTCTCGGGCATCCCTCTCTTTCCCTCAAAGTGACTGTGCTCACAAAGGATGGAGACTGGTGTGGAAGGCCTTCAGGCTTTTAGCTAGGTGGATTGAGTGATACCACCAGCTATCACCAAGAGATCCATGAGGAGCAGGAGGATAGCATAGCCTCCACTCCAGGAGAAGATGGAAGAGAGGTGAGCCACAGTCAGCCTGACAGTGAGTGAAAAGTGCATTCCTGAGGCCAAGAAGAGACCAGCAACTAGCGCTGCCTGTATCAGGAGGCCAGTACGGAAAGCTGGTTGAGCAAGTAGCCACGCCCTTGGAATGCTCAGCCAGAGCAGAGGCCACAGAGTTTCTACTTCCTATCAAAAAGGAATTATGGGTAAGAAGCAAAAGTAGCAGATTCTATAAATGTAATTAACTTTCTTTTATTCTAAGCTGGAATCTCCTATAATTTCAGCACCATAGAAACGAGGGAATCTGGAGTTCAAAATCAGGAGCCTGAAATAAGCCTGGGCTACCTGGGGCACTATCTTAAAAAAAAAAAAAAAAAAAAAAAACCCAGATTCCCTTTTCTAAACACAAAAGTGGAGTCCATATTTTCATAAGGCTAATTCACATGGAAGAACACCCCATGTGCCACAAACTAGTATTAAGGTGTAAGCAAGGATTTGGCTAGACTGCTCCCTGTGCAGTCTGTCAACCTTAAAGAAAGCAGCTAAAAATAATAGGCAAAGTCCGGAGACAACAACCTTGGGAGAAGCAGTCTTTCTGTTAAAAAAAAAACAACCTTGGGCTGGGGTACAGTCCAGTGGCAGAACACTTGACTAGCATGTAACAGTCCTTGGTTCAAATCCCATCACCAACAGAAAGGGGAAAATAAAGTAATATTGGGTAAAAACATTTACAAAAAAAAAAATAGTATGTGCTTTGGTTCAACCCAGGGGAAGAGAGAGAAAAATCGCTCAACTCTGTTAAGGGATTATGAAGAATAATGATTTTAATTTAAAGTTCCAGCAGTCAACAATGGGGGAAGGAGGCATTGGAGAATTCAACAAACAATTCTTTTTAATTTTGGAAAATAAGTCAGTTACTAAGCTGGACGAAAACATCAACCCACAAAACATCTGGATGGCGCCCAGGCAGGGATTGCGGGATTTAGAAGAACATCTGGATGATGCCCCAGCAGGGATCGGGGGATTTAGAAGTATGCGAACCATGTAGTGTTTAAGGACAGTTAGGTTTTGTTGGTTTTATTATTATTACTATTATGGAAATGTTTTTAAATAAAGATGTTTCAAGAGTTTTCCTCCCAGGAGAACAGAAACAGATAGTGTTCATTATATTCTACACAAATTTAGACGCAGGTCAGTGACCAAATCCACAAAGCTCTAAATTTATTCCAAAGACACAATATTGGAAAACAGCAAAGTGTAGGAGTGTTACTACGTGAGCCTTGCAGGTTGGAGGTGAGAACAGTGTCATGCTTACAACACAAATCCAATGACACTTAAGAGTCATGAAGGACTGAAATTGTGTTCTGGTAGTACTCCCAGGCTCTTTCTACCATCAGCTACACAACCTAAGCTCGGTTCTGAGATGGTGCCCAAGATAGAACACATGAGAACCGCTGTTCTATACTTCTGCTTCCGTTGCTTCTGGGCTTCCAGGGTGGAAGGCCTTTTCAGGGGGATAAAAGTCGTCGACTGGCACCACCTACAGGAAGATCTGTCATAAACCTAACTGTCATAAGGGAAGTTTCCCAGTGGCCTGTTAATTCAAATCAAAAGACATACAAACACACATACACATGTGCACACATGCACACACACACACCTTTCTAAGGAGGCAAATGCAGCTCTACAGAAATAAAAGATAAAAAATAATGAAAATAATGATGATAAAAATCATGTGGTTTGGGGTTTCCTTAAGGCTGTTCTAGGGCCTTCTGTGATGTTATCAATGTTGAATGCTGTGTAGACACCTCCAATAATTCAACTAATGTTTCATCTGCTCAAGTGAGCTACATTCAGAGCTCCTGAGGCACCATCACAGTGAACAGCTGTGAACTGGATCTCTGTGTTCAAGGTGGGGTTGGGCTGTAACTGTAGGAGTGAGCCTATTATTAGTCTTTGGATCATACGTGTTCAATCACTGCCTTATCATTATCTCTTCTCATATTTAGTCAGTTCACCTTCAATGGTTCTTCACAGTCTACATCTTCTACCTGGGTTGCCTGATGGTCTCCAGAGGTTGAAAGCAGAGTGGAGACTCTAAATTCATCTAAAGCCAACTTCAGGCCAAAGCAGCTGGATCATCTCAGTGTCAACTGAATGGTCTTAGGGTTTCAGATCTTGATACTGCAAGGAAGCTCATTAAATATTAACAAGTCTGGGGTCACTTGGATGACCCCTCCCTCAGCAGCTCGTAAAACCACCAGCTGGAGCCATAGGACTGTGGATACCTCAAAACAGGACTTGAGTCATGCCTCTGGCCCAGGAAGGAGCTATGACATCCTGAACTACCCAGAAGGTCATAACTAGATAACTATCGAACCCTAGCTCTAAGATCCGTATACCTTACAAAATTAGTGTACAGCAGGGAGCTTTCTCGTAAAGAATAAAGATATGCCTGTCCACAGAGTTAAACCAAACAGGCCCCTGAAACAAGACGAAGTGTGCAAGGAAAACTGTCTGTCCTAGAAACTTTAGAAATAGTACAAAGCCTGCCTTGCTGTCGATGTCAATGTAGACCTATGACTCTGGGTCCTGTCGCCCCTCGAAAGCAGGTTGTACTTTACAATGAGCTCTGCCTCTCTTCTGTGCTGAAAACCAGTATATACATTTAATCTACTTAATCTATACATTAAAGCATTTGCAGAGCTGCATGAGACACACCTGGTAAGCCTGTCTAAGGTTGTTGCGACACTCCACAGTGGTCAGGATGACCCCACCGCATCCCTGACATGGCTGAGACCAGCTCTTTGAAGAGGAGGGACTGTAAGCCAAGCATCAGCAAGAGAAAGTAAGGCCCCTTCCTCTAAAGGCCAACAGAGACATGCCACGAGTGCCCTGCTGGACACAGAACAAGTCTCATTTCCAAGGAACTGCTCTTCCATTGCCACAGAAACTTTGTAGCGGACACGTTGACAGTGGGCTGTCTCTGTGAAGGTGTGCAGATGTGCCCTGCAGCAAGTACTACCTCTGAAAGTTTGGGGATAGGCCAGCAATGGGGCCCATAGAAAACAGGATTGTCCCTGCTTCAGGCACATGCCACGGTCCCTTACAAGGCTAGGTTAGCCTCAAGAGCCCTGAAAGAAAGGAGCAGGCACCCACGCAGTCCCAGCCCCTTGTCTAGACAACGGAGCCCTCGAGGGTATTGTTCAGTTCATCCCATTCTCTGCTCCATGTGTTCACTAAAAGAACCACAACAAAAAATCTGTAAGCCAAAGACCGGGCATGGATCCACACTGGATGAGTATTAAACTAGAAAGCTTGACAAAAGAAAATATTGCCGTTAGTCCAAAATAATACAGATTTGTAAATATCAGACTTAAAGTCACTGAGTGGGTATGTAATTTTATTATGAGAAGCTGGAAGCCAAGAACAACAGCATACCTATATATAACACCAGCACTGGGAAGGCAGAGACAGCACACACACATGTGCACACTTACACACATGCATACACACATGTGCACACATACATAGATACACACAACAGACGTACACATGCATGTGCACACACAGAGACACATACATTTATACATACATACAGTTGTACATATATAAACACACAGAAACACGTGTAAACACACACATATACACACATACATACACACACATACACATTTACACATATATACATATATGCACATGAACACACAGAAACACACACATACACACATACATACACATATATGCACATGCATACACAGAAACACACACATGTACACATACACACACACTTATACACATACACACAAAGACACTTTAAATTATGAGAAAACACTGAAAGCTACACAGTTGCATAGAGAGAAACAGGTAAAAACAGAGAAGCAAACTCATGGTGATAGCGGTGATAATAAAATGACCGGAGCAGGGCCTTCTCTCTGGAGCACTGAGAAGCTCAGGTGACCTGCTTCTCAGGCTAAATAAAGAGAAGGGTTTGCAGCAGGGCAATCCTGCCTTAACCCACTCAGCCACACCTTCCTGGCTTAATCCTTCCTTCTAAATTTAGAAAACACGTATTTGAAGGTGATGAATTAGAGACTGTCTGCTTACCCCACTAGCCCAATGACCTTCGAAAATGATGGCACTTTCCATGGCCCCAGAAGACACATTTGCACCCAGGGAGCATGGCTTACAGACACAGGGGTGAAATCTGTCCCGCTCTCTGTCATCGTTAGAGATCAGCTCCAGCGATGAGATAATTTGGAGTCCTCTTCTGAACTTTGATGTTCCCAAGGACATAAAGCTAAGGTGCTTTGTGTTTTTGCCTACGGTGACACCTCCCAATTCTTTTTTGTTTAAATTATGTTGAAATCTTTTGTTTATCTAATGGAGGATAGAGGATCATTTCCAGCTAGGAAAGTTCACTTTTATATGTGCTAAACTTGACTCTGAAGAAAAGTTGCACTAGTTTTTATCATAAATAAAAAAAAAAAGATGAACATCTTCTAAAAAATTAGTATATTTAACCTAAATCATAAAGAAAAACATGCATGTGCCTTACAAGGTTTTGTTTTAAATGAAATCTTTCCCCTCAAGCCCTTAAAGAGCCTACGTTGTCACTACACAAACGAGAAAACTAAACTGTGGGTATAAAAGTAGTGGGTATTTTTAATCAGTATCACTTATAAAATAAAAAAATAATTAAAGAAAATGTTTTTAAACTTCACGTTATTGGAGGCATTTTTTATTACTTTGATGAAGCCAGGACTCATGATACGTGTCCTCTAATATCTGCGCAGCTGAAAGCTGGATTGCTCCAAACAATACCAAAAGCCATGCTTACACCCTCCGTGCAACTCCCAGAGACACAAAGGATGATTGTGCCCACAGCCTGTTCGTGCTGCTGCCGGCCACTTTCCGCTGACACCAGAATGGATTCCTCCTGTGTGTTACCATTATCCATGGCTGCTGGTTCACTCACAGTGAAGCTTGTCGTGTACAAGTTAACACGTTGTCTCTCACATTTCTTTCTTCGTCTCCTGAAATTACCTCATTATAAACGGACCCTTCCGGTTTCTCTGTCCACCTGTTTGCCTCCTTCTCTCACCCCCCACCCTCATGCATTCATAAAATCACACCTGATCATGTGCAAAAGGCTCTTGAACGCCTCCCACAGTGGCCCTGCTTCTTCCAAAACATTCTGGATTCTGCCAGATGGAACGCTCACTCCTTCCTTGAAATCTTCAGGGTCTCCCAACGCCCAGCCATTTCTAATACAAACGTTCACTCCTGTTGCTATTAGTGTTGAATACTTAGTAACTATCCTTCCATCCTTCGGAACAAGCCTGTGCTGTGTGTTGGGCTTTGTATACTGTTTTATAGATGTTCGTTTCTACAGAGCAAGAGCCATGTCTGGAATATCAGGTTGGTGTCCAGACATCAAACTTTAGCAATGGAAATGAGGAAATCCTATGAATACCAATACGTAGTGAGCATGCAGATTCCACACCACACACGGCAGAGAGGTGGAAAGGACTCTACTCCAGAGACATAACCACTAGTCACGGACAGCAGGCTCAGCTGTGGTCTGTATGGGTCATCTCCAACATCAGTGCAGACACCTGGGGGAACGGATACAGGGGCTGGAAACACAGAGTAGCTGACTATCTTTGACAACTGCCAGGCAGAATGTGATGAGCCCCTTCTAGACAACATCCAAAGGTGACTGATAAAATATTTAAGATGCCTCTTTTCAACAGGAACTCAGAACCACGAAAGTTCATAAAATTTCAGAGCAGAGATTCACTGGTGTTCACTGGTGTGCCTTAGAACCTTAGCCTATGCTGGCAACATATAGTCCGAGTTCTCATATTGGGGGTAGGGATGTACAGAGAAAGAGGGGGGAGAGAGAGAGAGAGAGAGAGAGAGAGAGAGAGAGAGAGAGATGGGGGAGGGAGGAAGGAAGGAGAAGGAGGTGGGGGCAAGAAGAAGGGCCAAGTCTGGTAGCCAAGAAAGATGAAATTTCTGGCCAGAAACCACAGGTCTACAAACATCAAAGGGAGACATCACAGCAGTGAGTTAAGGAAGACACACAGCCACTGGACAGACAAAGGTACACACATAGCTTTTGGCTTTCGCTCTGGTCATGGTCTAAGGGTCTCAAGCCCCTGTATACAAAGAGAAGCCCACTCCCAGGATCAAGGACTAGAATTCCCATTCATAAAGAGGCCCCCAAAGTCCCAATCCAAAAATCCGTATTTAGTGTGACTACAAAACAGAATCCCCCAAAGTGCAACAGAATGTTCTCTAGATAAAATTCAGGCCTCAGAAGAATTCCACACAGAATGCGCCTTCATAATAACAACCACCGCACTGACGGCCTAGATGAAGCCACCTCAGGAGCTTCTGCAGGAACAGTTGAAAACAGGCCTTCCCACGAAAAGACATGCCCCACCCCCCTCCATCTCCTCAGTGAGGGCAGGGTTGGAAGGACGCACAACCAGAACCATTCTCAAGGGCTCCAATCTACAGGCTAGAGTGACCATCCAGAAGGCAATGTTAGCTTTGCAGCACAGGACCCAGACTCTGAGCAACTCAGTGGCTGAGGAGCAGAACCCAGGCCTGCCTAGACATACAGCGAGAGGTCCCTGTAGGCTCAGAACAACAGCGCCCCCTAGCAACAGGCTGGGGCAACTACAATTTCCCCAAGAATTAAAGCACCCTCTGCAATCCACAGAAGGATATCAATGCATACGGACTCAGAATCTGCAATCAAACAGCTACGACACCTCATAACCACAGAGATATCCTTAGATGAGTGTGTACTCGGACAGGTACTCACAAGAGAGCATCTCTTCTGGTACCACAGATACTGGGCACACATGTGGTACACACTCATACACATAAGCGAAAGGCACATACACATATAAAAACAAATCTTAAAAAGATAAAAATTTTTAAAAATCAGAAAATCAACACCCAACCACCTCACACTCTGGAAGTGTACATGCAGAATATCAGGTAGACATGAACCTGAGAGTTTAAAAGCAATGAAGCCTGGTGAAAACCACCAAGCAAATGTGAAGGGGAAAAAAAAAAAAAAAAAAAAAAACAGTTTTCAGTTATGAAAAAGTACCAGGGGTGGAGTTAAAATTTCAGCTGGTGTGGTAAACTCTAAAATAAGATGTATGTAAATGGGTATGAGTTTAAATAAATTATAAAGTGTCACTGCAAGGTAACAGGCTTGAGAAAGAGAAAACAAAATCTAACATACGTATGTACACTGATGTCACAGCAGCAGGTATACCACTAAGGCTTAACATATACTTAGCTGGAGTTTCAAAATTAAGACCCTACATGAAGCGAACCTCTTCATAGCCACAGTGGGGGCCAGAAGACAAAGAATAACGTCAGAGGGCCCAGAGGTTTTTGTCTTGACTCATCTCCACTGCCCTCTGACCTTATTGACTGAGATAGGGTCAGTCCAACCCGCCACTCATCAGGATGGCTAGTCCGGCTAGCCAGCTTGCTCTGGGTGCTCCCATCTCTGCTTTCTGACGCTGGAATTACAGGCCACCCCATCCCCCATAGGTTCTAAACATCCAAACTCCTGGCCCTTGTGTTTGTGCGGCAAGAGTGTTAACTGCTGAGCCATCTCCACAGCTTAGCGTCATTGTCTGGTCCACCTGAGCAAACAGAACCTCACTACCTACCCAAACAGAACTTAGCTTGATCAAAAAAAAAAAAAATTAAGTAATCAACCAATTAATTAATTAATATGACCTTCTGAACCATCTAAAGGAATCAAAATAACAACGATGACGGTTGTCATGTGCGGCAACAGTAATGGGGTTGGGAGGTATGACAACTCTCACACACCCTTGGAGGAAAACATTTGCTCTGCAGAAAACGACTGGTGTGAGCCAGGACACAGCACAGGGCACGCTTGGCTCCTAAGCACATACCTGCAGCACCCCTCTAGTGAGCTCAAGACGGAGAAGCACGCCCAAGCTGTCACAGTAATGCTGCTTTGAATAGTAAAGTTTCTTAAAACATCAGTCCATGACCAGCTCACTAAAAAGCCATGTATGACAATGCATCAATGCGGATTAGAGCTTTGGTGGATTATTGCCATACCCAACAAGGATGGGACAGCAGACCCAGAAGAGCCTGGGGGAGATATTTCCCATTATTTCTTGTGCTTTGTTAATACATACTACACATAGAAGAAAACCATTAAACAAGGAAACTGACAAACTTGTGAGAGTTGTTTATTCTGGGTACAGAAAGACCACAGGGGCTTCCTACCAGTAGTGTTCTATTTCTTAAGCTATACACTTGTTTAAATTTGATCCTTACTGCTGTGATTAAACATTCTGACCCCATGCAGCGTAAAGGGTAAAGAGTTTATGCAGGGTACAGTTCAGGCCACCGGGAATCGTGGAGGGAACCATGGAAGAATGCTGCCTGCTGGCCCCGTCACAGACACATGTGGAGTTGGCTTCCTTTTATAGCTCATGGCCACCCACCCAGGAATCCTGTCACTCACACTGGGCTATGTCCCCCTACATAGCCTACAATCAAGAGTTTCCCATAGACACGCCCATAGGCCAATCCGATGGGGTGGTCCCTCAGTCAAGGTTTCTTCTTGCCAGATGACACTAGCTTGTGTCAAGCAGACAACAAATACAAAGACAGTGGGCTATCTTAGTGTCCAGGCTTCAGACAGGCACTAGGAGGTACTTCCAGGACAGGCTCCCTCATCTCTAAGCAGGAGACTCAGAAACACCTGTTCATTCTAAGCGGCGCTGTACACAGATGGGCACTGGAATGTTGTTGCCAGGATACGATCGTGAGATGGAGTGGCTCAGAAGTAAGCTCACTGGTCCATGATGACGAGACTGAAGCAAGAAATTACAGTTAGAGGGCCTTGAGGGTTGGCTCAACAGTCAAGAGCACTTGCTGCTCTTACAGAGGATGTGAGTTCAGTTCCCAGAACCCACATGGAGGAGCTCACAATTGCCCGTAACCCCAGCTATGGAGCTCCAACACCTTCTTCTGGACTACAAACACCCAAACGCATAAATAAAACCAAATCTTAAAAATAAAGTCAGAGCCTTGTCACATGCTTTTTCTAGTGTCTTATCTTAGCTTCTTGCTCGCTCACACTGTCAATTGTTGAACACACACTGATGCGTGCTAACTGACTGTCCTTTACCTTTCCTGTGATAAATGCCGTGACTAAAAGTAACTTGGAAAGGAAAGGGTTTGTTTAATCTTCTATGTCACAGTCCATCGTGAAGGGAAGGAAGTCAGGGCAGAAACTAAAGACAGGAGCTTGGAGACAGGAAGTGAAGCCAAAGCCATGGAAGAGCACTGCTTACTGGCTCGCTCTTGTGCCATACTCAGCTTGCTTTTTCATAGAACCCAGAACCACCTGCTCAGGGGCAGCACTGTCCACAGTGGGCTAGCCCTCCTCCCATCCCCATTAATCCCTGATCAAGAAATGTCTCTACAGACATTTCTACAAGTCAGTCTGATGAAGGTTTCAGTTGAGGCTCCTGATTCCCAAATGACTCATGCTTGTCTCAAAGTGACAATTAAAAAAAAAAAATCCTAACCAGAATGCTAACACACTCCGTCAAAGGTTTGCTCACCAACCCCTTACAGTGTGTGCCCATTTTGCAGGTGATAAATACAAATCTTGGAAAGTCAAAGCAAGTTACTCTGAGTAGCACATACGTATGCTAAGCAGTAGATCTTGGGGTGTCTGATTCCAACCTCCTATGCCACCCCACCCCCACTATCAATTGCCTCTGCATGATCCTCTTAGTGCTGGTTGTAACCCTCCCTTCATATCCCCTTAGCTCTGCCTGCAGCTCAACTGCTCTGGCCAGCCAGCTCCCCTGCAGTGAAGATTCTAAATACAATCCAGCCTGAGCCAACCCAGCTCAGTGAACTCATGTGGAGCCAAAATGCCAGGAGGAAGCTAGCAGGCAGCTCCCTGGAACTTCGGGAGCCAAAGAGAAAATTCCAGCACACAGGAATGTCTCCTAAGAATGTCATATTGGCCATCACATCCCAGGTCTTCAAAAGTAGGTCCACAGAAGCAGATGCAGCCACAGAGGTCGAGAAAGCAGCCTCCTGAGTCATGAACGGAGTCTCCATTCAGCATTCAGCATTCATCTGACCCTGAAGCCCACAGCCCAGGGCAACCTCTCCAAACTCTAGATTTTCCAACTATTTAACTCTTTCCTATTAAACCACATCCTAAGCAACATACCTAAAATGATTTCCATTCCTTGAACCAAAATATATGGAACTCAGTGGATAAATGCCAGCTTCAACCATTTCAGATTACAAAATTATTTTTTTTATACCACAAGCTGTACGGTTTTGCTTTGAGAACGTCTGCAATTAATCCACACACCCCTCTTCTTTCTCATAGGATCGCAAAGCACCTCAGGTGCTTCCAGCAGAATAGCACGTTCACCACTCCGCAGCAGAGGGGCCCTCTCTTTCCCAAGTCCCTCAGTGAATGAAGGCCAGGGATTAACAACCTTCCTGGTACATCCCATCTGAATTATTATGAGACATTTTCTCTTTCTGTAGCATAGTGAGCTAAGTTAAGGGTCGTTGGACCCCGTGCATTGAACTCAGATCAGCGGACTTTCTCACCAGCCTGTGCAGAGATCTCTACTCAGATAACTCAGACAGTATGTTTAAGTCGCATGAGAAGCAACAGTAAATTTCCTAGGACACACGTAAAATGAGATTTTTTAGAAGGAACAGGTATTATACTTTGTGAAAGCATAGCGACTTATTTTTGTGTCAGAAAGTGCAATCTTAAGGAACCTGGATCTTATTATCCAACTGTTGGCAGAATCCCAGAGTTCACAGCCTGGGGGAGCCCTTGGATTTCCTAGCTTTGGTTTATTGTGCTTAAAAAGTAGCCCTACTGCCATCCCCAAAGTCTGCAGTGACATTTAAAAGGAGAGTCCACGTGTAAAAACATCTGATTTTCTTGGCGTGGACATGAGAAGCACTGAATAAATTTAACTTTTTTTTTTTTCGTCAGAAATGAGTTAGAGAAGAATTTATGCCCCACCCCACAACCCTAACTGATCATAAAACAAAGTTTTATGGATCAGAAGGTCTACATTCCACTGACACTTGTAAAAATTATAGGAAAATTTCCTAAGAGATGAAGTGAAGAATTACAAGTAGCCCACCCATCCTGAGAACTGCCGCAGAACTCCGTCACCTCAGCTCCATGTTGTAACTCCTCAGCGCTTCTAATAATTAATATAATAGTCATTAAAAATATTAATTAATAAATATTAATGAATATATTCATATTGACAAATATAACATTTATATTTATATTAAATATAACATTAATATTTAATTAGCACCTTTTGTGCCACAACCTGAAATGTTCTGAGTACTTCCCAGGCTGCACCAGGTGAGCCTTCCCACACCCTTTACATTCCTGCCGATTAAAACCCCTAAGTGGAACGTCAGGCAAGCATTTCAGAAACACCAGTTATAACACTGGTGGTAGTCGTTATCAGTAAAACTGTTTTGTAAGAGAAAAGTAGGGGCTGGATTCCTGGCTTAGCAGTTAAGAGCTCTGGCTGCCCTTCACAGGACCCAGATTTCATTCCTAACCCGTATGTCAGCTGACAACGCTCTGATTCCCCAGTTCCAGGGTATATAGTGCCCCTTCTGTCATCTAAGGGTACTGCATGCATGGAGCGTACAGACATACGTGTAGGCAAAGCACTCATTATACATAGAATAAAAATGAGTAATTTTCTTCCTAAAAGTGATCTCGGAAACAAACCTCATTTGCCTCTTCGCCTCCTTTGGCCTGGCCCTCGCCCACGTCTCCGTTCTCATAGTTGCCGCTCTTCTCCACCCAGAGCTCCGATTTCTCCACCGTCAGCCGAAGTTGGTCGAGGTCGGCCTTGATTTGCTTGTAGTTATCAACGTCTTGGTTCGACACCAGTAACTGCACCTACATGCGGGAGAATGCTCCCTTAATATTCTCACACGGCTTCTGTGTTCCTAGCTCCTGTACACCGAAGATCTCGTTTTTAAACCCTGGTTAGGCGAAGGTCAACATTTACAGAACATTCATGGGTGTTTACATGTATCCGTGAACTCCAAGCAATGTGGTCACGTGTGAAGAGGAATTCTTACATGTCAAATGCTGTAAGGTAATTTAACATCAAAGTCTAGGGGGCTGGAGAGATGGCTCAGGGGTTAAAGCTCTCGTAGAGGACCAGAGTTCTGTTCCCAGCACCCACAAGGCAGCTCACAATCTCCTGTAACTCCAGTTCCAAGGGATCCGAACCCTCTTCTGGACTCTGGGTACTACCCACATATGTGAACATACATACATGGGTACTGCACACATAATGGTTCATGTTCAATTATGAACGGAAATACCCATGCAAAAACAAATAAACAATTCGTTTAAGAGATAATCTAACTCTAAATCCATGGTCCAAGTAGTTTTTCTGAGGCTTTCTATACATGTATCTGTTTGAAAAGTCAAAACATAAAAAAAAAAAAAAGGAAGAAAATATTAATGGCTAAATATACATTTGCTAGTCTAATCGGGAAGTCTCAGAACTTGAGAGAACAATATAATTTATACTTCACACATACTACGTGACACATACATGTAAAGCATGTGCATCTGAATGGCTCCCATTTAACTCCTTAAAGTCTGCACTCCCTGAACACAAGACATTAATGAGATACCCATACTCACAACTAATCCCTGTGGGATTAACACACAATCCAAACATTACATGAGGAAAGCCTGGATCCCCATCATGGGTCCGTCCTTTGGAGATCTGCATTTTTTTTTATCACAAAAATACTTATTTTTGAAGCTATGGCTCATCAAATGGATCATTAAATTCTGTAGCCAGAATATCAGCAGTGGCAACAAACTTTCTGATACGTTCCCGTTCTCCTGCATACCCTAAATTTTAGACTCTGTCATACCTATCTTTCAAAACAAACAATCCCAACACTCGGACTGCAGAGACAGGGGGATTGCCAAGAGTTCAAGGTCAATCGGAGTATAGTGAATTCTGGGCCAGCTCCTGCTACAGAGTGAGACCCCGTGTCAACAACAGCAACAAGGTTCAAGGAAGACAGCCTCATCTGCAACTAGCATCAGGCCGTGGGTCACAAACACTCTCAGAACTTGAGGGCCAGTCAACTTTATGTGTCCATTTTCTTGGGTGTAGATCTGAGGACTGAACTCAGAGTCTGTGCATTCTGGGCAAGGAGGTGCTCCGCCCCTGCCCCGCCCCCGCCCCGCCCCAGCCCCACCTGTTTAAAGGCCTGGAGCACTTCCGCTCTCTGACTGAAGTGCTTGAACAGCAGCTGCAGGGCTCCCGACAGCAGCGGAGGGTAGTCGTGCATGATCAGGTGGATGAGGACTCGTAAGAACGTCCTGCCTCCTTCATCATCAAGCTGAACTGGAGTTTTTTCTTTTCTAGAAAACCAAAAGTACTTCTAAAACAACAAATTACGTGATATCTATATTATAGTCATTTCAATTATATCACGTTTTTAAGCTTATACCCTTCTTTTCCCAAAATAGGACATTAAAAGGAAGACACTGTTACTTCTTAATCTCATATAATTGATGGAGGGACAGTATAGAGGTGGCCAGTCATACATGGTATGTAATACCTGTGAGTTCTATAGGTGAGGGGAGGTGATAGAGAGACAGATAGACAGAGTATAATCTGCTGATTCTTGGATCATGAAGAACAAAGCAGCATAAAGTTAAATGAAGCAAAAGAGAAGTAATGCAGTCGGGAGACAAGGTGTGTGAACTGCTGCTGGTCTGTCTGTCTGTCTCTCTCTCTCTCTCTCAGTCGTATACACACATACATACACACACACAGAGACATACAGAGATACACACAGAAACATAGTCACATACATACTCTTACATACGTACATACATACATACACAGATACACATATAGAGACACACAGACACACACAGAGCCATACACGCATATACATACTCTTTTACACACAAATACACATACAAACAAAGAGATATACACACAGATACACAGACAGACAGACACAGTCACATACACACAGATACACATACAGAAACACACATACAGACTCACACAGAGTCACATACACAAATGCATTCTCTTACACACAGATACACACAGAGAGACAAAAACACAGACATAAACACACACACACACACTGAAATAATGGTTTAAAGTATACTGAACACATAAGCCAGGAATGGTCACTTACTATCACTCGCAAGTGCTACATTCTGCATATGACTCCCGTGTCACACACTGACACACCGGCTGTGTGGCAGTTCCCACACACTTCTCCAGACCCCTGACTAACACACTGCAATCTGACGGCAGGGTGGCTGGGAGGTCACTGACTCTGGGAATCCTTCAGTTCTTGCCATTTTACAGAGCACAAGTCTGTCACCATCTGACTATCACCTGGGCGTCACTGGCTAGTGTCATTACGCAGCTCATGTCTGCGTTTGAAAATCAAATCACAGACTGCCTTTGTCTTTCTGCCCCAGAATAGTAGAATATTTCAATAGGAAATCATAACAAAAGTCGGTATCACAATAGAAAATAAGCTTATACCGAATGTTCGCTAAACAATAAGTATTTGGGGGCTCTGGTCTGCCTGCCTTCTCTCCCTTCCTCCTCAGCCTCCCTTCCCTGTCTCTCTCACCTGCCTCCCTAGACAGATTCACACTATGTAGCCCAGGCTAGCATGTGTGTATCTTAGGGCTCTGTTAAACCTCAAATCTTGTTCCCCTTTCTAGAAGGTTTAGTGTAAACAAACATTTTGTCACCTCAGATGACCTAAGGTCTGTAATAAAAATGAATTTTGGTAATTCTGAGATTTACTTTCTTGTTGTGGTTGCTATTAACTCATTTCTGAAAAAGAAACTTCACAATACACGCCGGGGACGTGGCAGCAAAGGAGAGGATCGCATCACGGGGACCTGGGGCACCTCGCTTTCTTCCATCATGGATGCTTCTTGCTGGAAGAAACGCCTCGTTTCTCATGCGTAGAGTTCAGGACAACATCAAAAGAAGCTACTCTCTTGCCTCAACTATCTAAGCGATGTGTTCCAAGACACCGCAATATTTATATAGCGGAGCTAAAGGGCATTTGTATTCTCTCATTATCTAAGGAAATAAAAGCTAAGAATTCTGAGAGAGTTAAATACGTGGACCCGATTTCTCCTGGTTTTTGAAGGTGGCTTAAATGAGACAGTCATGTCCTTTCCTCTACAGTAAATTTAAAGCTTGTTTCTTGGAGAAATTATGTTATCAGCAACCGGGGTATCTAAGTATGAATAAAAAGATGAATGATAACAAACTATGGCTAAAGTTCTAGGTGAGATATACTCGTATATAAGATAAACACCCATTACAGTACCTTCCAGCAAACATCGTTTCTGCCTGAGCCGCAATCTCGTCGATGTCAGGGACAAGAGCTGTGAAGAAACACAGTGAACACCTTTATTTTGTCTTAATGCACGTCCACTTACTCGAACCTATTTTTTAATCTTAATACCTTTTGCAACACCGGATGCTAATAGTCCACCAAATTACAATATGGTTCCACTCAATCAGCATAATGCTTTGTCAACTTGACACAACCTAGAATCGCCTAGGAAGACATTTTCAATGAGGAACTGTCTAAATTGGGTTAGCCTGTGGGCATGTGTGGAGGACTGACTTGATTACTAATGTTCACTGACATGGGAAGATTCAGCCCACCACGGGCGGCACCATTCCCTAGGCATGAGATCCTGAATTGTTGAAGAGTGCAGAAGCCAAGCTGAACACAAGCAAGTACATATGTGTGCACTTATTTCTCTCTTGTCCTGACTGTGGCTATAGCGTGACCAGCTCTCTCAAGGTTATGTTCTGTGTCTGCCCTGCCACATGGACTACATAACCTAGAAATATACATTGAAATAAACCCCTTTCTCTCCTAAATCACTCTTTGCTGGAATATTTTATCATGGCAAGAGAAAAAAATTGGTGTAGGAGGAGCTAAGGTGGGAGAAGTTAGGAGAGGAAGAAGAAAAGGAAGAGGAGGAGTTTGGAGAGGAAGAGTTATAAGGAAGAGGAGGAGTGAGAGATGGCAGAGATGTAGGAGCGATGGAGACAGATGTTCATGTGTCTGTAGCAGCCAAAGGTAGTTGGTATACCTAGGTTGGGTATTGGGTTACACTTCTGATTGTATGGGTATCTTGTTACTGATCATTGCCAAATATATAAGCTTTGATTAATCTATAAGAATTAGAGTCTCATTCTCTTACTGGGCCCACATGGATGGTGGAATAGTCTGGGCAATGCCCTGCCTTGCAGAGACAGCGTGGAAGATTGGCGAGCCATCTCTTATGCTAGCATCTAGTGGGTGGCAGGGCTGGTGTTTCTGGTGGCCGGTTCTAGCTGCAACACGCACTTGGCCTCTGGCCAAGAAACATGGTGGCTGAGCTAGGCAGAGCGGTCGCAGCTTAGATAGTCAGCCTGAGCCAGGGGCCGATTTAAATAATTACTACAACAAATTGGAATAAACTTGAACATCTTAATTGAAGTTTATACACTTGTACATACATATTTAGATGCTGTATATTGAATCCAGAGCTGAAAATGAGATATCTCCCTATTTGATATAAGCTATGCTTTAAATTAACATATTACTGCCATCAAATGTGTTAAAGGATCAATAGGCATATTTACAAAGGTGTTCTTATTTATAAGTAACTATATGTGTGTATTTGACAAGTCAAATATATGTGTGTATGCCTACATACACACTAGTGATATAGAAGAACAATTTCGTTCTCCTTTATTTTTACTTCACATGTGTGGATGTTTTGCCTGTATGCATGTCTGTGCACTACCTACGTGTAGTGTGCAGAAAAGGGTCAGATGCCCGGGGACTTGAGTTACATCCAGCTGTGAGCCACCATGTGGGTGTTGGAAACCCAACCAGGGTTCTTTTTTTTTTTTTTTTTAATTTAAATCAAATTGTTATTTACTTATTCACACAGGGGTTATATACACAAAAAGGCAGGATGTCGGGGAAGGGAATGACACCGGAGCATAGGTGTTCAGGGGGAGTACAGATACCTTTCAGAACAGGGTATCAGCTGGGTGAAGGTTCAAGGGACAGGTCACTATGACTCTGCCTATGATTCACTTGTCCTTATCTAAGTTGGTACTGTCCACCGAGGCTACCTATTTACAAGATCTATGACTACGCAGGCTGGTAAATTTCCACAAAAGCTGCCTGTTTACCATAGCTTATAGCCATCTGTTTCAGTGTTTTTCCACAGAGACCCAAGACTTGGTGTTAGCATGTATGTATGTCAGGCCTATTGCTGATTTTAGGCCTATGGCTGATTTTAGGCCTTCAGTGTATAAGCAGGGCTGCCCCTGGCATCTCCTCCCTTCTCTAAGTATAGAAGGGCCGTGGCGATTCTAATCTTGCAAAGGCGGCCAATGGTCTTAATAGCTAAGCTGTCTTCCAAACCCAAGGAAAAGCATTTTTTTTAAAAAAAGAATCAAAATCCATTTAAAGAACATTGTGTTTCCCATCAATGTGTTCTTTCTGCCACATTTGAAATTCTGTTTCTTTTTCTTGTAGAGCAGGGTTATTTCCTGTGTGAGGCAAGTATCTCTAGAGCATGAAAAGAAAAGAGATGCTAAAAAGAAGGACTAATCCTACTATCTTCACATACACACTCACACATACTCATACACATACAGATAATCTCTCTCTCTCTCTCTGTCTCTCTCACACACACACACACACACACACACACTCAGAAAGACATCTTCTCCATCTGAGAGAGAGGATTTTCCGGGGTGCCTCAACCTTTGCTTGGGCGCTTTACGGACACTCAGAGCTCATGTTTCCAGAAATCTGGCTTCTGGGAGCCAATAACTGTTATGCTTCTGTCAATGCAGCCGTCAGCTCGGCTTTCTGGCTCTGTTTGACCATTCCTGGAAACAGCCCTTTGGGGTCTGTATTTCTGGGAAACTGCAGTGTTACAGGGGTGTCAGGAGTGACTCCTCCCCTGGGTGGAACAGCGGCTGTCCATCTGCAGGGCAGGCTGCCTGCTGGTCAGAAGTGGATAGAGAGGCAACCGCTCTGGCCCCGTTTTCATTACAGTCAATGACTCCTTCTTGTCCAGCTGATTGACAAATGGAGACGGTGGCTCCTAACACTGATGGGGAGTTCCTGTTTGTGCACAACTGCCTCAGAAGAGCTTTGCTAACTACTGTCTCCGTTCTAAGGTGTAGTTACAGCCCACCAGGACAGACCTGGTCCATCTAGGTAAAAAGTGAGTTAATATTTCTGAGTCTTCACAAAGCCCTTTCTATGGCCTCTAAATTTTACAGCCATTGTTATGTTCCAAGTCTCAGAAACGTTCTAGTGTTTAAGTGTGAGAAAGAATTCCAGAGCGCAGGCACCAGCGCAGGCAGGCCTTCGGGGAGCCCTTCCTCTTTGTTCTCTGGCTAACCGCGGCTTGCCCACAGACACTGCCCTTCTCAGATGCGCTTCACAGTGCTCTCTGATCCAGGCATGAACATTTTCTCAGACTCTCACCCAAAGAACATAATGTGGAAAAGATCCAGACTCTGGAGCTGGCGAGGCCTCGGGGCTCCCCGACTTTGATGTCCTCGCTGCCAACCAGCCCTGATTTAGAGTCTCCATGGAAACACCCCTGGCTATGTCCATAAGGATGTGTCCAGGAAGGTTCAATTGAGGCTGGGAACATCCACCCTGAATGTGGGTGGCACCACCCCTCACAGTGAGCCAAACACCAGCACTCAGCCTTCTCTGCTTCCTGACTGTGGAGACGGTGCTTTTGTTTTAAGATAGATAGGAAAGGTGCTTGGGATCTTTAAAAGCAGAATGCAAAATCAAGGGTCGCAAAGAAGTCTTATGGCGATCCATTATTTTGTAAGCTAGTTAAATACAAATATATACACACACACTATTCACATATACATATGTGTGTATATACATACATTTGCATGTGTGTATGTTCTCTGGATATATAATACATATATATACATACACACAGCATATATATATACACACACCACACACACACATATATATATTACGCACATACAGATATGCAAACCCCTCCACACACATGTATACATACAGACACACAAACACACACATATGCACACATATCCAATTTGAACAGAAGATCCCTGCAAGAGTAGACTGTGTTACTTCTAGAAAATATGGGTTATTAAATTAAAATCTTAGTGCAAGACACAGAAGAGCTCCCTGTGAGTTATTGATCAGAGCGGCCCCAGGGGCAGTCCAAACACCAGGCTACCGTCATTATCCTTGGTTGCCCACCAATACTAAATGGCTAGGCCCAATGGCTAAAGACATTATTCACTTTGGATTCAAGACACAGAGAAAACAACCCCAATAGACCAGAAAGCTCTCCTCCTGCTGGCTAGCTTACATTGAGCCAAAGGAACTGCATGGACTCCTGAGGGAGAAACCACTTCAGATTTCACTCAGGGCTGCATGCTGCATATTTCAATACTGACACATGCTGGCAAGATGTGCCCACCGAACAATAGAGGCATAATAGTTATAGGATTAGCCGGCCACTTTTTGATTGGCTATGAAGCCTGCACCCCAGAAGAGATTTCATGGCTGGCCAACAGCCCAGGACTGGGGAGATCACAGGCACTATCACAGAACCTACTGTTGTTTACTCAAAGCCTGTGCTGACAAACAGCTTTCATTTAGTATTTAACTTGTGCTTGCACGCATAGACCGAGGTTGCTCTCAGCTCTGGTCAGAGATGCTTCTTTTTCCATGGACAATGGTTAATACAGACACCTGGTCAAAATACAGAATATAAATAACACCGAGTGCTCAGCTGGGGGTGGGCTATCTCTGGCAACTTGCCACCATCCAAGCTGCAGGGTACTTCGTAGAAGATGGGGCAGAAAGAGTAGAGTCAGTAAGCAGACATGAGTGCTTTGACATGCTGATGTCTAGACATGATACGTCTGGTGCACAGTCAACTCGCAGCAGCTGAGGTAAATCAGGTCTTCACTGGATCAAGCCAGCCACAAAACCAAAGTCCTAACATGAATGTTGGCAAATGATAGTCACTGGGGAGGAAGAGTCACTTTTCTTTGACGACACGGCTATTGGTAGGTTGATCACACCCTAGTGAATAGCCACACACCCAACTGGATTCAGGAGATTGTCCATAACAGTAAAAACAAGGAAATGAATGGTGGAGGAAAATGAGGTGGGGGCATTTGGGGGGAGGAGTAGTGAAGGATGGATATGACTAAAATACATTGTATAAATACACAAAACTCCCAAGGGATGAAAAGTATTGTTTAAAATAAATTTTAAAGAACACAGAATGCAAACGGTAAGTATTGCCACAAAGATACCTGACGGTAGCAGTGTGTCTGGGGTGCCGCTGGCAGAGGGGTCACCGTTGTCGTTGTTCTCCCCAAATTCCTTCTTGTATATGGATAGCATGTAAGAGATCCGGTAGTCCAGCCTGACACTCAGGATGAACTAGAAGAAGCAACATGGTGAGTTTAGTTCCATTAGCACGTACTGAAAGACCCTGTTATACTCTGGCATTAGAACGGTGCTTAAACACGTGAGTCGTGGGCTGGAGAAACCGTTCCATGGGTAAAGCCCTTGGCACGTGCGCCTGGCGACCTGAGCTCCATCCCTGGAACCCAGGTAAGGTGGAAGGAGAGCTAGCTCCGCAGAGTTGAGCATTATGATGCGTGCCCCATACACTCAGATCAAGTTTTTAATGCAAGCCATGACACACACCAACCACATTTCTCAGCCTTCCAAATGAGCCCATCGGAGATCTTATCTGCAAACTATAAACGCTCAGCTGTTTGCCTGTTTCGGTTAGTTTTGAAATGAAGGAAAGGGAGATCGATGTTTTCATTGGTCAGCACTCAGACCACATTTATTTATTTATTTATTTATTTATTTATTTATTTGTTTGTTTGTTTGTTTTCCTCCCCCGAGATGGCCTCAAACTCCCTGTGTATCACAGGATAACCTTGAACATCCTGTCCCTCCTCCCAAGAGCTAAGATCACACGTATATATGTGCCGCTATATCTGGCCTGCATTTGTTTTAGAAACAAGGAAATCTGGTGCCCACAACTATCTTTGTGAACATTTCTGGTAGAGGTGCCTTGTGGGTCTAAGAGACATTTCCGGTAGAGGTGCCTTGTGGGTGTAAGAGGCATTTCCGGTAGAGGTGCCTTGTGGGTGTAAGAGGCATTTCCGGTAGAGGTGCCTTGTGGGTGTAAGAGGCAATGCTCTTATGATCCCACACACACTTGCAGTTTTCTTTGCTGAGAAGAGCATGCTAGCGCTGTTTTTGTGCAGAAAGGCTGTGGTTCAACTGCAGTAGAGTTGATCTAGCTCTACTGACATCAGCCCAGAAGCCAGGTCCGCCAGGCAGGCTGACATCCTGGTTCCTAGGTTCTCCATAGTGCTCGTGCCTCCTCGGGCTTCTGCTATCTTAGTGGTGTGTAGACACTAACGAAGTTACCCTGAAGGCCAAGCTCTTCTGGGAGCCTCGAGGAACCCAAACATCAGGAATCCCTCCCCGGACAAGTTACTGCGCTGAGAAAACAAGGGATAGCTTTGTTATAAGATGGTCCAGAGGGCGAGCCAGTGGATCAGGGAAGACCCTCAGGAGAGATGTGCTCCGAGTTTAGTTGCCTTCACTCAACTGCCCTGAGATAAGCCCGAGTTTTTGAGCATAGCTACTATCAGTGTTCCTGTGGTCTCAAAGGGTCTCCTTCGTGAACAGTAAACACTATGGTAGCCAAGGATTTAGAAAACCTGCCTTTTGTGTTATCAATAGGCATTCTCTTCTGTTTGCTTCCAGGGCCCGCCCCGCTCCCCGCGCCTCCCCCGTCTCAGTGCTCAGGGCTCTCTCTCCCATGAGCGCTGTGTCACACCAATTTCCCATTACATCCTCATGCTTGTTTAAGAGTCCACTGAACCTTGATTCTCTTCTCCACACCATGAGAGTAAGTTCTCAAGACACTTGGAGCACCTACAGCACACTCCTTATGATACTGCTTATGATTCCGTAGCCAGTATCTAGATCTCTCTGTCTCCCTCTATCTCTCTCTGTCTCTCTCTTATCTCCATCATTTCCTACCCGCTTCCTGCCCTCTCTCCTCCTTCATCTCCCACCATCCTCTTCTCCACACTTTAAAGGTCTTCATGCTTCACCAAAATGGAAACAAGCTCATGTCAGCTACCCTTAGCTAAGTTCATCCATGTTTGCTTGCCAAACAGAGGAAGACGGTGAGGTATACCAAAAGCTCCCACGGCACTGGAAAGATGCTGCTCTTGCAGGGACTCAAGTTGAATCCCAGCACCCTGTCAGATGATGCACAACCACCTGTAACTCCAGCTCCAGGAGAGCCAATACTGTCTTCTGGCCTCTGCAGGCATCTGCATTCATGTGCATATAACACACACACACACACACACACACACACACACACGCACGCACACATGCACACACCCATGCACGCATGCATACACGCATGTGCATACAGAAATTAAAAATCCCTTTTAATATACTTTTCAGGAGGCCAGGTTGTAAATGTGGCTCTTGATGAATATAAAGTCCAGGGGGGAAAACAAACCCCACAGCGACTCTTCTGTTAACCTGCTGTGAAAACAACATATGATAGATAGAGAGACTCCAGTGAATGGGGATTGACAGGGTGTAAGGTAGACCAACCATTGATTAATAAAGATCCTGAGGCTTGGTCCTGAAGCAGGAGGTTGGAGACAAAAGCTGGGCTATTGGTGCTGAATACACAAGAGATTTTTTAAAACTCAAATGTCCAAGGAGGAAAAGAAGAATTCAATGTGAGACACTAATGAAGCTCTCTCCCTTCTGTTGGAGATGAGAACTCACGGGATTTCATTTCCTGACCTTTGCTCCCCTAGTGTTTCCAATTAAGAAGATACAGATACAGTGTAAGATAAGAAGCCGGATGACAATAAGACAGAGAAAAGGCCAGGCATGGTGGTTCACACCTATAATCCCAACATTCTCAGCACTGGGAGCTGAGGCAGGAGAATTCTCATGAGTTCGAGACCAGCCTAAGTGAAGTTGGGGCCAGCCTACAAAACAAATTTTGTCTTAACAAAATAAAATAAAATTTAAAGTGTGTAAAGGTAGAGAAAGAGAGAGTAAGGTCAGAGGGAAGGATAAGACAATGCTCACTGAAAAATGTGTTTTATTTAAATGGGGTAAAGAGGGCCAGCCCCTGAGGAGGAAGAGCTGGCAGAGAGCAGCCAGTGAGTGTAGTGCCAGAGACGGTTGAAGGATGCTCTGAGAAGGCGGTAGGTTGTGGCATCTGTCAAATAGGAGATCCTGTCTGAAAGTCAGACAGTGTCAGAGGAAACTGTCCAAGGGCTGGGTGGAAGCCTTGTGGCTGCAGCACGTGGCAGCTCCTCCTGGGGTCACCGTGAGAGGCACTGGTGCTGAAGCCACCACTGAAGGCCACATGCATCAGTGGTCATCCACTGGCAGGGGCCGGGAGGGGGTGGGGACGCCACAGACAGATGGGACACAACACTGAACTGAGCCCCCATAGGTCCCTTTCTCAGCTTCAGCGTAAGAACACAACATGAATTTTCAAGGCCATGAACTCGGGGTGGGGAAGCCTGCCAACATTTCTCAGGACTCGGCCTTTGGAAACCCTGGGGGAACTGGGAAATGTGTTATGATTATAAACCTAATTACTTTGAATGAGAAATGCACGGAGACTTCCAGGACTGCTGACCCGCTTCTGGGAGCTCAGTCTACGCTCAATGATGACGAAAGATTTGGGAAACTCTGTTCACATTCTTAAGACAGTCTTGAAAGCTACAGGTTCCATTCCTGACTCTGGAATAAATGCTATCACAAAGGTACTATGACCCTGCTTCCCAGACTCATCCCAAAACAAAAATACTGGAAATTATAGCTTCTGTGATGAGGGGTCTGGTAAATGAAATAACTGAGCTCATTAAATTGATAAGTCTAAGTATTAAACTTAGCTAATGTGCAAAAAACAAAAAAGCATTGACAGCCCCTTAGAAACACAAAGAGAGGTGATTATGTAAAGTAATAAATCGGCAATGAATACGTGTGGTGAATAATGATGGTGGCAGGTCTTGCTATGTTGCTCAGGCTGGCCTTGAACTCACAGAAATCCTCCTGCCTCAGCCTCCTGAGTGCTAGAATTATAGGAGTATGCCAGTATGTCTGACATAAAATTTTGAGTTTCCTGTAACAACAAGAAACCCGGATGCGTGGAACACACAAGTATGTTTCAAGCAAAGAAAAGTCATGTCATCATTAGGATGTCATCATCGACTACGCCTGCCTTGAAACCCTTCTTCAGTCTCAATCCTGTCTTCATCTCAGACAGTACTAGCTGATGATAAACGCACAGGGAAAGCCTTGTTATCGCCTCAAAGCACTTCACAGTCGCTAGATGCCATTAGTGTAGTCCCTGGACAAAACAACGGGGTGGTGTGCACAGCGGCATCCGTGTGAGAGTGCCAGCTGTTCCTCCCCTAAAAGTAATAATAAAATGAGGGCAACGGCCTTCCAGAATATAAAGAACATTTCAGAATCACATCACACCAATAGCAATTCAACATAGTTACACAGCAAAACCAGGTATCATGCCTAACACCTGGATTCTCAGCACTCAGAAAGCTGAGGCAGGAGGATTACCACAAGTTTTATACACACACACACACACAGACACAGAGACACACACACACACATACACATACACACTCACAGAAACAGACAGAGAGAGACAGACAGACAGACACACACACAGACTCACATACATACACACACACACAGAGACACACACATACACTCTGATGGTGACAGAGGACAATGCTGGACACACCTGTAAAATCTCGATAACCTTCAGCTTGGTGTCCATCACCGTCACATCCTCCTGCTCGCCGGGGCTCGCCTGCTTGCTGGGGTGGACGCTGGGCTGCGTGTCAGGCACACTCACTGGAAAGATGGAGCCTCTGCTGAGCACCATCTGTGTCATCATCTCTCCCACCCCGTGGATAGTCCTCATGACATTGTTGCCTGGCACAAGAAGAGGACTCAGTCAACACATGCAAAGCATGGGTGGCCACAGCATCAGCGGGGCTTACTCACTTTCCGATGAGGACTTGGCTGCAAACTTCACACCCCCACATGTAACTCACTGCATCTGTGGGATTTCTATGTTTTCATTCATTACTGCAAAGGCTAGGGCATATCGGTGGAGTGGATGTTGGGAGTTAAGGTGTTATAGAATGGTTTGACAAACAAGAAGAAATGGTTTTTATTTCTAAGATACAGCAAATTACTAGTGGAGAATCAATGACCAGATCCCTATAAACAAATTAAGAAGGTTATTTCTCTCTCTCTTCTCTTTTCTCCTCTCTCTCTTCTCTCTCTCTCTCTCTCTCATAAAATGTTTCAACCCTCGAGTTTCAACTCTAGAGAGACCAGGTAGAGAGAATGTAGACTGTCACTCCCTCCATGAGAGGCTGAGGTAGAAGGACAGACAGAGCTCAGATGCTCTAAGCAACATAGCCAGAGCCTGCTTCACAAGAAAAGAGAATTTAAAACCCCAAAGCACAAGCCGTCCTGTGGAAGCTTGGAGAAAACCCAAATTCACCCTGTGGTTTCTCTGACTGTGACTGCCCTTTCACCATCAGTTTTAGAAGTGACTTAAATAAGTGATAAAGAAACAAGACCCTGCCCTGCGCAGAGTCCTCATTGCTCTGTAAACACCTTGATGAGGGTCACCCACAAGATTGCTTCAGTGGTTTCAGTTGTTTGTTTTGTTTATAAAGAGAGACTTGGAGACCATCTTAATTGGTTCAAAACACTAAAGCTGACCTCTTCACTTTGTGCCTCTGAGGATCAACTGTGAAATCCTTTGACATCAGACACAGCAGGCACAGCCAAGGGACAGTTTCTACACAGGCCTCCCGGGAAAGGTCAGAAGACTGCCTGTGCATGCGGCCACCGATGCCGACACTTGCTTATGGGCTTCCCTACATCTCAAATCACCCTTGTGCTTTTGGTCCCAAAAAGTATCCTTGAGCAGAATCCTTAGAGGGATTGGAGTCGGCTGCCTCGTGAAGGAAGTCTCTGTTGTAAAACTACTCATGGCTTTAGAAATGCCCAACAACTCAGGAGGGTAGCAAGGTCCTGGCTGGGTACCAAGAGCCCACAAAGCGTCAGATGTGGTATTCGAGCATCTTCACTTGCTACCCAGACTTTGGGGCTTTCATAACACAAAAAGAACTTGGAAGTGGGGTTAAAGGTAAACAATTTCTCATCCCAGGAGAAGCCTGAATCCTCCTACAGTGTGAATTCATTTGTCTCCTCTGACTAGAAATCCGTTATTCAGATTCTAGGGCGAGTCATCTCTTCTGACGCCATTATAGAAAGGGATGACCAGTACAAACATGTCCAGTGAGAAATTGCTGTCTGTCACTCCCTAATTTGCTTCTCATGGATTTTCTCTATCCACACTAGAGCACAATCCAAAAACCCATCTCCTCCACATTGACCACAGTCAGCCAGCCAAGGGAGTCCCCGGTCACTCCCACGATGTAGGTCCCAACTGGCTTCCCGTGTCTCAGCTCTTACAGCAAGCAACTGGATTCAAAAGAATGCATGCCAACTTTTCTTTGCAAACAGTTAGTAGTCTTGACTTTTCGAGTGCTCACGAGCTTCTGGCTGGAATAGAAGCCCCGGCATGTGGCAAAGCACGTTCCCTTCCAGAAGTGTAGAGGGTGTGAGCAAGGGGAGGGGAGATAAAAATGGGATTCAGGGCAACAGAAATCCCAGTGACAAAAGAATGCAAACCGTGGAAATGCTTACAAGGTCGGGAGGGAACTAATCAATAAAATAATTTTAAAGATGGCTAGAAAGAATGCGCATGCGCCAGACGGCAGTGAGCCATAGGCTTGAAAGAATGCGCATGCACCAGACGGCAGTGAGTAACAGTAGCTATACACAAGTACACCGTGAAAAGGTTGCAGCCTCTTTGAATTCATCACCTTCCCCAGATGCACAGCCTGCTGGGATCATAAAGGGAAGCATTCCTGTAACAGCTTCAGAGTGCAGGAAACATTGACAATTTCTCTGATGGGCATGCAGGTTCCAGGCAGAAATGAAACCTGAGTTTTCATTTTGAAGTCCTGGGAACTTTTGTTATATGGCTATTTAGATAACAAAAAAAAAAAAAAAAAAAATGGGAAATTAAAAAAAATGTTTACGTTTGAAGAATTTCCAAGACTGGATAAAGCAGGGGCAACACGAAGAAGTGAGTACCCTCTGCTTTCTAGCAGAAGAATCTTGAGGCAGAGGCTCCACTGTCCAGAATTCTCAAACATCCACACCATTATTTCCAAATCACTGTGGTGCGCCCACATCTTGGCAAGGTGCTGCAGGCAGTGATGGTTTTAAGTCACTGACACCAGCTAGTGGCCACACCCCACTGATGAGTATATTTACACGTTAGCCTCCGAGGGACATCTTCTCACACATGAAGAATAGGCTCCTTTGTTAATCTTACCCTGATTCACACAGAAATCTGCAGCACACCATGTCTGTATCTTATTTAGCTTTGCACGGAAAATAATCATTTTAACCAAATGATTATTATAAGGAAGATTAGCCTAGACGATTCTTACCCCAAATATAGATCCTGTCATCAACAAATTAAAATCCAGAGGCCACCAACATCTTAATGGTAACATGTGCGTCAAGAAGATAGGAGCACATATCCCACCCACCCACACCCTCACATGCCTGTGGCATGTGGACCACAGAATTTTCCTGAAATTTCCATGTATGGTCAACTCAGAGGTCTCCAATTCAAAGATGTTGCATTTTCTTGCTTGTGGTGGGAAGCGCTTACGCTGTGAACTTCTTCAGCTAGAAAAACATCAGCCACACTGCACGAATAAAGCACATGGCACACGCATGTCCCATATCCATTTACCACAGGAAATTTTCATTTTAATTCTAGACTTGGAGACAAGTCCAAGGTGGCAGTCCTCAATGCTGCAAAAACAGCTCCATACTTCTCAACCATAACTAACACAGCTGTCAGTTAAAGAAATAATGCATACTATTTTAATTTTCTGGAAAATCAACACCCTAGAATTTCAATTCTTTTTTTTTTTCAATAACTAACTCAACATCAAGCATCTGAACAGATACAGTGTGTTGAGTAACTTGAGAAAAATGGGAATCATACCCTGTTAGGTCAAAAATAAAAAGGGTGTGGTTACATACATGTTTAACCCCTGCACTTGGGAGGCAGAGACAGGTAAATCTCTGTTGAGTTTGAGGCTAGCCTGGTCTACAGAGGGAGTTCCAGGACAGCCAGAGCTATGCAAAGACCTTGTCACAATACAAACACAAATACAAATACAGAAACAGAGGAACGTGCTTAGGGAAAAAAGGCAGACCCCTGATTCCTCGAGAGAACTCTGGAAGCATAGGATGGTTTGATCAGATGCTTTGGTCTTTATCATCCTGATGGGCCAAGTGTCTGTCACCAATTTCAGAAGAGTGAGAAGTGATGAGAAATTTGTGTAACTCTGAAGCTACACAATCCACAAGTTAAGTTTTCTGTCTCATAGATCTCTCTACAGGGGCAGGGTCATGAATCACAATTGGGTTTGACAACTATTAACAAGTGGATTTAAAGGAAGCATGAGACTTAACAGAACCATAGCTGACGTTCACCTGCAGCTAACTTGTATTTTATTATTTTATTTGAAGTCCTCTTTGTGTGCTATCTAGAGTCACTGAAGGAGGGGGGTCTCAATTGAGGGACTGCCCAGATCAGATTGGCCTGTGGCATTTGTCTTTATTGTTGATTGCTGTGGGAGGGTCCAGTCACTGTGGGTGGCACCATTCTTAGGCAAGCATGCTTGACTATATAAGAAAACTATCTGAGCAAGGTGCTCCTCCATGGTTTCTCGCTTGAGTTCCTGCTCTGACATCCCTGAGTGACTATCTTGACCTGGAATGGGAAGAAGAAATAAACCTTCCTCCCTGCAGCATGCTCGTGGTCAGGGTGTTTCCACACAACAACAGAAAGGAAATGAGGACCTCATCATCTATCTTCTCTGGGTATCAAATGGACGAACAGGGAGGAAATTATTTCCCATCCCCTACACAAGAGACCTGAAAGGATCTGTGCAGCACATAGCCAAGCTCTACCCCTCATCCTTGTCAAACACTGACCTTTCAGTATTCCAAACCTCAGAGTTTTAAAGTGATCCTTAACATCTCCCAGCTGGCCAGATGAGCCATGCATGGATTCAATACTACTCTGTGATTGACAGGTAACTTAGCATCAGATGTGAGTTCTTCGGGGTTCTCACAAAAACATATGCACACATACACCATATGCCATCTAGACTTGACATACCCTCCACCCAGAAACCTCCTTCAGGCCCCTTTAGAGTCAATTCCCCAAAGTACGCCCCCAGTACCAAAGCTACTGTCCCTGTGGCTCTCACATCATTCATACGCACATAAGGCATCATTACTGTTTTGTTTGACTTTTCAAGCATAGGAGAATGCATATTCCATTATACATATACATGTATACGTATATGTATATATGAGGAGCAGTGCCTAGACCTACTCCTGTCAAGCCCAGCAGTTTCAGAGGCATCAGGACCCCTCAGAGCCACAGAGACAGAAGTAAATCCTTCACTACTGTGCATGGGCTAATGTAGCAAGAGAAGCTCAAATCTACATGTGGTGACTCATCTCACAGAAACATAAATGGACCATGAGTAAATCTTCTATATCTATTGAAGTCAAAAGGATTGAAAGATATTTTTTAAAAGCTTTTATACAATAATTATGTGAGTAACCCCTAACTAAGAGAGCCATAAGGATGACATAACTTTGTCTTGTGACGTGAATTGTGTGTACACCTCACCCTGTAAGTCTTCCTGAAAGTACTGATGGACACAGGTAAAGTAGCCATCTGATTCTTCTCTTAATATGAAGCAGCAAAAGCATGTCATGTAAGTTGGCAAATAGACTCACAGGAACAAAAGACCAGGCAGTGGTGGTGGTGGTGGTGTGGTGTGGTTTGTGTGTGTGTGTGTGTGTGTGTGTGTGTTAACTCTGTATGTGTGAACTATGTGTGTGTAAGGGTAACTGTGTGTATGGAAGTGTGTCTGTTGATGTGTGTGTAAGTCTGTACATACTTGTGTGCTAGTAGAAACCAGAAGTCAACCTCAGGTGTCATTCTCAGGTATAATCCAACTTCTTGTTGGTTGGTTTGTTAGTTGGTTGGTGAGGGTGTGGGTAAGTTGGCTGGTTGGTTGGTTGATTGGATGGATGGATGGATGGATGGATGGATGGATGGATGGATGGTGGATGGATGGTCGGTTGGTGGGTGGGTGGGTGGGTTGTGGTTGGTTGGTTGGTTGACTGGTGGGTGAGTTGTTGGTTGGTTGGTTGGTTGGTTGGTTGACTAATTGGTGGGTGGGTGAGTTGGTTGGTTGGTTGATTGGTTGGTTGTTGGTTGGTTGACTGATTGGTGGGTGAGTGTTGGTTGGTTGGTTGGTTAGCCGACTGGCTGGCTGGCTGGCTGGCTGTTGGTTGGTTGGAGACAAGGTCTCTCACCTGAAATTTCATCTAGTAGGCTGGTGAGCCCCAGAGATTCAGAGCTGGGATTACACTACACACAACAACATCTGACCTTTACATGGATTCTGGGAATTCTGGTGTTCATGCTTGCATGACAAACATTTTACTAAGTTGCCTTCTCATTTAATTTTTACAAACCATATTTGAAATTCTATTTTAATATTAAAATATGTATATTTATGAACAGCATACATTTTATGTATAGTCAAGCACACTGTACTAAGTAAATATTTGTGAAAAACAAATTTGTATGTCATACACTAAACACACACAGGTGAGCTTTAGAACCAGAAACAGAATCTACTCTCATAGCTTTTCTCCCACTATTGTTTTCTTCCTCACTAAATCATCTAGGCCAAGATACATCAGATGAAACATTTTTAAAATTAATAAATAAAAACATGTATTTGTAAGTTATCATCTCTGAAACATTTTGTCTTTCTGATGCACATATATCACATAGGAAAGTTGGTAGTTAGTTGGTCTGGTTTGTTTTAATCTCTTGGATCTAATGAAACCATAGCAAGCTAAACAAAAATCCTTAGTAAACGCAACCTGTCCTGTACTAAATCCTTGAGAAACTTGAGAAAAGTAGAAAATAGACTTCTATAGCATGGTAATAGTAACACACAGATCCTAGAACGTTAGATACCGGGGCAGGAAGAGCCTGAGTTTGAATCCAGCCTGGACTGCACAGAGAGAATTTCTCTCAATAAAAAAGGAAAAGCAAGAAGAGGTAGAGGGAAGGAGGAACAGGAGAGGAGGGAAAGAGGGAGGAAAGGAGAGAGGCAGAGTAGGGCCCAGCAGAAGGAGAAAGCAGGACTGGAGTGCCCAGGTCTTTGCTACCAAGCCCTCTAACTCTCCTCCCAATCCTTTGGGCACAAGGTTTCTTCCTGAATCCCCATTATCCAAAGTGCCTCTCCCCTACCCTGTGTTGGACCACAGAGCTACAAATGTGTGTATAACGATAATAAAGAAAAAGAGGCCAGCAATTTAAGGAGGAACAGAGGGGCACAGAAAGTATTAGAGGAAGGAAAAGGAAGGGTAGACTGATGTAATTTTAAATGTTTAATTAAAAGAAATTAATTTAAAATAATGTTAAAAGCACAAACAAAATAAGAGAGAGAACACACAAACTGAAAGGGGATACTTGGGTGCGGAGTAAGAGAGGAGTTGGAAGGAATGGAGTGAGAGGTGGGTTTGATCCAAGCACTGTTTACGTTTGTGTAAATATTAATTATTTTTAAAATAAAATTGGTTTAATTTTTAACAAAAAGAGGAGGAAGGAGGTACGGTGGGATTCACAGTTGTAGGGTAACTTTTATTATTAGCATCAGTAAAAGGTAAAACTGGAGGCTGGGAAGACAGCTCAGTGGTTCAAGTGCTTGTTGAGGAATGTGAGAACCAGAGGTCAAGCACTTAGAAGCCCTGAGTAATTTCCACCTCAGTAGGCAGAGACAAGAGAACCCAGGGCAAGCTGGCTAGTGAGACCATCCATATCCACACTGATTAGCTCTGGATTCGATTGAGAGACTCTGCCTCAGGGAAAATAGTAGAAGCAGTATAGTACAAGGAATATAGGAATCAATGGGCTGATTCCTGACATCAACATTGAGTCTGTACATGGAGCATGCTTATATATGTGTGCCCACACACATGCAAACACATGTACACATCTACACACAGACATGCACACTATACCATGCACAATATACACACACACATACATACACACATGAACACATGAACACACACGCATGCCCATGCAAACACACACATGCATACAGCACACAGACACACATGAACACACACATACGCATGCACATGCAAACACACACATGCATACGTGCACATATACACACATACACACATGCACATACATACACACATGCACACACATGAACACACATGCATGCACATGCAAACACACATGCATACAGCACACGAACACATGCACACATGCACACACATGAACACACATGCATGCACATGCAAACACACACATGCATACATGTACACAGAACACATATGTATGTGAAAAGGGGAAAAAAATCTTTGGACTATACTTCCTTTGGTATAAAAAGAAAATAATTATATAATTTAATAAATGCACAACTTGCAAATAATACCCAGGATGTCCATTTGTCAGTCATTATGGTCACACTCATTTTATCATTCCTGTGTGTAACCAAAAAAAAAAAAAAAGTGCTTCCTGACACAATTCCTAAGCCCTAATGATCAGTTACACAGTCAGTGCTTTTAAATCAGAGAGCAGATAGCACTTCGGAGGCTAAGCAAGCTGCTGAGAGCCAAAGCCCTTGCTTGAAGACAGCATGTCTCTGCCTAAGACATAATATAGCCAATGAACAGTGTTAGATTGCTCAGTACAAAGATAGAATGTCCCATTACAGTGAAAGACAGGACACTGGGTCAGTCTTATCCCCCAGAGATTTTTTTTTTTCTTTATCAGCTTCGAATTGTTTCTAGTTCTTTGAGAATTTTGTAGAATAATTTGATCATATTCATCCCCTCCCACAATTCCCCAGTTTCCACCCCTACCCACCCAAATTCATGTCCTTTTTTTTTTTTAACCCATTCAGTACAATTGGTGCAGTCTCATACTCTTGGCTATGGGACCATCCACTACAGCACTGGTGACTTAGCAGGGCTCTCTCCTAAAGAAAACACGCTCCCTCTCCCAACAGCTATCAGTGACCAGTGACTTCTTAGCCTGGAGTGGGACTCATGCCCACCTCCCATTGTGTGCTGGAACTTTGTCTAGCTTGAGCCTCACGGGTCTTGTGCACATTCAGCTGCGCTGGGGCCTGGAAATGGAAGCGTATGTCACTGAGAAGATCCTACAGCTGCTTCTTCAGAGAATTATTGAGGTACACACACAGACACACCACCACACACACATACACACAACAGACACATACACACACAACACATAACACACAACACACACAGACACACACAAACACATACACACACAGAACACATACACACACATACACACACGAGACACACACACAGATACACACACACACAGAGACACACACACAGAGACACACATACCACACACAGACACACACACACTGATACAGACACACACACACAGATACAGACACACACATACACACACACAGAGACACACACACATACATACACACACAGATACAGACACATACACACACAGAGACACACACACATACATACACACACAATACAGACACATACACACACAGAGACACACACACACAAATACAGACACACACACAAACACACACACATCCTTCTTCTTCCTGGTCTTGCTTCTGCTCAGGCTTACATTATCTCTTTCTCTTTGTACACAAGACGCAGGGTCCTTCTCCTTTCTCCGCACTTCTAGCTTTGCTCAGCTCTAGATGCCCCTGAGCCACCACCTGTGATCCTTTAGATCCCTTTTTCTCCATGTGTTCTCATATACTGGAAGTATTCTTCACTTCTCCATGGACAGGAAGTGAGATGAGACTATAAATGTCAAAGCTCTACTCCTGGTGACCCACTTCTCCCAACAAGGTTCTACTTCCTGAAGATTCCACACCCTTCCAAAACAATACCACCAACTGTGAAGCCAGTGTTCAAACACCTGTGCCTATGAGGACATCCACAGAGCATACCTGTTTCTCCCAAATCAAAACACATCCTCCTGAAGGGAGGAAGGAAACTCACAGGACTAAAGAAGTAAATGAAACACACAAGACTCAGGAAGCTCCTGAAACTTTACATGCTCCACAAAGTTCCCTCCTCAAAGTTATAAATACAAAAGGTAATTGCTGGAGAGAGGAGGCTCCATTCTGTCCTGGCTACCAGTACATTGTGAGGGAGATCCAGGGCTCAGCTTGCCTGAGTTGCCCATGCTGGGGAGGGCTTTCCCAGTGATGGGGCTATCTTTGAGTCACACATACTCCTGTAAGTAACTCAGGAAACTCACTGGTTCACTAAGCTAGACTTAGCTAGAATTATCTCTTTGGCCTACAAACAGTGTCCTATCTGGAATAAAGAGATATGTGCACATACCTCTCCAGTAACTGTCCAGTCAATGCTCAGGTTTCTGAGGCAGTCACTGAATTCCTCATAGTCACCCTGAAGGTGAAGGGCTCAGGCAAATTTTGTACTGTGTACAAGACTGGGACGGAGGTAACAGCAATGCAACCTTTCAGTTTTTCTGTGACGCATGTGAAATTTCTGATAGACAGTCCCTCTTCATGTCTCACTTGGAATCTGGTGCCTCCTTTTCCACCTGTCTTGGGTGTCACAGTGGCTGTTATTGTGCTGTTTGCATAAGCCCTCTCCAGCTACTGTTTCCCAGAGGCCAGCGTCAACACCAGTCTTTCATTCAACATGATCCTGGGCAGATGTCCCTCCCCAGTGTCACCCTCCTGGGCAGAGTGTGTGACAATTGCAAAGGGCCACCCCAGCTCCGACCCTCCATGTGTTGAGCTGATGGCTGCTCTAACTCACCACAGATCCTCCTCTCATCTGCTAATCCTCCCTTGATCACACCCTCTCTGGATATGTGCAGCATCCCCTCTTCCTTATAATCCCCAGAAACAACTTCCTGTCTTGGGGCACTTTTCCAACCTAATACAATCACCATTACAAATATTAAAAACATATACATATGTGTATATGTGTGTGTGTTTTTCCATGTATACATATAGACATATATATGTTATGAATATATAGTTTGTTATATAATATTATAATATATGGTTATGATATGGACACTACTGAAAGTATGATGTTCAGATCCCTAGAACCCATATCAAAGCCAAGCAGGCATGATAGCTCTGCAATCCCAGCATTCCAAAAGCAGAGACAAGGGCTCCCTAGGGAAGCTGAATACTGAATACACAGAGTAGCTGGGTGAGTGTACTCATGAAGCGTTCCTCAAGAAATGCTGCCTATATTAATAAAGTGGACAGTGGTTTAAACGGACACCTAATGTTAACTTCAGCTACCACCACAACCACACACACAGTCCAATCCCCACAGCAACTCTGCTACCAGTACTATGTGCCCATATACATGTGAACACATACACACACACACACAACCCCTTCATGCTTACCAGTACATATGTGCCCATATACATGTGAAACACATACCACACACGCAC